>OY744517.1:16216521-16221521 GCA_963556195.1 Sepiola atlantica | reverse complement strand
ATATATATATATATATATATATATAAATATATATATATATATATATATATAATAACACATCAGATTCGCACGACGCTCAGCCTCAAAATGACTGAACAAATATCAAGATATAACGGTTAGAAATAATAACAACACGTACAGTTGACATAATCGTATAAAGAGATTGGTCACTTCATTAGTTTATTCTAATATTTGGCTAAATAGACAAAGTGTATTACTATTTGCTAAGCATAACTTAATACAACACGTAAGACATTGTTATACATTTATTTGTGTAATAACACTTAGTTATTAAAAAAAGCATTATGACAATGAACGTTGATGCATTCAGCGTTATTATAATTATATATATTGAGTAATTTTCAAATCTAAAATAATTTATTACTGGCTTACGTTGATGAGTATCACAATTGTTTTGATTGCTAATATTATATAAACTTCGTGGTAGTGAATTACAAAAAGCGAATCGATTGGATTTGCGGTGAACCAACGTAAAACTAACTTTTCAGTTTTGTAGCTCACAAGGTTTTTTATCGTTTGGTGTTGCTCTTTTTTTAAATACTGAATCATTTGTGTTATTGCCTTCTACCAATCATGCGTTCCCTGGTCAATATGTGCACGATAAATTTATCACGTTTCTGCATAATTTTAATTTTATTTGATTTCGTGATTCTGCAACAATTTCAGGCACACTTGAGCTAGTTTGCTGTTTATCAATGCATCGCATTGCACCATGTGTTAGTGAGAAGCTGTACACACCTTTATGTGCGACTTTATTATATATATATATATATATATATATATATATATATATATATATATATATATATATATATATAACCTATTTTACACTCACTGGACAATGTTGGTGTCGTTATAAGGTGATTGAATCCAAAACTATCATGTGTCATGATAACTCATGTTAACTTAATATCGATTGACGACATTGGGACGCCCGTGTGAAAGTATGAGGTAAAATATCACATACTCTTTGAAAATAAAAACCGTTCACACATATTAATTCGTAGGATTACTATCGACTGTAATAACAGGAATATATTAAATGTTACTAATAAAAGTTAATATCCGAAAGGACACCTTGCACCATTGCTAGGGTAAAACGAACACATTAAGAATACACAGCAATTTAATCAATACATCCTGATCTTTCATCCTGATATCATTGTACTACATTGTAGTGTTTATTGCTTTATTAATGTAGGCAGTTATTAATCCATGGAAGCCTCACGTGAAATACGACTGAAAAGGCGTCTCGATATCTAACTATTCTCTTCATAATTCCTATTTCTAGTGTTTGATTCACGATTAGTCATGAACCGGTTAATCTATATAATAAAGTAAAACCAGTTCGGGTCAATAAGATTATAATTGATAAGATTGGATCTGAAAAATCAATATATGATGGTGACGAGCTAATCCATGGTATTATTGTGCAGCATGTTTTCACCAAGACAACAATTATTCCGGCTAAACACATATTTCAAATATTAGGAGTTTCAGCTGTTTTGACTATAAAAACAAGAATTTCTACATATGTTATGAGACCCACAACTTTAATTTTTATGTTGGTTTCCAGTAATTTAAATTAGATAATCGAATAACTTTAAGTAGATGATGTTAACATGCCAATATTCTAGTGGTTTTAGAATAATTATAAGTACTGAGAGCTGCTACCGGGTTATGAATTTATTCTAGAATCTTCAAACATTGTCTTCTGTTATCCATATTTTAAATCCGTATGTTATGGTATATGTAGATCAATCGTGATTTACTATAGAGTTATATTTTTGGGGTATCGGTTACATATTGATTTGGAAGATAGAAATATGTATTGAAACATATGTATAATGATTAATGTACAGACTTAAAGAAATGCACAGATACAAATGCATTTTTATTCTTTTTACTCCAGATTATATTTTTCAGAAATAAATGAAAATTATAACTCATCACGAACAGGGCGACGTAGTTTAAGTCAATCAGACAACTGATACAACATGTGTGTAAAGTCGGTTTCATATCACCAATTTCACTTTGTTGTTCCAAAACCAGAAATCAGCCAAGTAAAACGACGTTACGAAGCTGGTATTGAACAACTGGCGTTTGTATATACCCGCTGATTAACCATTTAGAAATATCAACCGCCGTATTTGAGAGAAGGTGACACCTCCCTTGAAAAAAAAACAACTGCAAAAACTAATACCGTATAAATCATACCCTGAGCGCGACAAAAATACGACTATGGACCGCTTATGGATTTAATATCCCTTATAAACATCTTATATATGAATTTAATATCCCTTATAAACATCTTACTTATGAATTTAATATCCCTTATAAACATCTTTCTTATGAATTTAATATCCCTTATACACATCTTACTTATGAATTTAATATCCCTTATACACATCTTACTTATGAATTTAATATCCCTTATAAACATCTTACTTATGAATTTAATATCCCTTATACACATCTTACTTATGAATTTAATATTCCTTATAAACATCTTACTTATGAATTTAATATCCTTTATGAACAGCTTACTTATGTATTTAATATCCCTTATAAACATCTTACTTATGAATTTAATATTCCTTATAAACATCTTACTTATGAATTTAATATCCTTTATAAACATCTTACTTATGAATTTAATATCCCTTATAAACATCTTACTTATGAATTTAATATTCCTTATAAACATCTTACTTATGAATTTAATATCCTTTATAAACAGCTTACTTATGAATTTAATATCCCTTATTAACATCTTACTTATGAATTTAATATCCATTATAAAGAGCTTACTTATGAATTTAATATCCCTTATAAACATCTTACTTATGAATTTAATATCCCTTATAAAAATCTTACATTATATACATTTTGTATTAGATGCATCGCTCTAAAATATATTTTTGACAGAGATGAGTGAAACCACAGTCATTTCACGCAGAAAGTATATGCTACACGTGATAATGTGCGTAAAACTTCTCAAATCTAATTGGAAATACGTTCCAAAGATAAATGTGTGTTGTTCATTAAGTATTGCCTAAGAACAACACAGAATGTGTCGCTATTAAGATTGACTGTTTGCTTCGATCACGTAATCGTTTTTGAAGTGGCATAAAATGGATACAATATAACAAATAAGTGTATCGAATATGTTGTCTTAAACCTCAGATTTCCTGAATGAAAACTAATTATTCTAATTGGACTACATTGGTGGGACATGAGAAATCTTACTAATTCGGAGAATCATATTTCAATAAAGTAAATAAAATTTATTTACATGCGCTCTCTTATATTTTAAAAAGCATTGCTGTCCGCCCGCATGTCGGAATGTATTTGTATTCTTACAGCTTAAACATCTAACAAATATACAAGTCACTTAAAATATAATTTGCATCATTAAATTACACATTTCAAATTACTATACATTTTTAGGATAAATAAGGTTCATGGAATTTGTGTTGTTCTTAGGTCCATGATTATTGAACAATTCAATCGAATATTCTTTTCATCGAATTAAAAAGATATCATGTGCTGATGATTATATTCATACATTTGTGAATTGTCTGACCTTACATAAAATTGTTAGTAAAATATAGTTTTTGAATGCGGTGTGAACGCATCTAAATAGGCAGTTATTTCTGTAAGTGTATCTGCTCCATTTAAGTTACTTTGATGTGTCCTTCGCATATATCTTATGATTCTATAACTTCTGTTTAACGTCATAAGTTTCCGAACAGCGTAAACATAAGAGACACAGGGAAAGAATCAACACGCTTGTTCAACATTTATATGGCAGTCATATCAACAGGACACGACTTTACAAAGATTTTTTAAGCAATCAGGATTAATTTCAGAGGATGTATTTTCAATGTGAAAAGTTAGTTTACAATGAGAAATGTGTCTGAATAACTAACAACTCCAGAAGTCTACACAAATGCAACTTTTTAATCTTATTGACATAATTACGTGTATGGAATTAACATATTGTAAATCATCTATTCAGAACCAATAGTTTGATCACAAACAATCAAGATACGTTTAAAATGTTATGTTAAACAATTCTCAACATACAAAGAGAGGGAATTATAAAATACGTCAGGTTGCTTTTTTACAATTGCATCAATAGGAAAACATGCGTTTTGGTTTTCTTCAGATCAGGAAAATGCGAAATAACCGGTCAAAAGAAATGGCACAATTCCGCTGTTTAACCAAAGTCTTTACGGACACTTAGAATATAAAGGCCAACACAGACTAACAATTTTTCGTGATCCTGCAAACAATCAAACTGCTTTAACCTTCGAGCATAAAATGAACAATACACTCATAGAAAAATGTCACACTTTGTGTATATATATATACATATATATATATATATATATATATATATATATATATATATATATATATATATATATATATATACAGGGTGGGCCAAAATAAGGGTCCTATCTTTAAATTTGAATAACTTGAAGTTGAATAACTTCCACAAAATAAAAGTTAAACTCACCAAACTTTATGTGTGTGTAGACTGACCCTTCCGAGATTTTTTGAAATAAACAAAACAAATTTTAGCCAAAAAACACTTCTTAACACTTACAAAAACTAAAGTATTGTTTTTTACACGGTTTTGAGTTTTTTAAGCAAAACTAATGTTTTCTAAATGACGGTACGTTCCTTAGGGCTAATACGGTTCATGCTTGCTTCGGAAGGGGTCCTTTACTTATTCTAAAAAAAAAAAAAAATCAATAAATAAAAAAGTTATGAATTTTTAAAAATAGGTCCCTTATTTTTGCCCACCCTATATATATATATGTGTATATATATATATATATATATATATATATATATATATATATATATATATATATATATATTTATATATATATATATATATATATATATATATATATATATGTGTGGGTGGGTGGGTGTATGTATTGTTTCTCATTAATCATGTATTA
>OY744517.1:16191521-16211521 GCA_963556195.1 Sepiola atlantica | reverse complement strand
TATATTGGGCAGGTACGAATAAACACACTACATAATATAATTGCAAGACATACACCGTTAACTACTTACTAAAAATACCAGTTGCAAAGTTGCTACATACGCAAGCGAGCAAAACCATACATGATGTGTACTACTTAAAGCTTTCACACTATATTGAGCGAACCACAACAGTTATTTGACTTTAACACTTCCAAACTGTCACATCAATTACAATACAATGTAAATGAGATTGTCTATCGTCTATAAGGTATCGTGCAAGGTTGTTGTTACTTTTACATTCGTAGCAACATCTGGGAATTGAATAGAACAATTAAGGAATATGTTTTTAATATTATGGCAATTTCTCGTTCGATTCAAGTTCGAATAATAACTTGGGTGCGACTAAAAATATTTGCGTCAAAATGTCCAGCCTTTAACCTTTTTGTAAAATATAAGTAATGACGTCTTTAGCATGGTACACATTTTCAAAACAAACGGTACTTACGTTTAAATATAAAAAAATATACACATATTTTGTTTAAATCCCACCATGTTAAACAACCCACACAAATATATATATATATATATAATTCGATTCCCCCAATTTACACCACACCCACACACATATACACATATATATATATATATATATATATATATATATATATATATATATATATATGATTCGATTCTCCCAATTTACACCACACCCACAAACATATACACATACACACACACATATATATATATATATATATATGATTCGATTCCCCCAATTTACACCACACCCACAAACATATACATATATATATATATATATATATATATATATATATATATGATTCGATTCCCCCACAATTTACACCACACTCACAAACATATACATATATATATATATATATATATATATATATATATATATATATATATATATATAAAGTGGTGTACTAAAAGCGAACTTTTAGGAAAAGTAAAGCCTATCGTGAAGAGTATACAGCTCAATATCCATTCTTCTCTAATTTCTTTTCCATTCTTCTTCATATATATATATATATATATATATATATATATATATATATATATATATATATATATATATATATATATATAAATATACATATATAGTAATTCTATTTAATTGCTGTTCTAAACATCCTTTCTCTTATGTAGCATCATATAAACTATACTGCCTCCCGGATCTGTATTTACGACACACTATAGTACACCACATTATTTCTCCACATCGTTAATTAAATAGTCTTTAGTAAAGAGTAATTGAGTACTTTCTATTAGTAGTAGCTTAAAGAAGTATACATAAATGAACGTCTTCTTTTCATACAATATAGTTTCCCCCACTGACGAGTTTAGTTGAGTTAAATTTTAGAGCATACGACGCCTACCACTGATGTCAAGGTTTTAAATCTTTCTAGTTCTTGCAATACTGAGTCGAAATTTTCCAAAAATATGTGTTTATGGAGAATACACACCAACACACACACAGAGACATCCACACCCACCCTCACACCCACACACACACCCACACACACATATATATATATATATATATATATATATATATATATATATATATATATATATATTGTAAATGAAGTAATTAAGTGGATAAAATATTGCATTGTAAACATTCATTTATTCATCAAGTGTTCAAACAAAGTATACATATACAAAAATATATTTACACCATGGCTTTTCTAAAGCTAACGATTCGACAAAAAGTTATTACATATTTCACTTTTAGAAATAGATATACTGAAAATTCAAATGCAAATTTTGAAAAATGTAAAAATATAAAAAAGGGAAACATGTTAAGATTTACGTCCGAAAAGTATCACTCATATCTCGAGTCATGGTCAGAGTGGTGTATCAGGTTCGAATTATCCGAGTTGTTTGCATATTTTAAATAAAGAAGTCGAGTAATGTCTATTAATTTCACAAACCTTGTTCGTTGCAATAAATTGTAATTTAAGGTTGAAGATAATCTGTTATATTTTGCCCCCAGTGAATATATATATATATATATATATATATATATATATATATATATATATTAAAATACCTATAATATTTGACATATAAAGTAAAGCACTTTTTAAAATATATCAACATTCTTTTTTTCTATATTGCTTATATCTGTTAGATACATTTCTTATTCTGGAGCATTGTACTTGATGATTTCAAATATTTTTTGTTATTTCTAGATTTACGGAATAACTAAACAAAAGATAGGAAGGTTAGTCAAATGTGTATCATGAGTGCTTCCATTATTCTTACTTTTAAACTAGTGTTTACTTTTATGCGATTTTCGCTTGCAGTTTTTGAACATAGGAGTAGTTGAATTGAAAATATATCATGGTCATAACGCGTACATGTTTTCACATATTAAAGTTGTATTCATTATCTTATCATTACAAATACTAACGTGAAACGTACGACTTTGTTTAATTGCCTCACATTTTTTTTTAAGTAAACGGTATTAAAGTCAATAACACGATTGTGTGTCGACATTGCTTTGCATTCTTTGAATATATCCATTAATAGTTACGCATTTTATTTTACATTAAAATACAACTTATATTTTACAGTTATATAGAAAAAATACGATCAAGATTTATTCATATATATACACACAGACATATATATATATATATATATATATATATTTATTACTTTTTTATAAATTATTTTTGGCGTGCGGTTTAATTATATTCTTTAAGTGTGCCTAGTTATAAGCCGTCAAATCATACATGTCAAAATGTTTTCTTTTTTTGCAGGCAAGCATTATTTTTATAGACAATAATTTATTAAGATACTATATATATATATATATATATATATATATATATATACATATTTTAATTATTTTTTTATAAATCATTTCTGGCGTGCATAAAAGTAAAAAGATGAGCACGGGTGCCTAGTTATTAGCCGCCATCGCTAACAAAAACAACCACAGAAAACAAAATTTACGTAAAATCATAGGTGATACAAATGTCGTGCATAAAGTGGGGCAGGCTATTCTGGTCTTGTGGTAAAACTATTGAATTACGGATATTTACATCGAGAGTTCGATCCCTACCCGAGTAGACAAAAGCATACATGTCAAAAACTTTTTTTTTTGCAGGCAAACAATATTTTTACATGAATTAATTTATTAAGATTATATATATATATATATATATATATATATATATATATATATATTTATATATAACATTTATGACAATTACACGCAATGAATGCAGTCCTCTGCATAAACTTAAACCGGGATAAAAAAATCACAAACGCACTAGTAAACACACCGGTTCTGTATAGCAAGTAACAACAATAACAAAACAACAATTAATCGTAACATCACAGGCGATACAAACCTCGTGTGTAAAACGTTGCAGGGTATACTGGTTTTGTGGTAAGACACTAGACTGCGAGTGTTCGACCCCTTCCGGGTAGACATGATAATGACGGCTCATAGCTAGAAATATATGGCCATGTTTTCCTTTTATGCATGCACAAAATAATTTATAAAAACTGATTAATTAAAAAATGTGTATATACAACTGATTACATTCGATTAAGTCCGAATGAATGCATTTCTCTGTTCATTTTTAAACCGAACATGGAATTAAATATAAAAAAGCGCACCGGTGAACACACCGGTACCCTATCGCTAGTAGAAATAAGAACACCACAATATATATATATATATATATATATATATATATCTTTGTAGCTGTATGTATGTATGTCAGCTCTCTTATATCCGGGTTTATCAAAGAAATTTGTGTACAATAAAAAATGACTGACTTTTTTAAGAAAAAGTAATTTTTTACTGAATTATTTGTGAAAACTGAATGAAAAGTATTGTTTATGTCTATAACTGTTAAATAAACTAGTGCTCTGTGCGTAAAAAGCGTTATATGTGGTGTTTCCATACTTACATAAACAAAATAGACAATACCCGGATATAAGAGGACCCCGGATATAAGAGACTTATTCTCCGGTCCCGACAGCTCTCTTATATCCGAGTTACACTATATATATATATATATATATATATATATATATATATATATGCATATATATATATACATATGTATATATAAACATATATACATATATATATATATATATATGTATATATATACATATGTATATATATATGTATATATATATATATATATATAGGTATACATATATACATATGTATATATATACATATGTATATATATGTATATATATACATATATATATATATATATATATATATATATATATATATAGCACACATTATTGCCAGTAATCTAAACGACTATATGCTATCTCAGATCTTGTATTTTTTATTATGTTGCGTCAATATTTAAAACAATAACATTATTTCACCGTACATGTGCTCGACTAGCATCGGATTGATATATAAGCAAAAACCGCGTTTGGAAATAACATAAATTTACATGTTATTAACCTAAGCTGTGCCCCTCATTATTGATATCAATAATGAAAATAGTACAGGGATTAGTGAAAAGCTTAATGTAAAAGTATTGTCGGAGTTTTCGTGGGCGTTAGCGAAAACCGCTCTAAACAAAAGTCATGTTACCTAGGAGAATTATCACAAAAAAATTATAACAAGAGAGAAGGAATGGACGAGTACAAGATGTTCATAAAAGTTAAAATAAAGTTTTATTTACAAAAAAAAGGTAGCTTGGACTGCTTTTATTCCAGAGCTGGAATAAATATATTATTCCTAGATAACGTACAAAAAAAAATAAAAATCAAAAAAGTTACATCAGGATTTCTTAACATTAAAGTTATATACAACAAAAATAGACACACTCTTAAAAATGGAGGCAGATAAATAAACCTTACTTTTCGTTCGCAAAATAAGTAATCTTTTTTTTTTCTTCACAAATAAAACACAATCTAAGACTATAAAGGCAGTATTCTTACAAAATCAATCAAATAGTCTCTTTTTTTTCTTTACACCAAAGTTCAATCAAATTGACAAACCGTGCTGAATGGAGACATAATTTCCATGGTAAACATAACCTTTTTTTTATTTTTTCAAACGTCTGTCACAAAGTTCCTTTTTTCTTTCCTTTTCTTCAATAATTTTCTTATAATAAATCCAACGCAAGAAATACGTCACTAGAACAGTCCAAATTTCAGATAAACATAATACTTGATTTTTTCACAGTTTGTCCCAAATAGCTTCACACGCGATCATGTGAGGATCCAATCTTCAAATTTATCTCTTTCAAATCGATCTGTCTTGCAAGGACGATCACACTTTACGATTCTTAATCTCTGATTCAGAATCTTCTCAACAGCAAAGTATTCAAGTTCCCGGGAGCTAATCTCTTCAACATAGGCAATTTCGTGCCCGGAGATATTTTTATCTCGTTCAAATTTTCCCGGAAGCTAAGCTCTTCAACATAGGCAATTTCGTGCCCGGAGATATTTTTATCTCGTTCAAATTTTCGCGGGAGCTAAGCTCTTCAACATAGGCAATTTCGTGCCCGGACATATTTTTATCTCGTTTAAATTCCCCATAATTCTTCATAATTCTTCATTTCAAGTCTCTGACCTGAAACATCTTCAAAAGGAAATATTCGTTGACTGAAGGAAGAATATTCCATACATAAAAGGCAATTCCTGCCAAGAGATACTCTATCTCTTAAATTTTTTCAAGTAGAAATTCTTCTCAAAATGTAACGTCCCAACTATGGACGGAGATACAGTTTTAACATGTGTCGACTTCGGCGCCCAACTCTGTGCCTATTAAACTTCGCGCCAATATCAATCGAGACAGAACTAATGCATCATTTCTAAAAATAGAAACCACGTGACACAAAATGGCTTCACCTAACCCAACTCCTACGCAAAATAATCCATGTGACCTTCAACCTGGCACGTAAGCAAAAACTGACAGCCTTCACCCTCAAACGGTCTCAAACAAAGGGAAGCCACCCATGACTTACTAGAAAATTTACCGAAATTTCCACACTCTCCCGACGAAGAAGAAAAAAAATGCACAATGTTATATACATGTCTCATGCACACATCAGTACCACAAGTGGGCATTATCCCGTTCACTCACCTTCTAGCGAGTTCGAATGTGTTCAGAATTGGAAGTCGAGGCATGATCTCCATCAGCAACATCCGACTGAACCACATCAGGATCTACGGAACAACACGGCTCTTCGGGAACCTCCGAGGTCTGATGGGAATGAGTAACCGACAACTCCATCGGAAAAAAGGTGTCTCAAAGAATGTTCCTGAGAGGAACCATCTGCCTTCTTAATCAGGGCAGATCTAATATGAGAATCATCACCTGGAGTCAAACCTATCACTCTACCCAAGGACCAATATGGGCGAGATTTGGCTGGGTTCTTAACAAGAACCACATCGCCTACAGCGATGACATCACTAAAATCAGACTGATATAGATCGCCACTCAGCTCTCTCAAGCCGAGCATGTATTCCTGATACCATAACACTTTAAACCTCTGTAAGAGAAGATCCCTCTGTTTTAACTTCTCCAAATGGTCACTACTAGAAGGAGGAGAATTCTCAAGAAAACATTCTTCAGAATTTATAAAAATTGAATTATTACAATGCAGGCGAATAAACGCGTTTGGAGATATAATATCCAAACCATCATCTCCAGAACATCTGTAAGTTAGAGGACGTGAGTTAATAGCATTCTGTATATCAGACAACACAGAAAGAAGTTCGAAATAACCCAACTTCTGTCGTCTCACTAACTTGTAAAGACAAACCTTCACCGTCTTAACAAGACGCTCCCAAACACTGCCGAACCAAGCAGAATATAAAGGTATCGTCAGGTGCTTGATGTCAAATGTACTAAATTTCTCTTCGAACTCGTCAGACACAAGCACTTGCTTAATCAAACTGCATTCAGCAACGAATGATCTAGCATTATCTGAGTATATATGGGAAGGCACCCCATAAATGTTTAAAAATCTAACCAATGATAGTATCACTGAGTGAGTAGACATGTCACTCACTAACTCCAAATGGACCGCCCTCACATTGAAGCATGTAAAAAGCAAGATATACATTTTTTGCGGTCCCCTTTCATCCCCAACCCACAAGTGACCAGTAAAGGCTATACCTGTATGGTTGAAGGGCTTCACAAAATTAACTCTGTGTTTAGGTAAATTGGTAACCTTGGGGTATTTGAAAGATACGGCATTGTATCTTTTACACAGAGCACAGGCAGAAATAACCGACTTCACCGCCTGCCTGGATTTATGTATCCAGAAACCTGACAAACGGAGTTTGCAGAGGGTAGCTGCAATACCCAAATGTTTACACTTGAAATGACAGTCCATAAGTATCAAATCAGCTATATGACTGCCTCGAGGTAACAAAATCGAATGCAAAATTTCCGGAGGGTAAAGGCTGGATTTACCAATCCTTCCCCCAGACCTTATCAAACTTTTATCATCCAGGTAAAGATCCAACTTTGCCACCAACGGAGGAATCTCACGGTTGGAGGGGTTCAACAAAAAGGACTTTTTCCCTGGAAAGAAGCAAAGACTGCTCCAACTTAATCAAATAAATGTTGGCCACTAGGCCTGGTTCTTTCATGGATTTCCGCAATTTCAATACAAACTTAAACGTGTAGGACAAAACTCTCATGAGTTTTCCCAAGGAAGAAAATCTCTTAAAATCCACTACCGGCGAGAATTCCTGAATCACAGGAGACACAGAGATGGCATTAGTCAGCACCAACCTCGGACTGTCAGAACTCAGACAGTTCAAATCATACACTGGCCAGCTAAAATTCTCACCGACCAGCCACTGCGGCCCTGATAACCAAAAGGGCAATAGAGATTTGAATTTCTCCAAGGAAATACCCCTGGTGATCAGGTCGACAGTGTTGTCAGAAGTGTTCACATACTTGAACATTACTCCCAAACCTTGTTCACACAATTTATCCACTCCCACTCGAATATCTTTAAACCTATTTCGGACAAATACACTCTTTGTCACAACTGTCTCGGACATAATCCATGACAACACGACCTGTGCGTCAACCGCAACCACTATTTTCTTGACCACACCCTTTTGAAACACCTTCAAAAGATTAGGGATACATTTCATCGCCAAAAAGACGTACAACAACTCAAGTGACGGCAAAGTTCTCTTTGTCAAAGGAGCCACTTTAGCGTTGGAAAATATTTATTTAGCAGCCCCATACTGGAAAATGTAAGCCGCAAAGCCAAAGGCTTGTTGTGAAGCATCACAAAAGATCATTAACGTGGCAGGCGCAGAGGAATCAACAGCACATCTGGGGACCCTCACACCATGCAGATTCATCAGCTCAGGAAACAACTTGTTCCAAGTGAGCTGCAAACTCTCCGGTATCTTCTGATCCCATGACACCTGAGTGTTCCATATCTCACTGAGTATTACCCTTCCCTTGATAGTTACAGGTAAAACAAGCCCCAAAGGGTCGAATATGGAAAGGTTCTGCGATAGGATGCCCCTTTTTGTATCAGCCGGCACATCTAAGGAACCGGCCGCCACATGCAAATTATCCTGCACAGGATCATACGCATAACCCAACACCCTCTCCAGAGGAGAATCATGGGTGACGAAACTTTTGTCAGCTTTCATTCGAGTGGTCAAAACATCATTATTGGAATTAAGGACGTTAATGAAAAATTACTCCTTGCATTCAGGTATAGGTCCAACAAAGTTTTCTGTGAATTGTGAGTTTTTATAAGATTATCCACATAAAAATGTTCCATAAGCATATCCCTACATAAACTATGAGGGTATTTTTCAACATGATGTCTAATGACGAAGTTGAGAATAAATGGGCTGGCCACAAACCCAAAAATCAATGTTTTGTAACGATAACATACCAGTTTATCATTCAATTTTACAAAAAAGCAAAACCGATTCTTATCTCTTTCGGTTTCTAACCGAATCATGAGAAAGGCTTTACGAGCGTCTGCCAACAGGACATAACGATCCATTCGAAACTTCAACAGTAAATCCAACATATCCGTGAAAAGGTTAATTCCCGGATAGACACAATCATTTAGAGAGGGATGTCCACCTGTTCGCAACGAACAGTTGAACACCGGCCTTATCTTTGTGGTACTCTGACCATTAGCCTTAATAACCGGACGGTGAGGAATCCAAGTATAATGAGTGAAATCCTCTGGATTCACTTCCACTCTCTCAATAATGTCCTCCCTTTCCTGCTCTAAGAAAACCTGGCAGTAGTCCTCATACAGACCCTGCCTCGTCAAACGAGTGACAACCTTATCAAGTACGTTCAATGACACCTGATGGTTGGAAGGAACAGAAGGCAAATTTCCCTCATCCCATAGAAAACTAACATAGTAGCAACTGTCTCGGTACGAGATCGAATTGCGAAAGGAATCAATTTTATTCTTGTCATAATAACTTACAGATTTCTCAGTAACTCCTAACGTTTCCAAACTAAAGAGCTTGTCCACGGCTCTTTCCACAGATGAATCAATAAAACTATCGAAAGGGTCGAAGTGTTCAGACTTCGGCTAAAGCACAAAATAAACATGTGTCATAAGACACTGTGAGTGTTCGGACACAACTTGGCTGTAATTCGCGCCAACAACGGAGGTATCCGTTTTCTTCATAACAGGACTCACAAAATTGGACATATCTCCAAAAGGCACAATTCCTTGAAGAAACTAAAAAACCGATTCATTCATGAAGGGAGACAACTTCATGGGCCCCAAATGCATCAGTAAATCAACACCTACCAAACCATGTACAGTAATACAATCATTTTTAACATTTGAAATGTCGGCAGCCAGTTTCCCCCCACCCGCAATAATACCTTCAATAGCAGTAGACAGACCCCTGACGTGAAACTGAAGGTCCAAGCCTTCGTCCACCAAAAAGGGTATAACATACTCAGAGTTCGGTACTTTGACCCGCAACTCGAGTTCATTTAGGCTCCTTCTGTCCGTTCTCTTTACAGGCATAGAACGGCAATTCAATAGGTCCAGAACTCCATCAGACAAATAGGAGCGCTGGCTTCCTGAATCCAACAGACAATTAAAAGATTTTACAACTCCATTATTGACCACGTCAATTTTAATTATTGGCAGGAGAAGATTCATTTCTCCCACCTGAAGACAGGGGTTAGTATCCAGCCGAGACTTGTCAAAGTCAGGGCACAACGCACCTGCATGCTCGCAACTTTTACATTTCCAACACAGGAGGAGACGACCACTTTTACCGGGGCAACCCTCGGCGTTATGGAACGGACTAGTACAACGGGTGCACAACTTAGCCAATTGGCATCGCTGTACCCGATCCCTTAGAGAGGGATACTTCCTGCAATAGTACGCAATATGGCTGTCATATACTGCAAAGGAAGCACTTATGTCGACTCGGTTTAGTTTTTACAAAAAGGTTCTCCAAAGTGGATGGCTTCTTAACAGCACTAGCGGGTCTGAATCTAAAGGAATCAGACGAACGCGGTTTGGCGACGGGCTTTACAGTTTTAACCATCCTGAGTTTGACGATGTCTAACGTGCGCAACACCTCAGAATAATTATCTAAGATATTTCCCAGAGATGGGTAATTACAATTGACGGTATGAATCAGTTCCCGTCTCACAGAAAGAGGAAGTTTTTCAAAAATAATGCTACTTAGCAACAGATTGCCGGGGGCCTCCTCCTCTAGAACATCCATACCAAAAGAGTTTTTCAGCTCGTATATTTGAGCTTTCACCTTAGTTAGAAAGCTCTTCACCGAGTCAGTATCAGAATCCCCAAGAGGTTTAGCACTATGGAGATCCCTAAAAATAGAGTTTACAATAAACCTTTTATCTAAAAATTCTCTATCTAGGATCTCTATCGCTGCCTCAAAGTTGGCATCCGAAATGGAAAGATGTCCCACTATTCGGTGGGCATAGCCCCTGAGGTGATTTTTCAGAATGATCAACCTCGTGGACTCACTAGGTATATTTGACACGCAATTTTCGAACTCCTTAAAGAAGTTGAGATACGCTAATTTGTCGCGTTCCAAACTCATGGGGTCGAAAATAGGACAGTTAAGTTTGGGTGTCACACTACAGAGTGACGCTTTAGACTTCTCCCCTTCCCTATTGGGTGGGGAGCCCTCTTCCCTCCACATGCTCTCCAATTCGCTGAAACGTCGATCCACATGGATACAATATAACGTTTCGCTCCGACAGTTCTCAGACATCTCTTCGTGAGACTCACTCTCAATATAGGCACTTGTGATCTGCTCATTGAGTGAATCAATGGACGCAAAGAGTTCCTTAACCCTAACCTTGTGGGAAGAAACAAATTCCCGGTTCTCCCCCTCGCTACCAACAAGAACATCAATAATAGCATCAACTTTGATTTTTACACTATCTTGCCTTTCTACAAGGAGATTAACAGTGGGGGTAGACGCCATTATGGCGAAAATACAATATGGCTATCAGGTGTGGGCTAAAATAAAAGAGGCGCCAAACGTCTTCTTAATGGCGGGAAAATGACAACGTAAAATTATCTAAGTAAGATTCCTACAAAAAAATGGAGAAAAGGCTGTACCATAGTTAACCAAATTCGTTCAAATGTAAGTCTTACAATCCCACTTGTCAGTCAAAGCAAAAATTCAAGGGAAAAATAATTACACAAAAATCATTCAATATCTAACATTCACCAGTTTCCAAAAATGGCGACTTAGAATACGCGGGAGATTTACAAAAATGATTCCACGTGGCGAACAAAAATGGCGTTCAGACTTCAAAACATGCAATTTTCACATAAAATTGAATGATGCAATGTGCATATATATTACCAGTAATCAGTAATTGCCAACACATTGTTTGACTCTGTGTTTTTCTTGTGATATAACAAAAAGTCATCATATAAGGATTTCAGAAGCTTCGTGTCCACAGCCAACGTTACATCTTTTTGATTATTCACGCGACGTTTATTCTCACTGTTCACTGTTTTATGTTAATCACAAAAACTGACAAGAATTGGTTGAAATCAAGTTCGTCACCGGGACCAAGAGAGTGATCAAATGAAAAAAGTCTCAACCCAGTTTAAAGGTAACAACCGATCACTTTATATACTTAATATCAATAATATTTTATAACACAAACCCTTTTTTCCATCGAAAGTGTGTGTGGATGTGTGTGTGTGTGTGTGTGTGTGTGTGTGGGTGTGTGTGTGTGTGTGCACTAAGAATTCTACTAGACCTTTTACCGGTGTGGAAGAAAGTGATTGGCGATAAGTAAATTGGGTCAAGATTGTGTATCACTTGGCAATGAGATGCCAAAAAATTCGATCACTACTGATATTAAGGTTTGATTAAGTTTTCATGTTTAGTCAATTGATGGCCCAGACACGAAGGATTTGACATTTATCTCGCTTAAAATACAGTGCCGGAAATATCCATGTGATTACATGCATCGTAACATGTACACCCTATTTTTAGTTAATGTCTGACTTGACCATCAAATATCATAAGTTAATGCCCAACAGTTGTTTTTATCGCCGTTTAAGGATATGCGTTAAAATGTAGTGCTCGTCTCACTAGGATGATACTCAAAAGCCTTAACGTTGAATGAAGCATGAAGCGAAGATAAACAGCGGTATGTTGTATTTCGTCGTTTTATCTTTTTCCGTTTTAATTTGGCTTTGCCCACTCACGTTTTACTGATTTTAGCGATAAAATCAGAGCCCGTCCCTGACACACTAAGTCACAGTTTCTTTTATAATATATATATATATATATATATATATATATATATATATATATATATATATATTAATTTCTATATATATATATATGTATACATATACATATATATATATATATATATATATATATATGTGTGTGTGTGTGTGTGTGTGTGTGTGTGTGTGTGTGTGTGTTGTAGTATAGAGATCGACGCGCGTTTCTGGCTATAAACCGTCATCACAATGCCTCCCCGGGCAAGGATCGAATCTTCGATGTAAATATATGCAGACCATCGTTATAACAACTAGACTAGAATGACTTGCCCAATTCAGTCTGATCATGCTTAAACACCGAGTTCCGATTGTTTTTTATGTGATCAAGATTAATCATTCCAACAAAGCAACGATGGGTGAATACAGTTTCAAAGGCGACATCAAAGGCCATCTAACGAACATATCAGGGATAAGTTACAATATACTGCATGCGAAGGATTTAATATAATCGTATGTGTGTATGTATTTATATATATATATATATATATATATATATATATATATATATATATATATATATATATATAGGAGTTAATAGTATTATATATATATATATATATATATATTTATATATATATATATATATGATTTAATAGTATTTTATATATATATATATATATATATATATATATATATATGATTTAATAGGATTATATATATGAAGGATTTAATATAATTGTATATATATATATATGTGTGTGTGTATATACATATATATATATATATATATATATATATATATATATATATATAAAGGGGGAGAGGGAGAGAGAGATATTAAATCTTTCACATGCAGTATCTTGTAACTTATTCATGGTATACTCGTTATATAGCCTTTGATGTCGCTATTCAAAATGTATTCATCCATCGTTGATTTGTTGAAATCAATCATCTTGATCAGAGAAAAAAACAATCGGCTCTCGGTTTTATAGCGTTCTCAAAGTGAACGAACATTTTATGTAAGGCAGCGGTCTAAACGCAACTTGTGGTCACTTTCACCCACTTTACAACGAAGTTGGCAGATAAACAGTTTTACGTGTCCTATCATCGATACGAGCGGAGTTATCAATCGATGGTTGCTGTTGTTGCATTTTAATGTACGCAATCGCTTGGTCATTTTATGCCGAAAACCATGTGTTTGTTGGATTTGATTGTATTTTCAGTATTATTAGAGAATCACGTTATTAAATACTGCATATAGTGTTTCTCAATGTTCACCTATTTAGTACTGGCCTGTTTCCACGTCTCTTAACTTCGGTAATATGCTGGTAACTGTTGTGTCAACGTTATTATACCTGGTTTGTCTGTCAGTGGTCCAGTTGATTAATTGTAATATTTGGTAAACACGCAGATTGACCATACAAATTATATTTATCTTGCGTTTAAATCTCACTATAAAATCTCCTACTAAGCATGTTTTATTTCACGTCTAAGTTTAGAATATATGTGTTTATTAACTAACGAATCGCCACCTATCAAGAACGAAAGACAGCTCGAATGTAAGGGTCAATGAGTTTGTCTGGTGGATTGTAAGACGACACCGTGTGTATTGGACTTAGATTATTCAAGAGGGTTAATCAGCAATAACTTGTTAACATTAGACCTATAAATAACTGTGTTAGTCTGTTGAAGAGAAGCCGGTGGTGTTTTGTTCCACATATGCCAATTTATTTTAAGACGCTTTACTCATGAAAGTTCTATTTAGTTTTAGGTACACAGACGAAGAAAGAACCGTTATGTATGCTAGTTGTAAGTTATTGTTCTGATTATTTACAGAGAGAACCATGGATTGAAGCTCAGTCGCGCACCCACTTAGGAACGTCTCTCTAGCAAGTATGAAGCTGTAGGAAAAAGAAGAGGGCATCGCCTAATAGGTGTCAATGCAGGAAAGGATGTTCTTATAGATGCTTTCGCAGATGTAAAAAAAAAAACATAACTTTATTTAAGGACGTATGTCAATCTTATACAAGTAAATGACGGCGTCAAGAGTGAAGTAATTATTAGAGCGGAAGAATGATCAACCCATTGTTCAAGCGACCATAGAAACATATCTGATGTAAGTTTTCCATTTTAGGTCTAGAGTGAAAGTCGATACTATGAGCTTATCAAAGAAAAGGCCTCCTCAAGTAGTGAGTCATTAACTAAAATTTACACAAAGTAATTATCCGAGAATTGTAATTAGTCTATTATGTTTACGTAATATTATATATATATATATATATATATATATATATATATATATATATATATATATATATTCCAGGACAAATGCCAATATACTGAAATCATATGCCCTTAATAGGATTAAGATGAAAATTCATATACACTAAATGTACAAAAGCAAGGAAATTCCCAAATGTTTACACTTCATCTACTCATGCATAGATATGTATACTGTAGTGATGTGATAATGAAATTGTTTGGTTGATATGTAGTCATATCCTTAATGACAATAAAAGTGTAAAAATTTGGGAATGTCCTTGCTTTTGTACATTTAGTGTATATGAATTTTCATCTTAACCCTATTAAGGGCATATGATGTCAGTATACTGGCATTTATCATGGAATGTCACTACTTTTGTAAAGGCTATTTCTCAAGACAATGGTCATTTTTAAGTTTTTTTTTAATCTTCTGGAAAACTAAGGTATATGATTAGCGTTAGCTAGATAGACGGACTTTCTTACACATACATCATCTTAGATATTCAACTACTATCCGACAGACACAAGCCTTGTAGTATAATGTTTTACCTCGTAATCTACTGAAGTTAGATTGATGTTTTTTTTCGAATGCTTGGACAGTGTTTATATAATGTATATCGAATTTCATTAAAACCTGAAAAAGATCTCTACACCTCCTCTAGTTCAATTGTGTTAATGTTAATTGCGACCACTTGTGTTTAAAGTTGATCGATTCGATCCATTAGCGGGTTGGATCATATCTTATTCTTTGATAATTGTTTTTCATATATATGTGACTGAGTAACTCTCTGATTGCTTTTAAGTCACTGTATTCTCGGCCTGCTTGGACTTTAGTCTGGGAGCCGCCGATCATCAATTGTATCTTGAAAATTGTTGGTGTAATCTGGACTCGTAATTCAATCATTCGCTTTACATTCAGCAATAAGAGTATTACTCTAACGTATCTTATGAATGCGCAACACGCGTTGTCTTTTAAAATGTCTGCCGTTGTAGTCGGGTTCAAGCTCAGGCTGGTAACTTTTAAATATTTGAACAGGGGACATGCTTTTTACTTTCCTTAACAGTAGCCTTCATTACATTGTCAAGATGTATTCACTTTGTATACTTACATAGATTAACAAAACTTGTGAGTAAACACATATTTCAGAGTAATACTCCTACTTTCCATTGTTTCTAGTTAGTCTATTTTATTCATGAAACCGAACCTACAATATGCTGTGTATATGAGTCGCAAAACATGACCGCTAAATGCGTGTCGTGGTTACGGTTGGATTGAAAACCCTAACGTCGTCAGCAGCTGCTTGGCACCTGGAAGGAGAATTCGTACTTCGTATTGTCGCATCCGTTTCATATATATATATATATATATATATATATATATATATATATATATATATATATATATATATATATATATATATATATATGCGTGGGTGTGTATACATTGTGAGTTCTTTGGCAGCAGAAATATATAAATAATAATACACACTCACACACATATATATATATATATATATATATATATATATATATATGCGTGTACATATACACACACACACACACACACATATATATATATATATATATATATATATATATACACACACATATATATATATATATATCTATGTGTGTGTGGGTGTGTTTAACACAGTCATGCTACATGAAAAATATAGATGCCACCATGAAGAAAATCCATAAGAGTGTTATAAAGTGTGAAGACTCAAAGTGAGAAATATCAACTCCTCAGCCAAATTAAAGTATTAGTTTACAAATTGAAGTAAAGTAAGTAAAACTACTCTCGCAAATAAAAAAACAAAAAAAACAATAGAAAACTCTCAATGTTGAGTGTTGATAAATGATTGGTTACTGACGAGAGAAGATACTCCGATGATGCTGTGTTGGAAACAGGGGTTTAGAGGTGGTATACTAACTTTGACCGCGGTCGTACAAGGATAAATGGTGCTGCGCGCACAGATCGCCTAAATATGGCAGTTGTCCTGGGAAAAAAAAGACATTCATGACATAGTTTGGTCGATCGTCAATTGAAGTTGCATGTGAGAATAGACCATTTTGCATGAATAGTTGTCAATGACACAGCTGTGTTAAAATGGATTCCGCGTTTGTTCACAGTCGACATAAAGAACAATGAGTAGAGAATTCATTTTTTTTTTGCAACTGTATTAACGGAACAAAAAGGAATTGTTTCACTGTAGTATTGATCCATCAGTTAACTCTGATATCATTAAAAGTCAGTTGAGTATACAACAGCAGGTTACTGCCGTCAGAAGCGCAAACATTAGAAAGATACGGTTTTGGTCACCGTATTTTAGGGTGCGCAATTGTTTTTTTACCATAATCAAGATAAAGTAAGACTATCAATAGTGTATATTATATAAGGGTAGTAGTGCTTTGAACGAAGAAATCGCAAAAGAACGGCCACAAATTAAAAGAAATTAAGTACTCTTTTGACAATACAATGAACAATGTCGCCAGTCAATCACAATGACTGTAAACTACATTAATTACCATGTAAATGTCTTCTGCATCCACTGTATTCTCTTGATCTACCCCCCAGAGATGGATAGCTGTTTGCAAACATCAAAAGAATACTCCAGAGAAATAGATTTGCTTCCAATAAAAAAGTGATATAAGAATCTAAGGCGTATGTTTAGGCAAAAGACAGATCTTTTTACAAAAAAAGACACTGACTTTTTTTAAATAAGCGTTAACATTGATACACCACCTTTGCAATAAATGAATGAAGTCGAGTTTACCGAAAAGTTGTCATATTAATAAGGAATTGTTACGTGATATAAATATATATATATATATATATATATATGAAGCAATCCAACAAAAGATATAAGCGTCAACTAATATCTTATAATTAGTGAAACATCCGGATAAAAAACTGAAGCTCAATATACTGGATAGAGCATTAATATTATAATATAAAATGAAGTAATAAAATAAGGTGTCAATCAAATTTTATTAGAATTCAAAGTTCATGCAAAGCATCCTTAAGTCCTTAGCTCATGAGTTTTCAAAGATAATTCTTCTCTTCAGAGGACCATTACCGCAGTTATACTACTACAGGCAATAAAATTACGATTTGAAAATATATAAAATTATTTTCACAAATATATAAAAGTACATAACATCAAACATATCAATCCAAAAACATACTTTTGTTGAATCCATACAGTCCATCCAGGTCATACAAGTTGAGAAGCATAATCAGGAAGGACATTACTCCAAGATACAAACAGCAGTCCAAATACGTGAAATTGAAGGGGCCGACAAAGTTATCCAGTCGCGAAATGTGTCCATATTCAATGTTAATGATAAATAAATCAATCAAAATAATACAAAAAGTCCAATCAAAGTTCCGAAATCCCAACATGTGCAACTCAAGTCAAATCCAAATTCGTTGTTTAATTAGAAAACCCGCTAAATCCGAATCGACTTTTTGTATATAAATATATATATATGTGTGTGTGTGTATGTGCGGGTTTGTGTAATAGATATGTATTGCATATGTATGTGTATGTATACATATTTCTTTTGCAGATATATAGGAAAATATGTATATGCATTCATATATATATATATATATACATCTATATCTATATATCTATATATGATGGACTCTCCCGTCGATTTCGACGTATGAGTGCCCCCCCTTTGTAATTGCAAGGGTTGCGCAATCCCCAACAACCGCTCTCCTGAGTCGGCATTGCTTGATTCCAATGGCAAGTAGTAATACAAGACGACTGGAAATAATACACCTGGTATTCCCAAATGGCCACCCATTTAGTACTGCCCGACGCCGCTTAACTTCGGTGTGTCAACGTGATTGTGCCTCTATATCTATATAATATATATATATATATATATATATATATATATATATATATATAGGTATATGTATATATATATGTATATATATATATGTATATATATATATCTATATATATATATATATATATACATATTTGTATTTTCTATACTTAGTTTATAATGATGTACTCATCTAAATCAGTGTAAGACATGTCACTTTCAAGTATCTCAGCCTCTTTATAAAATAAATTAATTAAAATCTATGCATTTCCCTAAGAATGTTTAGATTACTTTAAAAAGTTATTCGTCTTAAATACATATTTCATTGTAATATTTTTTCACCCCTTATATTTGGAATCGGCTCTAAAAAGCTTCATGTATACCTTTCGTATATTCATGAATTATAATTACACATTCAAACTCTCACCGGAGTTTATGAATACATACTGTCCTTCATATTAACTATCATAGTTTACTGCAATGTATATTTTATTCGGACTGTGATTCATGAATATTTGTGTGCTAATTGTTCGCTTGGTATTGCACTAAGTATTGTTATACTTTTCATTGCAGAAGTATTGTAACAATTAATATAAAGAAAACATTTATAATAATAATAATAATAATAATAATAATAATAATAATAATAATAATAATAATAATAATAATAATGATAATAATAATACTTATCATTATTATTTTAATTTATTATAATCATTATTTTTATCATTATTTTTATTTTTATTATGATTTTGATTTTTATTATGATTTTATTAACATTATTATTAATATTTTATTATTATCAAGATTATTATTTATTATTATTATTATTTATTTTATAATTATTATTTTTATTATTATTATTATTATTATTAGTATTATTATTATTGTAATTTTTATTAGTATTCTTAATAAAATGATTATGATTATTACTATTATAATTATTATTATTATTGTTATTGTTATTGTTATTATTATTATCATAATTATTATTATTATAATTAGTATTTGTATTATTAATATTTAATTATTATTATTGTTATTTTAATTATTATTATTGTTAGTATTATTATCATTATAATAATTATTGTTATTTTTATTGTTTTTAATGTTCTTATCATCATAATTATTATTATTTTGTATTATTATCATTGTATTATTATTATCATTTGT
>OY744517.1:16186521-16189021 GCA_963556195.1 Sepiola atlantica | reverse complement strand
AACACGTAACGTTGACGACACTTTTGTTTGCTTTCTCTAACGGAGTGATGCTAGACAGTTTATTCGTCTTTCTTTCTGACTTGCAACTATCGTAGTAATTCACTACGGATGTCGAGGATTGTGGTTCCCCCTATTTCTTGATGTTTTAGTGTATACAGCTAGATTATCGTTTATGACCTTTGTGTATAGAAAGCCAACGTTTACAAAGGTTTATCTAAATGGATTTCCTTCGCCTTAAAATCAAAGAAAAATAAATCGCATTGGTACTCTCACCTATCAAGCACTTATTAAACAAATCCAACTCGATGTGGAACTTGGTGAAATTTCTAATATTTTTCTTGCTAATGATATCCCATCAATATCAGAAAAGGCACCATTGCACGCAATGGTGTTATATTTAATAGTGTCAAATATATTGGCCAGTCACGATGCCTTATTTATTTAAAACTTACATGGTTATGTTCTGACGGCCTTGACATTGTCAAAACGATGTCTTCTACTCAACGTCTGTTTCGATGGATACTGCACCCCATAGACTGGTATTGTCTTGGCCTTCGGGGCTTGATTTACGCCGATCTATGGGCCTGTCCTGTGCAGTTCTAAGAGGTCCACCCTCCCAGGCTTCGCCTCCCCTCTTTGGGGAGGAGTAAGTTTATTGCTTACTGCCTGAGGCGCCCCTACCGGGAATGCCGACGGGGCTGCCCAGGCAATTTTTAAACCCCACTTTCCCGACCCGACCTTGGGTCACATCTTACTTGTGGGAGTAAGATAAAAACTGGCCTTGTGCCTAACTCCTGGAGAGGAGTAAATCAATACTCAACGTTGTTTTCCAGCAACCATGCTTTGAGTAGTTTACACGACTCGAAACCTTTTTCTTTTGTTTTCGTAAGGATGTTTTACCAGCCATTCAAAATGATTACATCGTTAATAAATTCTTGTGTCAGTGTGGAGCTGACTACGTTGACAAGAAACCCCAAAGATTAGAAATGAGAATATCTCACCACATACCACGTGATATTCGTTTACACAAAGTTTCGAGATCATCCGGGAACTTTCAAGCACATGAATCTGCGATCGATAATCACCTGGTTTGTACAAATAGATGTTCTGACAAGTATTCCGACGGATGGTTTTATGTTTTACACAGTGCTAGGTCGAACTACCATATCAATATTATTGGGCGTTAGTTATTAAAAATTATCGAGCTAGCTTTTGTAGACAAAATATTTTGAAGCATCAGTTTGAGATCATTAATGACTCAAACCCACCATAACGTTGAAAGATTTACGGTTTTTTTTCTCAATCGTTTTCTCCAACTATAACAACTTTCCCCTCATATTTCATTCGACGTTCTTAGTTTTTAATTTATCATTCTAATGTTTTCATTCAGAGGGTCATACATTAAGGCCTTAAGGAAAATTTTACCAATTTTATTTTTTTCAGCCACCCGTTTCATTGATTAAAATAATGTTTCCTCTCAAATTTATCCGACGATTTTGTTGCATGCTAAATCTACACACGCACATTTTGATTTATACAAACATTATTGGTTACACATGTGCATACATATTTCGGTTGTACTCTTCACAACGTGTCAACCTGTTCATACCAAAGAAGACAAGAAAGTAAGATGAATTAAAAAAACTGTCCCTTACAGTAAATATTAGGAGAGATGAGCTATTTTTATTATTTTTCTCCGGTCAAGCTCAATATCGGGGACATTTTCACTTATAAACTATTTCAATTAGTTTCTATCTTTTTATAATTTTTATTACTTAACTTCCTTCTATTTCTTATTTTCTCTAATATTATTATCCACTTAGCGGGATTCCTTTCTTCGCCATTTAACACTTCAAAGTTTTAATCTACGGTGCATACATTTAATAAAAAAAAATACATAGAAAATAAAGAATAATGAATAATGAAACAATGAGTAAGCAAAATATTTACAATAACGTAAAAGTCAATAAAGTAAACTTTATAATTAGATTAATTGTGACGTGATAATAGACCTGATTTTCCTTCCTTTCGCAAGGATAGTGTGCCCTATACACATTATAGTAATATTGCATGCCAATTTAAATGCCAATGTGATGCTGGCTATATAGAGCGTACTTCCTTGCATTTGCAGACCAGCATAAACCAGCACGTTCGATCAGAAATACGTCAGGGAAAGGTAGGATCCTTCTATAACCCCATCCTCTAATATTTTGGACTCTGCTATTGGCCAGAATTTGCTTGAACACTCTAGCTGTGCCAGTAGCTATAAAAATAGACAGGTTTCAGGTCTTGCATAGAGCAGAATCCACGAACCATTTTAAAATATTGGAATATGTCTCTATCGCTATTCGAAAACCTTCCTTGTGCTGGCAGAAGGAATTTGTCAGATCGCTAAATCTCTTTGGGGAACTTTGAACTCCCTCCCTTCTTTTTCTTAACCTAGTGCCTTTTAATCGTTTTTTTTATAACGAAATCATTAAATTGACTTTTAATCGTTCTA
>OY744517.1:16104021-16179021 GCA_963556195.1 Sepiola atlantica | reverse complement strand
ACAACACCAAGATTGCAAGCACCCTAAGTTAAATTGTCTCTGTGGAACAAACAAATTTAGAACTTGGTACACCGAGTCCTTGTCGGTAAACACTTAGCTATTAGCATATCCTAAGCAGACTTTAACTACATCAAAGTGTCTCGCTCGAATCATGATCATGCAGGTCACAGTTTTTTAATAGTATGGTGTTTTTCAGTCGTGAACATATTCAAGATTTTAAAGTTCCGATAAGTATTCGGAAACAGTAATCAATTCTCATTTACTGCAACGAAATACTTCAAACGATACTGAAATGAAACCATCTCAAAAGATGATACGAATCATGCCGAACTCTCTGTGTACATATATTTTTATACTGGTGAGTTGATAATTTTCCGGCTAATAAAATTAAGGTAAACGTCTTAGAATTTCTGAATAGTTAGTTGGTATTATAAGCTTTTACTAAGAAATTTACCAACCAAGTATAATAGAAGAAATCCCTTCCCTTTTCCAGCACCTTCATTAATCTATAACTTACAGTCTTTTATTAGTGTTTATCGAACAGTCCACTCGAGATAAGGCCTAACGAGTTTGTCAGGTGGTCGGTAAATCCACATCGTGAAGATAAGTAACAATGGTTGTAACTGGTCAGAAATTGATTATTTTAGAAGACGGCTCAAAAAGAATTGTTCTACATGGAACTTGAAAACGATCACGTTGTATTCGGTTGGGAAGCAGCTTCGTTGCATTGTGTTCCATTGACTGTTTAGTTTTAGGCACACAGAAAAAGAAAAGGGATTATTCACAGACGTTGTAGCTAAACATGTTTGTATTGTGAATATTGTACAGGGGAACCATCAATTACAGCTCAGTTTAAAAGTCACCAAATAAAATAACGAGATATCAAAGAAAGACTAATAACATATTTTCTGTGAGCAAGGAAATTGGAAACGAAAAAGGATATACCGTAATAGATTTTGAAGTAGGTGTTGTACCCTGTCAAGGCAGGAGGGAAGGCTCTGAGCTCAACCTCCCTAATATGGCAACAGTACTTCATCTTCAGACGCATTTGGTTCTCATACAGGTAGAGAAGTTAGTCAGGATAATGACACCTTCAACGTATTTGATGTAAGTCTTCCATTTCAAGTTTAAAGTGATTAAGTTATGAACGTCGAAATTCGCCAAGTGAAGAGCCATTCATTTCAATGATGGCATAGTGAAGATCTGACTGAGTGTAGATGGGAAAAGAAATAAGCTTAGTTTTAGACGTATTAAATATAACAGAAACGTTTTCTCCCATTGTACCAAATACTCCAGGTCGGAAGAGACATATAATAAGACAGACATTGAACATTAATGCCCTGAGACGTATCTTGATAGATGGTTTCGCCATTGTAGCATCATAAAAGGTGATTTGGGAGATCATTGATAGAGATATGGAAGACGATTGGGCACAGAAAGGAAACTTGAGGTGCGCCGGCGTTGAATCTCTGAGCGTACTACTTCTGCCAACAAACGACTACTTTTATAAACCTATCTCAGAGAATTGAGATAATAGTTGAGAGTGCCGTTCTAAAAAGGATTGAAGCAACTTTTAGAGGCTCATGGGTATCTATAACAAAGTTCATCGAAGGTAATAGTTTAATGTCACTCCATGATAGTCTGTAGTTTTTAAGGCAAGTACACATTCTTCAGTAAGTCAAATATATCTAATTCGACCCTGATCTTATGAACTGAATAATCCATAATTATGAATATATATCTGTAAATTTCAGGGGATATCGCAATGCACCCCAACACACATACACACACACACACACACATATATATATATATGTATTTGTGTATTTATTTTTTAACCTCCGTACGACGTCGTTCCAATATTTTGACCGTTATAAGTGCAAGGAAATTACAATCTCAGACGATCACATTGCACGACTCCGGTTCACACAGACACCTACAATCTGCAAGCGTTTGCTCAATCACTAAGGCCTCGGGAGGTTGTCAAATAATAACAAATGAATTAAGATATATTTACCACTGAAAGTGGACAGTGTAAATACGAAGACTTTACGCAGAGTCGGGGAATTGCACAATATATATATATATATATATATATATATATATATATATATATACATATATATATATATATATATATATATATAGCGAGAGAGATAGAGAAATTACACTATATATAGATTGCACTATATATATATGTGTATATACATATACATATTAAATGTATATAGCATATATATGTGTGTGCATTTATGTACACACACACACACTCACACACACATATATATATATATATATATATATATATATATATATATATATATATATATATATATACTTGTGCATGTAAGAAATGTATCCAACATTTAGATAATGTTATAATAGTTATTTCATTCTCGTATTGTGTAATAATTATTGCATCATATTCTACGAGTTATCTAGCTGGTTGTTAGATATACCCTTCAATTTTTATGACTTTTTTCGATTAGAAAAACACTGAGGAGATTGTTATGCGATCGAAATGCTTGTTTAAATAAGATTTGTCGAGTTTAGGCATGGGACTATTTTTTTTAATGTATTTTTATTCATATATGTATATAACTCTTCAGGTCAGATATTAATCCGAAACCGAACTGTATCATGTCAAAATAGTTATAGATGCACACGACTGATAATACATTTTAGAGAAAGAGAGAAATATTATGTAATTACAATACATAAAAAAATGTTGCTTATGCGAGGAGTTTTATATGGTATGCCCACAGCAGAAAAAATAAAATGTTGAAATAAAATGTTGAATTATTTTTTGAATATGTTAGCGCACATATAATTCGCCTCATAGAAAGAAACTATCAACCGACAGATTGCAGATTTTAGTCTAATGTAACGTAGTAAAAGTTTACAGAAGTATTGCTTTATAATGGAAGAAAACTATTTTCTTGTTTTCTGTCATAATTGTGAAACTATTTCCGCTAATTAGGTTTCATAGTTCCTCGCTTTCAGTTTCTCTTTGTTTCTTTACCTTTCAAAAATTGATTTTTCATAGATAGATGAAAAGAAATTCCGCCGCGATTGTCGTAAATTTAATATTTTTATAAGTTTATCCTTTTCTAATTTGCAAATGAGAAAAAGAAATTGTGTCGAATGTTTTTCTACAAAGAGCTGACACACAATACATTATTCCTTCATCTTGGGGAATTCGTAATTTGTCCGTCGAAATCAAGCGCAATGGAGTATGCTATTTTATTGAAAAATTGCAGCAAATCATAATTATCTGGTAACCCATCAATAAACGATAACGCCCAATATTTATAACATTATTTTCAATTATTCAGTTTATGAGTATTTTCCCAAGTTCTATCATAATAGATATACTTATTTATCCACTCATATTGTCGTTATACTACACTATTACATACATAGGCACTTCTATATTTTGATATAGTAAAATAACAATAGAAATTATTCTCTAATTCATATATTTATATATGCATTCATAAATTATTTTATTTATACATATATCAAAGTGTGGTTAGTCATATTCATTGGTGAATGTATTTAAATTTTTTTGACAAAATCATATATTTATTTCTGAATAGACACAGCTAGTTTACAAGATCATTCCTATTTATTAATGTACATATCTTAATTCTTTGACGAGTACATGAATAATTAATTATATATATATATACATATATATGTGATTTTATGAAGGCTTACCAAAGCATTCCTTTCAAGACACCAATGATCACCATTAAAGATATTTTTTCTTACAAATACTATTTATTCAAATTAAAAGGCTAGATATAGGAGACCTGGTGTATCCCACGGTAATGTAAACCAGGTAGGGTGGGAACCGGTTGATGATAATATTCGTGAAGTTGGAAGTAACGAATTGAACTCACATGCTACCCAAACCGGGGGGGAAGGTAGGAAGAAAAATAGGAGAAGGACCACTACATGGTTCAACCCCCCCCCCCTATAGCCAGCATATTAAGACTAATATCCCAAAGATTTTTTATAGCATAGTGGAAAAAAACTTTCCAAGGGATAGCAGATTGGGGGGAATCATTAACAAAAATACTGTAAAACTCTCTTATTCAACCTGTAGAAATATAGCCACATCCATCATAGGATATAATAATTCTAAGATAACTAAAACAAGGGAAGCCATGTTCTCTTCTGGTGTTGATCCCAGTAACACCAGTTCAGTGAGAACCTCCATTATAAATAACCATAGTAGTAGAACATCCAGCAACGGCCCAGCACACAACTGTAACTGCAGAGCTTCTAACATCTGTCCACTGGGGGGGAACTGTAGAGTTTCAAGCATTGTCTACAAATGCGATGTGATAACAGAGAGTAGTAGGAAATCATATATCGGTTCAACCGGGGGTGAGTTCAAAGATAGATTCAGAAACCACATGAGTTCCTTCAGGGGAGGCCAAAGGGAAGACATAGATAGGCCTAACACTTCTGTTGGTCGTTTTGTGAGAAACCTCATTGCTAGGCAAGACCCTTTCGAACTGAAATGGTCAATTTTGGGGAGGGCTAACAAATATAAACCGAACAAAAAGAAGAGATGCAACCTATGTGCATTGGAGTCGTACCACATCATGACATCTAGAGATAATTTACTGAACGCTAGGCAGGAAATACTACAATGCTGTCTGCATAGAAACCGTTACCTGTTATCAAGCCTAAAACCTGGATAGGAGGGGAATTGGGGGAAGTATAAACTTACAGCAGAGATAGGCAGGATGGACACTTCCTGAGGCAATCTGGGGCAATAATTAGTGTATAATAGGGAGGATGATAATTAGTAACACGTACTTATGCTAAGATATGTCTTAATTCAATTATTAGCGGATACTCGAGACTTAGGTTGGGGGTGATAAGGTAGGAATATTCTATCGGAATAAGGCCCAGTGATAGTCAACTATAGTAAATACTTATTCAGCGGAATAGAGGGGGGAAATTGTGTTACATATAAAAAGATAGTGGAATAATAAATAATAAATCACAATTTATTCTCAGAAATAGATATATTATACGAAATGCATTGGGGATTTCAAGTAATTTTAAGTGAAAAATAAGAAATAGCAACCTGGATGCTATCACTATTTAATTAAATTAGGTTAAATTAAATTAGTTTTTAATTAGATTAAAATAAATAAAACAATTTGGTGGCAGGAATGGGGAAAAGTAATTAAGGAAAAAATAATTTTAAAAACATGCATGCCGACACGGACTTAATTTCTAAAAATAGAAACAATTGAATTTTATAAAAAAAGTATTTTGTACGGGATTTTAAATTAGTAATAATAAAGTCTCCTGTCATTTAACGAGTAAGAGTGATATTTTCCCGTAAAGTTGACAAAAAAATAAACCGGTCCATTAAAAAAAAGTTGGTTTTTTTTTTCAAAATAGAAAATAGATTTCTGATAACGATATTCCGTTGTAACATTTATTTATGGAATAATATTCTCCACAGAGAGTTACAAACAGACACAGCCGTTAAGGAAATATTTTAAATGATTTAAAATAATAACTAGATTTTTGTAGAAGGCCTTTTTATAATAACAGTTTATTTTTGATATATGAATAATTTTTTTAAAAAATTCTGCGGGATAGGCTTTTTCGCTTCGTTAAACAACAAAACGATAATAATTCGGCAGTTAATTAAATGAAGGATATTTTCCCAAAATGTAAAATGACGTCCCAGACACTAGATGATTAATTTCTATAAGGAATAGGTTTAATAATAAATATTTTTAGAAACAGTATTTTGAATAAATAGTTTCTATATTAAGATTTTTTCTTGATGGAAGGGAGTTTTCTGCGGGATTGACATTCAACTCGTCGTGTGTTTATTTCGAAGGGTAATAAATCAACAATTGAAATAAGACTCTTTGAACTCGGACGAACATTTGTGTTGACTTTTCTTTGTGAGAAGTTGGATTTAGAATTCCCATACTATCATTGGATTGGAATGGTAACTTGTGAGCGGTATCTTGAATGATTTAGTTCTTTTGTTTTATAGTGGGGGGGGATTTATTCATCATTGTACCGGCTAACGTGAAAGTGTATTATCGCACATTGTTCCGGTTTTGTGGTTTTATTGAATGTATTTGGGACCGACTACTTGCTTGTTGGCTTGGTGGAAGAAATAATGCACAAGCTACTTTTCTAAGACTTTTCTAGGACTTTCTTTTCTTATCGTTGTTCTTCCTTGCTTTTTAAGTTTGACTTTTATTTTTATTTTTATTTTTTTCCTCTTCTTTTCTTAAGTGACCTCAACTATTACAACGCCACATTGTGTTTTGTCGGCAGTTGAAACCAGTATTCCAGACATTTAATTTCCCTGATGATCTGCCAAGCAAGTAACTGCTTGGTAGTGAAACACGTGTAGGAAAAAACATTTAATTTGAATAAATAGTATTTGTAAGAAAAAATATCTTTAATGGTGATCATTGGTGTCTTGAAAGGAATGCTTTGGTAAGCCTTCATAAAATCACATATAAATGCTCTGTACTCTGTAATCGAGTATCATCGAGCTTGTTTTTTATTGGAACAACCCCGGTCTTCACTGAATGATCTATTTTATAAGTGAAAAATCTAAATCTATATACATATATATATATATATATATACATATATATACATATATTAATCTAGCATAACTCGTGCTCTGCGTTGTGGGGAGAGATATATTATCATTAGAGCAGTAATTCGTAAATAAGAAGTTGAAAAGATCAATGTTTTTCATGAAAAATTGATTCCTCTATGTTTTGTGTGACTTCCCCCGTACAATTGTAAGTAGCAAGTTATTCGTAAAAATGAAAAACAACAGTACTCACCGCCCCCAAAATAAGTAAATGTGATTAAAAATTATGCGTAAAGCTGTCTATGGTCTATGAAGGGAATCCTTCATGACTGAGATAATTTTTATTAAAATCCAGATGCCTAGTTTTATTGTAGATTGAATGTACCAACGTTAAAAAAACAATGTTGGCTTTTAATGTGTTGAACATCCATCTTGGTGGGAAACACCACAATCTAGATATAGTTCTTCTTAACTGACAGAAGAGATACAGAATTAGTATCGTATCACACACTTTGTTAAAAATACAATTAAAATAAAATTAATGATATAAATCAAGTTTAAAAATTAACAAATATTTACATAGATTAAAAGTAATGAAAACAACATTGCTAGAGTCTAGAGAGAAAATAGTATAAGTATGGTATGATAACACTTAGTAAACCAGAAAAATAAATCACAAATAAATTTATTGTAAAAGCAAGAAATAGTTAAATCGAGGTCAACATTGCGACAGTCTATGAATATTTATTTTGCAGAGACCGAGTTGAGAAGAGGTTAAGTAACATATACTACACTTTGAAGTATATTTTGACAGGTAAACATGAATAAATACAAATAAACTGAATTAAATAACCTATAGGTTAAGAGTACGGTTAAATATATGGTTAGTGGATGGTTAGGGTTGATATTAAAATAATTCCTTGGTAGAAGCAGTGTAGGTTGAAAAAGAGATAAAAACCATCGAGAAAATCGACAGAACAAATATCATTTTCGAAGTATATCAACATTTATAATATTATAAACTGCTTTATATATATATAAAGATCAATACGAAAATGCGGTTAGTTTAAATGCTTACGAAAGTATGCAATATGTTCACATAATTATATTTCAGTGGGAAATTACATAACTTACATTCCAGCAAGACGTATCTAATTAGTTATTTATTTTTTTTCATGACTGACCCATGTATTAGCTTCATAAAGCATATGCAAAGACTAAAATACAAAGGGAATTGTTTTATTTCATAATTAACAGAATACTTCCCTCTAGACAATATTTAATCCTCCATAAAATACAACCATTTAAATGAAAACTACTAACAAACAACTTTTTCATGCAATATTTTGAAATAAGGCATCGTCTCGCTAAGTGTATATAGTTTATTCGACTTAACCCCTTCTATAGAATGACCTATCTACACTAAAATCCCTAGTCGTAAAATCTACAACTTAAATTACAAGTCACTCATATAAGAAATAAATGTAGGATCCCATCCATCTCACACGAATATCTCACATCTGTATTACATAATGCTTTATACCCATTGATTAAAATTCACTATGAACAGTTAAACTCCATCAATTCCTCCTTATAGTATAATACATTCTATAGACTAAGTGTATAGTCTTAATTATATAATTTTCATTAGTTGAACACGTCGATACAGGTTCTCCCGTTGTTCCTCCGAACTTAGCTTGATATGTAATGTCTTGCTAGGATTCTAACAGTGCTAATACGTTATTTCTTACTTCCCTCCTATCTTATTTGGAATTTCTCATTCATGATTTACTGGATTTTTACATACCTGTAGCATGGAACTACTACAAATACTTCCCAACCAGCTTATTTCTACCTACAATGCTGGCAGAGAATGACTTACTAAATGAATACTTATATGTACAAAAATGTATATTTATTTTGTAACCCTCTACATATATATGTATATATATATATATATATATATATATATATATATATATATATATTTATATATATATATATATATTTATATATATATATATATTTATATATATATATATATATATATATATATATATATATATATATATATATATGTGCATATGTAATGCTGATGATAGAATTCGTAATTTACTTTACATAAAAAACATACTTTATATAAAAGTATTATACATACACACACCTAGTTAATTGTTATATGTATGCAATTAAGAATTTACACATATATATAAAGTTTGTTATTGTTTTTACTGGCACTATACAAATATGTTCACTTCCTAAGCGGTAAAGAACTTTATATTACGCCGCTTTTAATCGGGGTGAATTTCATATCTACGTAAAAAGTGATATAAATATATATATATATATATATATATATATGTATATATATACATGTGTGTGTGTGTGTGTGTGGGTGTGTGTTCGGGTGTGTATTTTAATGTTGTAACACTTACAATAGCTCAATAGTTTAAAGGTAGTACTATTCTATATTCAGTATGTGTATGTAGTTCAATGCCACATCATTATCACAGAAGACAGATTTACGTCATTTTTTTCAAACTAACATCACACTATCATGAAAATGTTCCTATGCATTTATTTATTTCTTGGGTAGGGTATCCTCAGTGCGATTGTACAAATATAACTTTAAAAACACTTTTTAAAACGATTATAGCCAGAATTAATGTCAATATTCATTATCAATTTGATTTAAGATATATTTAAAGCAAGCGACAGGGTTCGAACCTTCCGACATCAAAGAGTGCTTAAACACGCTGGCGTGTATACTTATCTTACATAGCTTAACAACCTCAGATTTAGTTATAATTTCAGACAATTCGAAGCCGATTCTGAATTCAGCGCCAACTTAGTCGGCAAACATGGACGCGGCTCAATGAATTTAAATGAGTTACACTCTTTAACGATTGTTAAAGTCAGGAATTTTCCCATCTTTTACTATTGCTAAACTATAAGTTATGTTTGAATTACAGTTTAATAAGACAGTGTGTATCGGCGTCAACTATTTAGAATATGTAGTTTAACCATTAAGGAGCCTAATGGAACAGAACCACAATTAGCTTGTAATACACATTTTCAATTTTGTTCTATTCTGTATTTAAACACAGCAAAGCGTTTCTAACAAACGTTTTCCTGGGAATTTAAAAAAATATACTCTCATTTGTTCAATTTGCTTAGTTTTGAAATATATATATATATATATATATATATATATATACAAATCCATATAAAAATATGATGTTGCCAGTATTATATCTTATTTTCAAATATGATTATATTTTACATATGAAGGAAAAAGAAACACCTTTGGTATCCTTTTATCTTTTTAACACTATGATGTTGTTATTGTTATTGATGAAATCGCAGCATATGATAACTATGTTTAATGTAATGCATACTGAGAGACATTCAATACAGTAATTGAGAATGTAAACAAAAGACAAGGATATGAAAAATAACAACTAAAAATAAATAAATACAAGTGACCTCAGAAAAATGTTCGTTGTATACGCAACTAATCCAATCCCGAAAATATGCGTTCTATTTTCTATAGTATATCTATTTTCAATATTGATCAAATCAAAATGTCTTCTTTTGTGAAAAGAATTTAATACTTCTCATCGAATAGTTGTCCTCGACAGTTTGTCTTCTTTTGAAGCGTGTCAAATATGTAATATTAAATATCAATTATCAATATATTTCTTCTTTCAAACGATGTGATATATATATATATATATATATATATATATATATATATATATATATATATATATATATATATATATATATAAAGATATGATATTTAATATCCATTATTTAGTTGATTTTATTTCATTTCGTTTGTCGAATAGTCGGCTATTAGATAGTGTCTCGTATATTTTAAAGCCTTAACGATGCTGATCCTATTGTGGGTGATGTACATTTTTTTAAATATATATATATATATATATATATATATATATATATATATATATATATATGTATATATATACATGTGTGTGTATTATTTAATTTTGTAGAACAAAGTCCTTATAATAGCTCATTAGTTTAAAGTTATGCTATATTTGGTATTTTATGTAGTGCAATCCCACATTATTCATGTATTTCTTGCTGTGGGTAACCTCAGTGCAAATTGTACAAATACAAATTCAAAATACTTTTAAAAACTTGGCGATTATAGGTCGAATTACATTCAACATTAATTATAAATTTGATTTAATGTATATTTAAAGCAAGCAGCAGGGTTCAAACGTTCCGAGATCAAAGACTGCTTAAACATGCTGGCGCGTATACTTAGCTTACATAGCTTAACGACCTCAGATTTAGTTATAATTTCAGACAATTCGAAGCCGATTCTAAATTACACGGAGAATTAGTTGGCGAAAATGGGCGCAGCTTCGATGATTTCAAATTATTTACACACTTTTACAATTGTTAAAGTCAGGAAACTCTTCCGTCCTTTACTATTGCTAAACTATAAATTATGTTTAAATTGCAGTTGAATGAAACATCTTGTGTATCGGCGTCAACTATTTAGAAAACGTAGTTGAACCATTAGAGTTCCTGACGAAACTGTACCACAATTAGTCTCTAACACACATTTTTAATTTTGTATTATTTTGTATTTTTACACAGCAAATCGTTTCTAACAAACGTTTTGCTGGATATTTTATCAATATTCTCCTATTCGTTCAATTTGCGTAGTTTTGAAATATATATATACACATATATATATATATAAATATATGGTGGTGTCAGTATGATTTCTTATTTTCTAATATAATTCCCTTTTATATCTAAAAGAAATGAAACAGCTTTGTTATCCTTTTATCTGTTTAACACTATGATGTTGATATTGTTATTGATGGAATGCCAACATATGATAACTATGTTTCATGTAATGTCTACTGAGAGAAATTCAATACAGTAATTGAGAATGTAAACAACACACAATGACGTGAAAAACAAAACTAAAAATAAAAAAAGAAAAGTGACGTCAGAAAAAATGTATGTTTTATACGCAACTAATCCAATCACGAAAAATATGCGTTCTATCTATTATAGTATATCTATCTTCAATATTCATCAAATCAAAATGTCTTCTTTTGCAAATAGAATTTGATACTTGTTATCGAATAGTTGTCGCGACAGTGTGTCTTCTTTTGAAGCGTGTGAAATATGTAATATTGAATATCAATTATAAAAATATGTCTTTTTTTAAAACCGATGTGATATATATTATATTTAATATCCATGTTTTAATTGATTTGATTTAATTTCGCTTGTCGAATAGTCATCTGCAAAATATATGTTACATACTCCGGCGTAAAATATTTTATGATTAATAACTGTCCTAACTACATAGCTCCTGGTGGATTCTGCTAAATATTTTGAATGTCCTATTCAATTTGAAATTAATACTTTGTAAGTTACAGAAAGACAGAAATTTGCATCGCTTTCTCTCTACATACCACACCCACACATACGCACAAAAAAATAAATATATATATATATATATATATATATATATTTGTGTTATAATGAAACAATTCCAGGAGAAAATCCGGGTATGAGAGCTCAATGTGATGAACAGAACAAGACTAAGATATAATAACACGAAATGACATAATCATCGATGCAATACTTTATTTCAACCTTGTGTTTTTTTTCAAGCATCCGATCCAGACAATTACATTTTTAAAACTGAAAAAAAAAATTTAATTCACACTCGACAATTCAAACATAATTTGAGAGAAAGGGGGTAACAACCAATTTAATACATATTAAGAGAGAGGGGGAAATTTTAAGCATATCTAATCTATAAGTATACATTGAGAGGGGGATTGCCTAATTTATTACAGACCGTGAGGGGGGGCATATGTATAATTAGTAATTGTAAAATTGGGTATATTTAATGATGGAAGAGGGGTGGGGGAGGTCATGTTTTTCAAAAGAATCGGGTCGTGTCAAAAATTAACAGCATTTCCCCTCATATCATTGTTTGATGACACCTACTGTCTAGCGATTAATGTATATTGTGAGTGGAGGGTGGGGGGATAAAAAAGAAAAGAAAGGGGAGTTGAAAGTAGATACCGACTTAATTCTGAGACACTCTCACTCATGTACACATACACAGGCATTTTTAAACACGTACACCTCATATGTACATACATACCCACCCACCAACACATATACAATTATACACAAACACATATATATATATATATATATATATATATATATGTATATATATATATATATATATATATATATATATATATCGAAAACACACATAGTGTGAACGACCGACCACTGCTTCAAGCCAGTTAAAAAAGTGAAACAAACGAAACATCAAAAAAGAAGGAGAAAAACAGTGAAATATAACAGACACGGCCAAACTCCAATGGCTGTACGCGTGTCAAAACCTCAAGTCATCCTCAAGGCGGAAAAAAGGAATATTTTTTTTATTGTACGATTGTGATCTCAGACATAACTATTATCTAACACACGCACACACGCATTGTATTACACCCATGCATGCGTATATATATATATATATATATATATATATACACACTCCTACCAGAATACACATTTACACCCGCATATATACTCATAATAACTATATGTTCTTATTGTCAAGTATTATTAAAATAAAAAATATAAAAATATATTGTACGAGGGGAATTTAGATTATTTACGTCGATACATTTCTATTATACTTTATTAAATAAAGCTGATTTTAGATGATATTATTTTTTTATTATTTAATATTTTCTCTCCTATTTTCGATTAATTATATATATATATATATATATATATATATATATATATATATATATATATGAGAAAAATCTAAACTTATCACTTAATTTATGTCTAACAATATCTAGTAATAACGTTTATCTTGTACACTTACTTTTATTTGTTAATTTAGGGAAATAAAACTTATTATTTTTAATATCATCTATTAGCTACTTTTATCCACTTTATTTTCAATTATGTATCATCCGGGGCCATATAAAATTATCACGCCAGTTGGAAAACCGAAGAAAAAAAAACAATCATCGGGCGACCAAAACCATGCTTATCCCAAAACAAATAGCTACAATATATTGGGCACTTTTGCAGAATGTTGACTTTGTTCAATTTTCTAAAAATATTTGTATTGAACCAATTAATTAATGCCCCACATACATATAAATACCCATATACAATATACATACATACATACACAACCATACCTAAATGTATACATACTTAAACACACATACACATACACCTACCCATATATATATATATATATATATATATATATATATATATATATATATATACACGTATATACATGTATACATAATTATTCATATAAACATACCCATATATCCATATATAAACACATACATATATATATATATATATATATATAAGGCGATTCAATTCTCGTTTTACGAACGTGTTATCTGCAGAAAATATCTTAAAGCTATCTTATTGCAAGTAAATTATCTGATTATATGACCAGACTAAAAACAATCCACAAGTGAACACATACCTACACATATATATAAGCAAACACACTAATACACCAATACCACTTATATACAAGTCGATCATCATGTGTCAATAACTAGATAAATATATAAATAATTATGAAGGGGATTAAAGGGAAAGAACAATCTAGTCGTAGTCAATTACAGAACGGATTGCGAGTTATTGGTTATTTTAAATTTACATTCATGCTTGCATTAGGCCATTAGTTCATCTCGTTTATTTAGAAGATTACTGTGTTCGATTTTCAGGATTCTTATTTTTTCATCCAAACACAAATTGCATCTTTGCCTAAATCCATTTGGAACATCAGAATGACATAGGATTGACCAAGAGACCACTGGGGAGTGATTCCCATTTTTATTAGCCACCATTGTTTCGCTGATCCGTTTTATTTTTAAGTTCTGAGTTATTGGAAGAGTGTTTGTGGTCATAGAATCGTGTTTCCAGTCTCCCGCGGAAATGCCGATGTAAACTTTCTTATACCTGTTGTTGTATTCCGGACATATTGTGGCCTTATAAACAACTAACACTACTTTATAGTTACCGTCCAATGGCAATTTATTTTTCACCTGACAATTACATTTATTTACTATAGCCTTATTGTTATAAGATTTTTTTAGTAATTTACGATCATGGGTGCTGATTATTCTATCCATGTTCTTGGTGCAAGAGTAACTAATTTTAATTGTTTTTGCTGTTCAATTTCCTACTTAGTGGATTGTTCATGTTAAAATGATTGTCTACCAGGTTCAATAATATTCTACCGATGTTACTGTTATGTAGTTGGCACTAAAGAGGATTGAACCATATTATTTTCCGGCCTCAATTCCTGGATTTTATTTTATTTTTCAACCCGGTATATTCGAGTTTTTCAGTGTAGCCACTGTTATCTAGCTGTCTATGGTATAAATGTGTATTTGTTTCAAAGCTTTTCTTGTCAGCCGATAGTTTATTAATTCTAGTGTAAATCGTTTTACGTATTAGTTTAATAATGCACTTCGGGAAGTTGGATCTAGTATTAATATAAGATGGTGTGTTGTTATCTTTGTTGAATGGTTTGTATATCCCAACTTCTAAGTTTAGGGTAATATCTAGATAATTTATTTTACAATTTGGGGTTATATCTATTTTCACTCCTAGGTATTTGAAATTTCTTATTAGTTTGTTGTGTATTGTTGATAGCAGGTGGGGGCGTTACTATGAGAGATAACAATTTGTCCATCATCCCTGTATTACCCCACTAAGTTGGGCTCTACAATTGTACTAATTGTGTACATCATAAAAATGCCCACCAGATCGGCAATCTGAGCTGAGCAAACGAACCCATCGGGACATCAAAGTGGTTGGTTTTCAGTTTAATCCATGCTTCCCGATAATTCACAAGTATGGATCTCCGACAAGCCATAATAAATCTTACCTGTTCATCGGATACATCTACGAAGTTCCTAGCATATTTGACGCTGTTGGTAACTAACTCCTTGGAAATCCATGATGTCGAATTAGATAAATGAGGCATTCCTAATATATATATATATATATATATATATATATATATATATATATATATATATATATATATGTATATATATATATATATATGTTTATATATATATATATATATATATATATATATATATATATAAACATATGTTATTTTATGTCAAGCAATTAAAAAAAAATTAATATTATGCATTGTTTTATATAGTCTGTTAATCATATACCAGAACTATACGTTATTATCTAGCTACCACCGGTAAACACACACTGAGAAATGATTTTCCAGCTAAGGTATTAAGATCGGCGGTTTTAAGATATTTTCTCGTATTTTTTAGAAGCTTTGAGGATGCTTTGTTTCCATTGTGTATGGTTGATGAACTTTTATTTAAATATATATACACACATATATTAGTATTTCATGTATCCACATAACATTTTATAAGGAGATCAATTTTTTTTTTATATAGCAATTTTCAGTATTCACTTAAACAGTGGTCGATACGTTTATAGAGCTAGGTAGTAAGCAATGAGAATATGTTTAAGAAAATTAAGCTACACAGAGTCACCCGCATTTCATCCTTAGCTTGAAGATTCTCCTCCGGGAATAACACGCGGAAGTCTCTGTGTAGCTTACTTGGCATATATATATATATATATATATATATATATATATATATATATATATATAATGTAAATAGTGTTCCGATTAATAGAATTCAAAATTGTGTATTCATCAACGTTTTGTCTTTATGTCAACAATGTGTTAAGATAATTGTCTGATAAAAATAACACACCAGTAAAAATGTTTTTTTCTTTTTTTTCAATTGTAATATATATATATATATATATATATATATATATATATATATATATATATATAACGTCGAGGAATGCAGACGTTTGGGACATTTTAGGGGGTAGAATGAAATTGAACAAGTATAAAAACGAGAGGAAATTTTAAAAAATCATGAATGTACCAAGCCGGCTGTCGTCCACACTCATCAGAGTATTAACGTGGAAATAATTAAATACGACTAAAAACTTAAAAGAAATTCATAATGAAAACTAGTGACAAGTGTAGGAGAAAGAAAGAAAACAAATATATATATATATTTGGGGAGGAAGGTTACAAGTTGATCATATTAAGTCCTAAAAACCCTTGCAAGAAACTTTCGATATTTGTTATGATGTTCTATATCGTGGTTTCTCAGTTGGTCCTATCATCTCTGAGGAGGTATTCGTAGAACTGATGCGGTTTGCTAGCATGTCTGTCGAATTCAGTTTTGATAATGTCATGTATTAGCAAATCGACGGCATTTCTATGGGGTCACCCCTTGGTCCTGCGTTGGCAATATCTTCGTAGGTTTTGACGAGCATAATCTTTTTGCCCGTATCAATAAACTACATACTTATGTTCGATACGTACATGATACAATACATCTGATTAAATGATTACTTCATCGTGCCTTAAATATTTGCTCTCAACCCCTGATTGATTCGGAGATTGAATTTATCAAAGAGGTGCTCGTTGAAAATGGTTATTCGTTCGATTATGTTAATTATAATATCGTCACTTAGATCGCTCACTTTAACAGGCCTAAACTTTTTTGTCCTCCAAAATGCCCGGCGTACCTCAGATTACATCGGTTGGGTAATATTAGCATAAATATTTGCTAATCAAATTTCTGTAGCTTAACGGCAGTGTTACCAGGCATCTAATTCTAGAATTGTTTTGTTTTTTGCTCGAGCTTTGCTCAAATCTATTCATAAAGGTGATTCTCCCACCCCAACATATCACTAACATTAGTTATCAATTTAAATGTCGGTGCGATGCCGTATGCGTTGGAAGAACAGTGCAAAGGTTTGCATCCATAATAAAACAACACATACCCCCTGCCATACGCCGGGGCCGACTAACGTCCTGGAAGTCATATATATAAAATCAATCAAACCCTCCCTTTGTAAACAAAAGGAGTGGTTTTTAGGACTTAATGTGATCAACTTGTGGCCCTCCTCGCAATATATATTTTTTTCTTTCTCCCAAACTTGTCACTAGTTTTCATTATTAATTTCTGCATGAATTTTTATAATTTCCTCTCGTTTTTATACTTGTTTAATTGAATTCTACCCCCCAAATGTCCCAAACGTCTGCATTCCTCGCCGTTATTAAATGTTGTACCACGAAAAATGTATATATATATATATATATATATATATAAATATATATATATATATATATATATGTATATATATATATATATATATGTATATATATATATATTTATATATATATATATATATATATATATATATATATATATATATATACTTAGAACTTTTTTTTTCTTTATGAGTTTTCCAACCAATGCGAAGTCTGCGATATCTTGGATTTAGGTTATTTCTCTGGCAATTTAAACTGCATTTTCTTATTTTTCCTTTGTTTTAAATGATTCAAAGCTTCTTTAGACTATATATATATATATATATATATATATATATATATATATATATATATATATATATATATATATATATATATATATGTATATATATATATTGTTTTCATTGTTTTGTTCATTACGATGAAAAGATTCAGCCTACTATCACATGAAGAAGAAGAAGTATGAGGAGTATGTGTCAGACGTTTACTTTCCGTATAGTTAGCTCCTATTAGTACGCTTACAGAATGGTTTCTTGTGTCTAGAGGATGATCGTAAGTACACATATCACATAACAATCATTTCAATGTTCCTCTTCAAGTTATTCAGGAAATCAACCAATTTTAATGAAATTTCTAGCTGGGATTATCCTTACTACAACCACTAACTTTTACATCGCCCTCAAATTTTTATTTTTAGAGATTCAACAATTTCGTAAATTTCACAATTCATCGTCAATTATTTAGAAAGATTTGTATTTGTTTTGTCTTTTTTTTCATTAATAAATATTTAAGAAGTTCAAAACAAGTATTTATTAATAAATACAGAGAATTCAAATGTGACATTTTCTTTCAAAATTGAATTCTGTTTATCAATAAATAACTGTTTTAACTTTTTTCTTTCAATGAATAAATTGTCAGTGTAGTCATTGACTTTAATTTACTTTTTCACTCTTAAAATAAAAATACACTTTATTTTAAAGAGAATCAATGTAATTTATCGTTACGATCCATTAAGAATAAATCGAGTAACTAACGTTTTACATCATGTAAAAAAAATTAATAAAATTGACGCAATTCGTAACGTAACAATAATGATTCACATTTAAAAAAAGGTTTAATTTCAAATTCTAAGGAAAAACAGACGTCATAAATAATTTCAAATTATTACTAAATAAAACACTAATACCAAATTAAATATAAACTATTTTAGTAAAAAAAAAGATCTTAATTCCGTACATTCACAAATATCTTAATTAAATAAGCATTTCCTTTTTTTATTAAAGCAAAATAACGGTACTTAAAAAGAATAAATAAATTAATAGATAATAATTTTTCAACTTCTATAAACTATTACAAACCATTTTTATATATAAAGTTAAAAATGATAAATTATGACATTTTTGTCTTCTATATATAGCGATAGTCAATTGGTAAACAAAGTCGTTTTCCGATTAACTGATGGCGGATGTTACTAATTTATGACTTTTGTGCGGATAATTTTGCTAATTTTTAGTAAAACGTGTTTTTTTTTAAATTCAGTCTTATGACTTTAATTTAACAATTATCTTTAAAATAGTTCCCAAAAACTTATATTAATCTTTCAAAGGATTTTACACGTAATTTTTTAAAAGTTAACAATTGACTGAATAATTGAGTTTTTTAGTCGCCGTGATCACATATTTCATCATAATTTATTTTTCATACGTAAATATACAGTTTTTTTTCGTTTAGAGATTAAGTTTAGACTTTTACCTTTCAAACACAACTAAAGTTTACACGAAAACTAATTAAATACTTAATGATAAGCGCTTTTTAATAAGCATAGTCCGTACAAGAGGCGGCCATTTTTGCACGTACCTAGTGTATTTCTAAGAAATAATGATATATAAAATATGAAATTAATGCAGCCTATTATTTATTCAACTTATGTGTTAATAGTTTTCTTACACTAATCATAGGCATGAAATATTGTTTTTATTTTATAAAACGTATCATGGATTAATATCGATTATAGGTTTATATACATGTACACCTTTCTCTTTCGCTCTCTATATCTCTCTCTATATCTTTTTATCTCCCTACCTCTCTCTCACTCTCTCTCTCTCCTTATATATATATATATATATATATATATATATATATATATATATATATATATATATATATGTGTGTGTGTGTGGGGGGTGTATTAGTTGAATTTATTTAGTTATTAGAACATCAGTACCATCAGATTTGAGTTCGGATAAAATCCAACTTTCCAAACATTCATCAGATTTTGTTTGCTAAAAAAGAGAATAGTAGCTTCAGTGTGATCTGAGAAAACGTCATTTGTTTTTTTTGTTTTTTTATTGTTTTTTTTTGTTTTTAGTATATTCCGCTAACTTACTTTATTCAACTGATATATGTAAGTCTAAATTAATTAAATTAAAGTAAATAAATAAAAAAAGAATGAAAAGCTCTTTTTGAAACATATTTTAAGTCAATTAGTCTATGACCGGCAGTTCGTGTGGATATCAACAAGCCGTATGGTAAAGGGGAGCTAACTGTGTGTCAATTAGTTTTAAGTCAGTTTAAAAGGGAATGTATGCTTCAGATGAGTGATCCATGAGTTTCTTTTCTAATTTTTCATGAACGCTTAAATTATTAATTTATTATAAAATTAATTATGATGGTTGTAAGAATCTTTTTACATTTGTGTAACATATAAGTAGGGGTTTTAATGTGGTAAATGTTATTTTATCTTTATAAATAATCTTAATAATAATAATAATAATAATAATAATAATAATAATAATAATAATAATAATAATAATAATAATATATATATATATATATATATATATATATATATATATATATATATATATATATATATATGAGAGAGAGAGTATAATAAAAAAAATGCCACTGGCTCCATTGCGAAACTGAACGCGGTTTGTTGTCGTTGATCACTCTTCGCCGCTCGTTGTAAATACCCGGCGACATTGATTCACACAGTTAAATGCCTCCAAATAGAATATCTAAATACATATTTATTTTTTATGTTAATTTAAGAGTATTCCAAGGGTATACTACTCCTAGAACAAGATATTTACTAGATATTTACACTTTATGTATGTATATGGGTGTATGTATTATAATCCCTTAATTCCCCCTTCTCCAACGCTGCTTCTCATTCCCCCCTTCCCCCGTTCCAACGGTTCCTTTCTACCTCCTTGACATTGATCCATTCCACAATTGATTTAAATTCCTTTTAAAATTTCATTTCTAAACACATTTTTTCCTAAGTTATCCCACTTTGTTTGCACATATTATAATAATAACGGCCCACACGTAAATTTAAATTTAGAATTGAATAAAGAAAAAAGAGAAAACAAATTAATAAATCATATAAAATAAAATATAATAAAATTATAATAATTAGTATATAAATAAACAAATGTTAATTATATGTTAACTTTAGTTGAATAATTATTTAATTAAATTTTGACATTTTCTGCGTTCCTACTCCCAATTGTTTGCTGCGGTGTTTCAATGGTTTGACACCGGTTTTCCCCGTTTTTTTTCGACCATCTCGGTCTTCTATTGTTGTCTTTTGAAAATGAAAGTTTTTCATTCGGAAATTTAAGATTTCTTTTTGCCGAACTCTTATTTACGAAACAGTATTTACTATTCTGGTATTTAATCAGTTTTTCGTGAAATTATTAAGAAATCGTTTTGAGTTTCGTTGTCTCATATCGTTTATTTCTGTTCACTTTTTCAATCTTCCAGCAACTACATCGCATTGCTACAGCCTCGGAGTACTAATCTGCACTCATATTTACCAGCAATGCTTCAAGCAAACTACAATATCCTTTTATATATATTTATATATATATATATATATATATATATATATATATATATATATACACATATGTAGATATATATATGCATATATAGGTATATGTATATATATATATGTATATATATATATATATATATTCATTTATAAGAGCAATATAACATGTTGAATTGAATTTGCAATCTGGTACAAACATCCCTGATTTCTGAGAGCATACTACATGTAGTGACTTCCTTTGCCTTTAAGCCGTGACAGAGCAGGTGGATGTTTCAAAAAGTCAAGCCATATCAATTCCCACTGACACATCGCCGTAGGGGTCTTGAAAAGCACAATAACAACCATTATAGTACATTCCTGAGGACCGGTGACTCAACAAAGCTTGGACGAATATAAACTGAACAACATAAATGTTCATACTACTGTTAAACACCTTGCTAAATTACAAACCAAACATTTGTTTTTATTATTATTAATCGATATACGAAGGTACTATGTAATATGTACATATATATGCTTTACGGAGCCCTCCAAAAAAGAGCGGGCTCCAGGAGCACGCTCCTTTTTGCTGGGGCGAAGGAGAGGAGGGCTCATTTTATATTCAGCGGGAGTTGAGCGGGAGCAACTCTATTTGGGACTTAAGAGCGGTGGTTTTATCGCTCCGCGCTCCTCGCTCCAAAATGATTTGATTTTTTTTTAAACATTAGTTTTTTATTCAGCAATATAACAATATAAAGGAAAAGTAAAGAAAGTTTAAGAGTTTACTCTGAATTATTTTTTAAAATTATATCTCTGGTAGAGAGAGGGAGTGGGATCAGGGTTAAGACGATTTAATTGTAATGTTTTTAACAAATTTGTTTTATTGTTTTATTCGTTAACCCCCCCCCCCACCCCGTCAACTAGCTATCAAGCGATGAAACAGATCAAAGGCGTCATTAAAGTTTTTTATTGCAGGAAGTGACTTGAGCGTTCGATTTCTTTGGAAAGATTAAAGAAAGTTGATATACATTTGAGTTGGGGGTACGAACGATGTTAACACCATCTGAGTGCAGGTCGGGAGGGGGCGAGAGAGAGAATTCAAAATGTTTACTAGCTGACCTGAGATAATTACTAAGGCCTATTTAAATAGTACACTGCTATCTTTCTGTTTAATAAAAACTCCGAAAATTAGCACTCTAGATAGGGGAGGTAAGTTGCCCAGTCAAGGTTTTAGAGTACAGTCTACCCTTCTATTTAGTTCATATAACTTTGGGGAGGATATATGTGTCATGAGTCATACCGTTCCTAAGTGTATTAGTGAAAGTTATGTCGTTTTTCTTCTCTTAGACTAAATAGTCTGCTTGACCGGATAGAAGTATGTATGTATAATACACAATTTAGAGAAACTCGTCAAAGGAAAACTTGGCACGGAAAATTCGTCAACAGAAATTCGGCAACGGAAAACTCGGCAATTTTAACCAAGTAGGACAATTCGGTAATTATCGAATAAGTATCGATTTAAAATAGATTTTAGAACCGTTTTTACAGGAGATATACTTTTAAATACGGGGCTACCTCCTCCACAGTTTTATATTATTTTTTTGGTTATTGTGCAGTTTACGAACCAGGCTATTTTTTAGATAAGATTTTCAAGTTAAATTAAATTTTTACGATATCTTTTGTTTATTAAATTGTTAGGTGAAAGTACAGAAGAGTTAACAAAGCCCCCCTCACTCCATGTTAATAATGGCTTTCTAAATAATGTTATTTCAATCCGGTTCGTAATTACGTTACGAAATTAAAGGTTTGGACCGGGTTATTTTTTACATACAACTTTCAAGTAAAATTCAATTTTTACGATATCTTCTGTTTATTAAATTGTTACGTGAAAGTACAGAATAGTTAACACAGCACCACCTCCCATTCTCCCCATGTAAAACATCGTTGTCTAAATAATGTTATTATTTCAAGCCGGTTCGTAATCAAGTTACGAGATTAAATCCATCATAATTCATTTAGATTTCTTCGTAAACAAGTCAGCCATTTTAATTGACAAAACATCAACTACTTCGTGTGTGTGCAAAACTTGAAAGGAATTTATATACTATCGAGTAGAAACTCATTTAAACTGGCTTTAAATTCTTAGAAAATGTCCATGTATTTAAAAAAAGCAAAATTGTTTTCTTGTTCTCAGGAAAATTCTCAGTTCTCAGGAAAATTTATGTATAATCCTATACTTCGTCCGACATGTTCTCCTATAACTCTCAAAACATTAGCGAGATTTTGTCAAATATTATCTCACGGTTTTACACTTAAAGTGACATCTCAACACATATTGACGAGATCCTATGATGCCCACCCCTATCCTTCGACCACTCATTGGTAGAATAGAACGTTTATGAAAAGAAGGTGTATTTTTATTATGGAGCGTTTAAAAAGAGCCGCTCCTTTTTTATAGGAGTTGGAGCAGGAGCGGCTCCTTTTTGAAAATGTGGAGCGTGAGAGGAGCCAGCTCCAATTTTATATATATATATATATATATATATATATATATATATATATATATATATACATATATATATATACATATATATATATATATATATTCATGACATGCTGATAATTAATAAGACGACGAACTAATTATTTTTGAAAAATATATAGGCTAGTATATGCACGCTATGGGTGGGTCACATTTGTGCGAGTAAATTTATTTGGACTAGACATTTGGTAAAAATAAAAACATGAAATTACACGGTCATTTAATATAGACGCCTCTGTGTACCTCACTTGTCATGAATACATTTTCATACTATTAGTATATATTGTTCTGACGCGCTGCCTACTGCGCTACCGAGGCAAATGCTGTACGAACGACAATATAGAATAGATACGTAAAATCTTGTATATCACTGTTTTAATACTTCCGATACCTACTTTCTTTTTATTAAATAAAGTGTGTTATATCATAATTCACTGTCAAACACATTAATTGTTAATTTGGAAACACGTCTGCTTCGCGAAAAAGGTTAAATGTAGGGTATATTTAAACTAACTTAGTTTCATGTAAATGGGCTAATATGTACGTGATAGTACTTTGGGGGAATTCATTTACCATTGATGTTTGTGAAATAAAATAAGTAATTATTTGACATAATTGAATAAATACGTCTCAAACTTTCGTTATATTTCGTTGAAATTTCACTTCTTTTTTTTGGGGGGAGGGTGGATATTAATGACAGAACTACTTTCCTTGAATTTGATCCACTGAAGTAATATTCCTTAAATTCTAGTCTCTACTGAAGATCGCTTATGCATAAGCTGCACACACACACACTCACATACACCCCACACACACATATATATGTATGTATATATATATATATATATATATATATATATACACATTCATGACGTAATAGTGTGACGTTGTATCAACATTTTATTTAATTTAATGTAATTCTAAATGAAATTTAGAAAAAAGCGTAGAAATTATGCGGAATGTATTTTTCGTGATATATCTGTTTTTCTTTTATTACACTTGAAAAATCGTTTCCATTTTCTATTTCCGGATTGTCTGCTTTTATGCACGTTAATCAAGCGACCCATGATTCAGCATCGCATAATAAAGACAATACGTATACCAGACCAGAGAGTATCGTTTTTGCTTTATATATTTTATTAAAAAAACGCTCACGCTCATATATATAGTAGAAAAGTTTTAATTACCTACTAGGCACTATCCTCGAGTGTCTTCGGTCTGTCTGTGCAAGAGTATGCCATTACAACGGGAAATGACGATATTTCCCTCTACAAATAAACCTTGATCAAATATTCAAAATAACATAGTATTAGAAGCCAAACTAGATCCCCTTAACACGCCAATACACTGATGAACCTTCTCTTATTAGTGTCCCTTCAAGTAAAAGTGTAATGCTGAATACTGCACCAGACTAAATGCATTCTTATCCTGGAATCCGAAAAAGACCAAGAGACCACACGAAAGATAAACTACAACATAGTTAAGTGGACAATTGGGGAGAGGAAAAGTAATGTTCATAACTTATTTACTAAGTTAACGCTAGACAGTTAAAGGAAACATTTAACGGAGCATTCGAATATCTATGTATCTCATATAGATATCAAGTTTAGTTCTAAGAAAGGGCCATTGTTTTCTGAGAACTTCATTTAAAGTAACGTTATACATACATACATACATATATATATATATATATATATATATATATATATATATATATTGTATATGTTATTCAGGCGTCGTACATCAATTGAATCACCACTTATCTAGGCTGAGAGAAACTTAAGAAACTGTGTTTATGAGCATGAAAGTATTGTAAGAAAAAAAGAATCAGTAACATTGATCAAAATAATATAGTTATTATATTTTTTTACATTGGATTTTGAGACGACCCAGTTGTAATTATTATAGAGCAGTCTCGTGGGTATGTTTTCCAAGAAATGGAATTGTTTGTTAAAAAACGATGTTTCTGAAAATTCCCCTTGCCGCTTAGTATGCAAGCAAAGACAGTATTTTTGTTTCGATGTGGTAGAAAAAACGAGTGACTTATGCGAATGTCTTACAAGGAGGAGTCAGTGATATAGGCAAAGTGGTGCACATTCTAGTGTAATTATTATGGAGCAGAGAGAGAGAGAGAGAGAGAGAAAGAGAGAGAGAGAGAAGTGGTTGAGAGAGAAAGAGAGACAAACTGGCAACGTCTCTTCTGTGACAAAAATTGTTACAGAAAACAGAAAAGGTCACTCTCACCAAATTTCCAAGTTAATTGTGTTACATGTCAAGGAGCTCTTCCTCAGATTTGACAGCACTATTCTATCTTCTGGCGTATCTAAATTATATATAGGTAAAAGATCGCCACATGTTGCAGAAACTATCAAAATCGTAAGGTAATTGGAAAAGTCATAAATGAAGATTAGTAGGAGTGTAGCCTCAACACAGATCCTTAACAAACACCGGCGTTGATTGTGTTTTTACCAGAACTCTGCCTATAAACAACTACTTGTAGGAACACATTAGCGAGAAAACATCTCATAGTTGTGAATACATTTTAAAATATTCCACAGTGGGTGTTCTAAAGTCTTAATGTGTATGCAGCACGCAAGCCCTGCAGCTGGTCTATGCAACCCCGCTGACTGTAGTACTTATGTTTTCCCATAGTCAAATATATAATATCATCTGTTTAGATGTGCGTTTGTCAGAAATATACTACCAGTTAGATTATGAGTGCAATTTTAACTACTGAAATGTCAGGAATAGTGATTAACTTTCACTCTTGACATCCGCTATGTTCTGTTTTTGTCAATGCATGTTCACTGAGAAATTTTAAGAACTATGTAGTTTTTTAGCACACACGGACGGTCATCCAGTAGAGTTTGCGCATGTCATAGTTATGGGATTAATAGAGTCCAGTCGCGCTCACACCTGGGCCAACGTACCTCCCTGGTTCAAACTATTTATATATACTAGTATGAAAATATATTCATGGCAAGTAAGATTTGCAAACACTCCTATGTTTCATTTTTGAAGGAGGGTTAAATGCCTGGATGTATGGTTGAGATTGTTTTCATGATGTTAAAGAGAGGGTAATAAAACATCGTGACTTTGATGTACACGTGGGAACTTATATAATCTATTAGTTCTATTTATTTTTAACCGGCCGTTATTTTACATTTGTATTTGCTTTATTCTTCTTCTTCTTCTTCTTCCTTCTTTCTTCTTCTTCGTCTTCTTCTTCTTCTACTTCTTCTTCTTTCCCTACTCTTTCTGTTTCTTCTTTTTTATTATGATTATCATACGTATCTTAAAATGAAGGGTATTTTTGTCTACAGTAGTTGTTAATGCGCTTCTCTAATTTAAATGTTTGTCATCTTTAACATTTCCCACTTGTATTTTCTCATTAAAGCATACTGTGGAGAGGCTGTCTTACCATCTCCATGCCAAGGCGCATTGTAACATTGCCCTTCGACTATAAGATAACGTCCTCATTATTTCACTACTGTTGGATAAATATGTTTTAGATCTTTATTTTCAGTGCTTTCGGATTTGTACGCCTTGTTTATAATTTGAAAACAATCCCTCCTCCAATGTACCATTTATACTGTATCGGTGTTCATGTGCAAATAGTGTTGCTTGATAAACAATTATTTTTGTCAAATAGTTATTTTATAATAGGCAATCTTCGTGATTGATAATGTTAGCATGTTTTACCCTAATTATTACTTTACTTATTTCTATTTAGGTAATTACTATTAATGTCTTAGTAATTAACATACATTGTGGTTATATTATTAATCTCATTATTGTTGTTATTGTTACTATGATTATATTTGTCGACATAGAAACGTTGGGCTTAGTTAAATAGTTAATTGAAACTTTATAGTGCAGTCAAAATCAAGTATCGGTTTCTTCGACAAATATCGAAAGTGTTTTATTCATGATGCAATGTCGTGGACTGTTGGCTACATTTGACGGGTATTATATTTCTATTATTGAATACTATCAACTGCATTTTAGTGAAATGAAGCGAGCGATTTATGTTCTATTGGATAATTTACAACAAGTAATTAACTTTGTTATACGCAGTTACTGATTCGAAAAATAGAAATAACGTACATTTTAAAGTAAAAATATTATTTGCTATGAGAGTTAGTTTAACATTCTGAGAGTCCCGTGTTCGCCAATAAAACGGCTTACTTGAGTAATATTTTCTGAAGACACCTTATTCTATGATGTATCTCTATATTTTCTCGGCATTTTCAACTATATTACCTACCTAATATATCTCTTACAAAGCGGCAAAAGTGATATGAAAATCCGGCCTCTTTCAGTGAGGAACTAATTTCTCATTTTAGGTCGTCTGGCGTCACTTATTAGTTTATTTTATCCTAGGTCAATTTTTGACTCAATTTGTATCATCTTGGGGCTAATTATACACTTGCATTGGCATTTGCATTTTATTTACTTAATAGTGTATACCGTAAAAAAGGGAGATGACGGTGGTTAAGTGGATATCGACACGGACTAAAGACATGGGTGTTCCAAGTTCGAATCCAGTCGGTTCCACAGTAATACTTTCACTTAGGGATGTTGACAACCTTCTCGTGGTCCTTCCTGTAATTACCCGATGTCTTTCCAGAAAGATTTACAACTAGAGAAACCATCTGATTCACATGAAAGAAGAATCCATCAAACAAATTTATCTACAAACAATTCCTAGTCAATATATATATATATATATATATATATATATATATATATATACCACAAAATTTAACATTCAAATAAGACCACAGTTGTGTGATATTATTTGATACTCTAATACTTACTGAATGCCTGCAGGACGCTAAGATGTGTAAAACTAAGTAAAAAGTGATTGGTAATTCAACTTATTAATACGTTTGATGTAAACAAAAATAGACATCAAAACAAGCATATAGACGTGTGTCGTTTTTGGTAATAAAGTAAGTAAACACGCCTACAGTCTTTTAAATACCAAGATTAGGTAGTTTTAATGAAATTAAAAACTGAACAAACAACATTAGATTAGGCGATATGCATTACACTGACATATCGACGGCGCATGTGTGTTTTTTTTTCAGATACATGTTGTACGACTCTAGTATGAGTCAACGCAGCTGCAATACAGATACACATTATAAAATAATAGGGTCGTCATGTGCTTAACACCCTAACTGTGCTAATAGATAATGTTATATTATCTCCTGGCAAATTACCAAACTGCTTTAGGTGTTGAACGTTCTCTTGCGGGTTCAACATTTCAGGATTGAATAATCTTCATCAGCAGAACATAACTTTTAATACCATGTTCGTTTGAAATATAGTCGAACAATAGTTAACATATAGACAACCAGACAGTAATTGGCTTCCATGCTATTTATACAATTGCACGTAGATATCTTAGTAAAATTAGTGCACTCTCTTTTCCAAGCTAAACTGCGCATAGGACCGGTGCTTAATCTCAGTACTATAGGATTCCGCGGAATGCATACTATGAACCATAACGATTGAAAGACGCAATTATATATACAACAATCAAAGCTGTATATATCATCACAAATCACTGGAGTAGAGGCATGGCTTAGAAAAAAAGTCGCACTCCGGTAATGACAAATAATATGTACATAGTCTAAAGACACGATTAGTCATTTATGGTGTATCTACGATACGAACAATACGCGTGTTACATGTCATCTTCCCTCACAAGTATATAATGATGTCTGGTTATTATATACTGGCTTTAAATATGCCAAATTCGTATGCGAAACACACTAACGTATTAGATAGTTGTATACGTCATCGCCTACATACTACAATGAAAGACGCAGTCACCCTATACGCTATGGTACAACCGTCGAAAACAAACGTCACAAATTGAAAGATAACGATACAAAAGATACGTGAGCAATTTCTTTACGTTCGAAGATTCCCCGGTCTATTACAACCTTACACTTTATTTGTTTTTAAAAAAAACAGCGATCTAATTAATAACCAAGTTGATGTTTCTTTATATGTCGACTAACAGTGTGTCAAGTGGACTTAACTGTGCCGACTTAGTATTTATGATAATACTTAGCGTATCATTATATTAGTGTGAATGTTATCATACCCCTCGTAAATTTAGAAAATAATATACCAACGCACATAATTTGGTTGGCTATATGTGATTGGCTTAATACACTTTAAGGTGTGTACATGTAAGTATTTCAACGTCAGTTAAAATTGAACAGCAGTGCCAAATCTGCAGATCTGAGTTCAAATAACATTTATTAGGTTAATTTCATCATCTAGCCAGACTAACAGGATGTACAAATATATCCTGAAATGTGCAGATTCTTCGAACGTAAAAGACCAGAATATCATTAATAATAAACACCGAAGAAAAAGAACACATACTTACAGTTGTAAAGATTTATAAAAACAAATCATGATATGTTTGCATAGCTCATTTTGATCTCGATAGATGATGAAACAACTGTAAAGAAAATGAAACCCTTCACTGATCTGTAAATATAATGGCTGGAATCTGTATTCTATTGTTTATACAAGGTGGTCGCTAGAAAAGCGGAAAATCAAGAGATTTAATTCAATTTCGTCATTGTATTGTCGTCGCTAATATGACGAATGGCAGTATTTCAAGTGGGTTTTAATATGCCGACTTAGAACTTTCTGATAATACTTAGCGTATAATTATATAATTGTTAATGTTATCGTAAATTTAGGAAATAATATAATGACGCACATAATTTGGGTGGCTATATGTGTTTGGCTTAATGAACTGAAAGATGTGTTCATGAGCTTATTTCAACTTCAGTTAAAATTAAACAGCAGTGACAAATCTGCAGATCTTAGTTCAAATAAAATTTCTAAAAAAATATCAGCTTCGTTGAAATATAAAAATAACTTTTATATAAGCAGGATAATCAGTCTAGCAATGTTTACTGTCAACATCTATAAAATCAATTAATCTTTCTAATTTCGCGACGTACAAAAGAAATTAGATATAAAAAAAGGACGAACATCAAGTCTGAAACTTGAAATGAATAATAGCGTCTTACCAAATAAAGAAAAATAAAACAGAGGAGAAAGTAATTCGATGTTGTAATGACAGTGTAATACTTAAGGGTTGGGAGGAGAATGAGGACGTACATTCGCATACGTTCAGACACTAATAGAGGGATGCTGATTATAAAATAAATAATTAATTGTAATTATCAGAATATTCCGTGTATCGTCGTTATTTGTATTATTAATGCAACAACAAAGAAAACATACATATTTTAATTATAATGATGCTACATATGTTTTTATTCTGAGTGACCTGTATCCACATTATACTCACACGTTATATGTCTCCCTGTGTCCCTCTCTCTCTTTCTGCATCTGTAAATATATACACAAGAAATAAATGTAGTTTGCCTGAAGCATTGGCTAGTGTGTGTATAAACATAATTTGTAGAAGGCAGTAGTGTAAAGGATTGCCACCAGCTGAAAGGCTTGTATCGGTGTAATGAGTTTTGCAGTGTCCACCTTTTTATTAATACAATACATATATATATATATATATATATATATATATATATATATATATAGATAGATATATATATATATATTTATGTATATATATATATGTATACATATTTATATATATATATATATACATATATATATATATATATTTGTATATATATATATATATATATATATATATATATATATATATATATATATATATGTTATATTACGTTTCAATGTTACTTGCGTGAGTGCGGTTTGAATGGAAGTTTTTTATTAAATGATATTTCGGGAAGATGTGGGTTTAACCTTTATTAAAACGTACATACAAAAATGAAGTAAATCAATGTTCAATTACATACTCATTTATATATATATATATATATATATATATATATATATATATATTATTCACAAAAAATACATGTTAACACCTTCCTCAGTCGTTTCAATGTGTTACGTTTCGAAAACATGTAATGAGCCGCGATTTGTAATTACATCACTATGTGACCAATCTCTTAATAAGTGTCTGTCTATTGCTCTCACCTCCCTTCACTGTACGTTTATTGACGACACGCCTTCATTCCATACGGTGTATATATCACCCTCGCTTTTGCCACTCTCTGTCTGTACTTTTTTTAAATTTGAAAACATTTTAATAAATAAAATTGGTTTAAATAAGAATATTTACGGAGGATAGTTTTTGTATGATGCGTATAACAGAAAATAGAGTTCGGTCGCAGTCAGTTTATTGATGATGATGTCACATCGACCATGTCTTTATCAGAAGTAGACATGACGTCATATGGCTCAACAATAAGGGGAGTGAAGTGATCATAGGGTAGTCAGTTTGTAGTATCGAAACGAACCGGATGACTAGAGATGACTACAAAATAGAGGATACCATTAGGGGTAACATATCCGTATCTCTTGATGGCCTCTTCCGCTGCTAGTAGAAGATAGAAAAACGCTATGTATTCTTCGTTTCTTTGTGCTGTTGTGAAACCTTAATTACAGGTGCCCCTGTCACAGAGTACTTCACGACAGGAGGCACAAAAGTTGACGACACGAGGTAGGAAAACATTGTGATGTTATGATTTATGATTGATTACAACAGGTGTATTTTATTTGGGGGTGACTTGTGAGACATGTATACCATGGGCATTGATGACGTAGTCGGAACACTCGCATCCCCCAGCTACTCACCGAAAAGCGAAAGTAAATACACACGCACAAAAACAATGGTTAAAGTAAAAAAATATAAGAAAAAGAGACACATATGAAGGAAAAGAAAATACACGTACAAAGACAAGCTTTAAACACACACAAAGATAAATATATTGTTACACACGCAGAATAGTTAAATGATAAAAGAATAAAATATAATTTTACATAAACAACTGAAAAGCAGACATTTCTATTTGTTTCGTATTTTGCAAAAGTCCAGTGTATATATTGTTTTATTTTGTTAAGGCTTGTAAATATGTGATTACTCGCTTTTCGTTGGTTTGACTGGCGAGTCGGGAAAGGGTTGCTGACTGGGTTACTAGGCGGTTAACATGAGTGTCTAAAGACAGTGTGACTGTGTGAACGCTTAAATATTCAAGGTGACTCGAGTTCACGCTATATGACCGTCTGAGATTGTTATTTCCCTGTGCGGATGAGTGACATAAGCTTGAGAGGACGTCGTACGTAGGTAAAATATTAAATAAATATTTTAAAAATAATGTAAGACTATTATGAGCTCATTTCAAATAAAATTTAAAGTTGAGCACTGTCGGAAAAGTTAAATAAAAAAAAAGCATTCACTTGAAATCCTCAGTTCAATGCTCTGATTCTGTCGTTGAGTACTATGTAATGCTTGTCGCTTTCAGTGTAAATATCAGTTGGTGTATCCGTTATAACGTAACGGTTAAGTCTCGTGCGGCAGCTTGGTAGAGTTGTCCTCATAACAGATGAAAATCAATGATAAAGCCACATTATTTCAACAAATAACTACTGCGTTGTCTTTAGGTGTGGCGTCCGTGGACAAAATACAGCCATCGAAATATCTATTATTACTCATTCACAAATTAAACGCTCAAGCCGAAACGCTCGTCGTAATGGTCAACAAGGGGCGCTATCTGCTGATTTCCCGACTACGACTATAGTATTACTAAGGCCAACTACGAAGTGTTAACCAGCGAGACATTAGTCAGCACGTTTACTACAGTATAAAAAGTATGCTAAAGTGGCATCCTTTAATGTACGTACACGTAGCTCAATCAACACACTTCCAGAGTTAATCGCTTCTCCTGCAGAGAAAAACATTGACTGGGTTTGCATAACAGCACATCGGCTTTTTCACGATGCACTCGACCTAAAGCATTGCGACGAGAGAAACGGACGTATTTATATATCGGCTTCTGCCTGACAAACCTCCAACCATTCTACAAGTGGAGTGTATGAATGCTCTTCAATCCACTTGCATTGATGGCACTAAAATAATCGAAAAAGGTCAGCCTATGATGATAGATTCTATCTTCAATTGAAACTCCAAGTAACAGCAATGTGTTTACTACAGTCAGACAAATATGGTCAATGATGTAATCATGTTTAATCAAGATATAGTTTCATTCATAAAACAGGTGCGAAAACACATTGATTCAAGGAGGAGCCATGAATGGTCAAATAGCTTAAGAGGGTTTTCACAGGAATAGCTATCATGATGTTACACACATACATAGTGAGCTCTTTCACGATGTCATGTCTGCTAATGGTTTTATGTGTCTGAACATTAGATATCAAAACTATCTTGTTAGTTTTGGACATTTAAATATCAAAACGGTCCAAAGGGTCAATTGTATTATATATTAACCAAGAAAAAAGAGGCGAACAGTGCCATCGATGTGCACCATATGAGACATGTTACACTGTCTATTCAACCCATAGGGTTGTATCTGCTAATATCAGGCTTAATTTAAGAAAGAAAAAAGGAAAAGTACTCTAAAAAAATAAGAATGGTCAATATTGTCAGATCAAACTATTTTCAACAAATATGACACCACACTGAGAAACGTATTCAGTGTACTTCAAGAAATGGAAGTATTGCAAACACCACATTTGAGAAACTTGTCATCGCTCACAAGGAAGCCAGAGAGTACGAACTGGAGAGTCTGCTGGGAAACAACTGTAGTTTCAGAAAAGAAAAAGTCCTAAAACACACCTCAAAACTAGAAAGGAGAACTCCAACTTCCATTAATTAATTTAAATTATCAAAAACGCGAAAATATGTCATAGACACCTATCGAAAAGAACAAAAGGTATATCTCAAAAGAAATATTGGTCTTATCCGGTCCACACTACAAATTAAACAATTGGCAGTGGCATTGAAAACGGTAAATTAGTGATCAGAAGAAAATCTCTACAAAATCGAAGCTTAAAAGCTACAATGAGAAAATAAGGCCTACATTAAGGAAGAATGACGTCAACAATATTACGTGAAAAGTACCACCAGTCAACACTCTGCCGATTGAACAAAATAATCGATGGGCCACTCAATAGTTACACTTAGAACGTGACTGTAGATTAGCTGGAAACAGATTTACGAACATAAACAAATGGTAAAGCAGCTGGATTGGATGAAATTTCTCACAAAGACTGGACAATAAGCTTCTTTAACGCTGTATATAATCAACATTGCGTAGATAAATAGACAAAGGGCTGCGCACTTCAAGTCCCCCTCCCCCTCAAACTACCGACGAATAACACACACAGTCATTACTGGCAGAATATACAACGACATGTTGGTGAACCGAATCATACCTGCCCCTGTGAAGTCCTTGGATGAAAAAGAATAGCTTTAGGAATAATAGATCAGCATGTGTGTAAATCTTAACGGTTCGGAGAATTATGGAAGACGCACTAGAAATAAATATAAAGGCAGCATAGTTGTTGGTGGATTTATCGAAAAGTGTTCGTTCGATACACAGAGAGGAAATAAAGAACATTCTTTTGGTATATGGTATTTGGGATAAGACTGTTGATGCAATTCTGATCTTGTACAGACAACTAAGTCTATAATTGGATCTGCCTGATGGAGACACTGAATGTGTTCGTCATGGTAGTACGATAGCTCCCTGCTTATTTATAATTTTCTTTGACTGCATCTTCAGTGTGTCAGTTGACATGTTAAAAAAAGGCTAGAAATGTATTAGCTGCAAGAAGCAGAAAGTATCTAGCATAGAACATCCCAGACGCATGCTCTGCTGATAACATTGCATTTTATGCTGACAGACTAGGCAGGCAGAAGCCCGACTACTCTGTCTTGAAGTAACGGCTAATTGCATTGGCATTTGTCAACAAAAACAAACCATGGCTCATTCTCTTGAACCAACGTGGAGATGTCTCTTCCCGACATAGGACTGTCTAAAAAATGTCGATGAGTTTACCTATCGTGGTAGTAAATGCCAAGAGCTGCTCTTAACATCTCTTGTAGATATCACCTCACGAGAGAGCAAATCTATGGATACCTCTTTCAGATTTCAGCTTTGATCAGAGAGAGAAAAAGAGAGAGAGAAGAACCAGATTTGCTGGACATTGCTAGAGATCTAAGATTAAATCATCAGTGTGGTTCTTCTGTGGATGCCAAAAGAGGGATGTGGCTGAGTAGGTAGACTGCACAGAACCTGCATCTAAAAAACAAAACCAAAACTCATAATGAACGTATGAAGATCTACCTGGTGTGAGGGAGGATAGTGCAAGATGACGTGAGAGAGTCAGGAAGGTTCGTAACACAACCACGACTAGATGGTGGTGATGATGATGATGATGATGATGGTGGTGGTGATGATGATGACGATGATATACAAATTGGAATATCACTAAACGTACTTATATTATTTAACTCGTAAACGATAAGAGAAAGTGAGATCGAGAACACATACTGATCAAGAAGAAACTAGTTGTGTATATCTGTGTACAATTTAAAAGATTTATTTCGCTTTGAAAAAAGTAATGTTTCTGATTTAGACAATCTTACTTTATTTCATGTTTTCTAATAGAATATATATATATATATATATATATATATATATATATATATATATAGTCAAAGAGAGAAAAAGAGGAAGATATGTAGATAATAAGAGAAAAAAGAAGATACCTGAAATAATATATCGAAACATTTCTAAGTCTCTGAAACTTTGCCGTATTTATTTAACAATAGTTTTATGATGATATTCATCAAATCAATTGACTGTAAAAAATATAAATAAACTTGGGTATCCATTCTTCGCATTTATTATGGTGCTTTTTTACATTAAGACCCACGCTTATTTTGACAACGTCATAAGGGTTAGGGTTAGTGTTAGAGTTAGTGTTAAGTTAAAGGTGAGAGTCAAAGTTGAAGTTAGGGTTAGGGGCAGGGTAGTATTAGGAGTGAGGTTAAAGTATATGTTAGGGTACGGCTTATGGTCATGGTCAAAGTTATCGGGGGTCCTGGTGTAAAAAAGTACAGTTATTATTATTAGTAGTAGTAGTAGTAATAGTAGTAGTAGTAGTAGCAGTATTAGTTGTAGTAGTTGTGTTTATCTCATCAGAAAGCGATGATGAATCTATAAACGAGATTCAGATGTTTCCGTTATTTAAACAAATTGCAACAATAGCTTTCCTAACAAAAATAATTTGTAAACTAATAATTGGACTCTGTACACATTGTGACACGTCTTATTTAAAGGTTAGTACTTTATTAAATTCATATGGATTTGTATTTATGGTGCCATATGCATGTCAGGTCCAGTACTTATTTCGTGATGCGTTACCACATCTGTGAACTTTTGAGTGTGAAGCCGTAAATATATAAATTAACAGGAAGCCGACAAAGAGACGAGAGTAACAGGATAAGAGAAGTATAAAAGACTGCAGAAGGAAGAAATTAAAGTATCTAGCCACTGGACTGTCATAGTTTTCTTTATGGCTATCATACCAGTAATTATAAGAGCAACAACTAACGAAAAATAATTTCCAAAGCTATCTGACGAGTATACCCGGTTAACCGAGTGCATAAGAAATACAAATAATTGCACTTAAAGAGACAGTTATAATCTTAAAAAGATCTCTAGGCTGGAGTGTCTGAAATAACCGGTGAATGTTTGGCATCTAGTAGAATGCACAAAAAACAGAATTATAAGAAAAACACACACACACGCTAATTGATAATTTGAACCAATTTGAATCGCAATGTGTTATTGTTTTGCATGGAAATAAATAAATATGAATAAACTATAAGCACCCAAAGAATAATAGTTGTAAGTGAGTTTGTATGTCTTGTAATAACCAATTCCTAGAACAGTAGGACATGTAGCGTACGAGGAACCTGATATACCTTCAGTATATAACAGACCCTTCGATATCGTTCCAGTTGAGAAACATAAGGAGATATGTTACAACAATTTTATTAGTGTTCTGCCACGTTTCATATACACGATAACATATGAAGACTACCGAATATTTTATGGAGAATGTATGAACCAAATGAAATGAACCAGGTTTTGTCGAAAATCAATAACGCCCGAATATACAAATAAACGGTTTAAAAACTTGATTCTAAATTGATAAAAAATGTATCGGCCCAAAACATACTTTTTTGCTAAACTTATACAGTTCATCCAAGTCATAAAGTTTAAAACAACTTCAAGAAAGATATCAAAGAGGTTAGTTAAAAAAAAACAGGTGGTTAATTGTATTCCAAAAACGAAACACTTTTATCACTCAATTTGAAAATACAAACATGTATTTTTTACTTGGAAGTGTAGTGTGCTGTATAGTTGTTCTGATGCTGACACACATTTTTCAATAAAAAATCTCTCGTCTAATAAATGGTCGTACGCAGACACTTTTTTGATTCTTGGAATTGATATACTGATGTATGAATATGTTATAGTTTTGTGTTTATTTTTAAACTATCATATTATAGCTATATGAAGTAGATGTAATACTTGCAATGTTTCAACGTACCTGATGAGCTTTGTTTGATTTCACCTTTTACCATATATGTTTGATGTGTCTTTATTTCTTTGCCCACTGAGAATAATCCCATATATAGATAGATAGATAGATATATAGATAGATAGATAGATAGATTGAGATACAGGGTCGGGCAGATATATAGGATCTAATTTAAAATGCTAATATCTTTTTTTTATTTTTGATCATATGATTACGATTTATTTTACTAAGGATCCTTAAACACTTTATTGCAAGATAGCATAATTATATTTACTCAAATTTGTATTAATATGGCGGAATTAGCACGAAGAATAACTATATGCGAAATAAGACGCGCCGGGAGTTCTCTTTCGGACATAGTTAAGAGTACTGGCTATACAAAAACGACTATCTATCGGGTTGTGGCTAATTTCGATGCCGAGTGTAAGGTTGAGAGAAGTCGGCACAGTACTCGTAGTGATCGAAAGCGCACAAAAACTTTCTTGGTGGGACTCCAAAGGTCGATAAATGCAGACCCAAGTCAGTAGATGTCGAAACAGGCAAAAAAGCGCAATGTGAATCGCAGAACTATCAGCAGAGCAATCACTGAAGATTTGGGGATGAAGTCTTACGTTAGGATGCGCCGTAATCTCCTCACTGGCCGTTCAAAAGCTATCAGAGTAGAAAGATACCTCAAGCTTATCAATCATCTGACACACAAAGGAGGACATGTGCCCATTTTTGTTGATGAGAAAAAGTTCATCGTGGATGAGGTTCCAAATCGCCAGAACACTCGAGTTATTGCCTGTGACCCTTCGGAAGTTACTCCTGTGATTCAGAGCAAAACTGCTGCTTCTGTGATTGTTTTTGCAGCCGTGGAAAGTGATGGAAAGGTGATGCCTTCTCATTTCATCAGAGCGGGTCTTAAAATCAACACAGCGGAGTTTTTGAACATTCTTAATAATGATTTATTGCCTTGAGGCCGTAGACACTACGACCCTACGAAAGTCATGTCTATCCAAGACTCGGCACCAGCGCATGGATCAAAGAAAGTCCAAGATTTCATGAAGGAGAATCTTCCTTGGTTTGTTCCGAAGGATATTTTGGCCAGAAACTCTTCAGATCTAAATGTGTGCGACAATTATCTATTCGGCGTCGTCGAGGGACAGACTAATGTCAATCTACACCCAAATATAAACTCATTGAAGACAGCCATTCAACGAGCATTTCGCAATCTCGATCCCAATAAGTTAAAGAAGAGGTGTTCACGATTTCGTCAAAGCATCTCGAAAATAATTGATGCAAAGGGTGCTCATATTGGATAATTGTGTTCAATAGACTGTAATAATTAAATACATGAATGTTAAAATGATATATTTCCATATTTAATCCTTTAAATTATGAAGTTTGTAAAAATAAAAAAGTACCAATGTAGCTGCCCGACCCTGTAGATAGATAAATAGATGGATACACACACACATATATATATATATATATATATATATATATATATTAACATAAATATATATATATATTAATATAAATATATATACATATATATACATATATATATATATATATATATATATATATATATATTTTAACATAAATATATATATATATATATATTAATATAAATATATATATATATATATATATATATATATATATATATATATATATATATATATATATATATATATACATTTCGAAATATAGAAGTATATAAACACTGAAATTAAAACCTTAAAGATCATGTAAAAAGTCTACTGTGCTCCAGTGGATCAGATGAGTATCTTACGTCGGTGTACCCGTTACCACGTATATAACTACTAATAAGCATACTTAGAGCAGCAAAAACAATTGGCCAGAATAGCACTAAATAAAATATTGAAAGTTCGTAGTATAATCTACGTGAAACAGGGATAAATGAAGCTTATCACACCTGCTATTACTACTCGTGACAATGACGATGACGGCCGGGTCGTAGTGAGATGCCCACAAGGGAATCTGATGGTGGAATCTTTCTCCGAAGTCTGATCGTAAAAAACTGCCGATATCAATTTTGAGTTGTTATAATATAATAATTTTGTAACTTGGCGACGTGGTTTCAATCATTTTACAATCCAACAGATCTGTCAATTTCCTTTTATTATGAGCCAATTGAACTCGGCATGTACTTCTTGTAAAATGATATTTCACCTTCCAATATTTTTCTTTTTTACATTATCTAATGTTGTTTTTTTCCTTTTTACTTTCGTTATTTTTATTCAAATAACTTCTTATTCATGTGATAATCATATTACTTTTTGACAATCGCCAGGTGCATCACATTTTGCAAACATTACTTTCCATTATGATAATTCATTATATCATGTCGCTTCTTCCGATGCAGATGGTTGATGTTAGGAACAGCATTTTTATTCAAATGACTTTCAGGTAATCCGATAATTATGTTTTTTTTTCAATTACCGCGTCGATATTCCTATGGTCAATATGACTTTGTGTGAACACACGGCGTGGATATTTAACAGCTTCGTCAATTGCTACCGAGAAAAAACAAACACTTGTATGTTTTACATGTATTTGATAACAATAAACTAACTTTGAAATTAAAGGCGTTCTGTGTGTAATACGTAGTACAATACATACTATTTTGTATGGTGAGGATAGAACGTTTCTTGTACTGCCAGTATAGATATGACAAAATTCGATTTAAACAAGTTTTTATTATAAAGACAATAAACGAATATATACGTATTTTTTCAAATACATAACACTCCTGTTTTTTGTTCGCAAATATGTCAGTTAGAGCTTTTAGTATTGGAAAAAGATAACCCATTAACGAACTAGAAAACTATTTCAGAGTTGATAAATCAAGTCATCTGTTATCATCTATTGTTGGGCAGTATCGGAGGTATGCGCTTTCTAATTTCTCTTCTACTAGATTGCAATTGTTACCGACTTTTCCAAAGTTCACAGTTTCATACTGTGTTATGAATATATTACTGTTTATTTCATTGCATTTGTTTTTCAGATTTTCGTATCTGCATTGTCGGCATTCTCGTTATGGTTGTCATAACATAACATGATTTTACCTGGTCTTCCGGCATTAGAAGATGCGAGTTGTAATCTTGCATTTTAAAAATCGTATTTTATGTTGTGGTTTCTCTTAAGATAGCTCTGATGCACGCAGACAGAACACGTCACATTTCTCATCTCCTAATGCAAATCGTAGTGCGTGGGTTGATGTTGGAACATTATTTTTTATACATGAGAAATAAAAAGTATATAATAACGTGGCTCTCTTTTTCAGAAATATTGAAGACTATTTTAACGCGAGACTTTTATTGTTTGACCGGATTTAGCAATGTCGGCATAATGGGAGTACTCACCAAATAACGACACAAGCATATTGGAATGAAAATACAGATTCAATATATATATATACAAAATACAGATTCAATATATATATATATATATATATATATATATATATATATATATATATATATATATATATATATATATATCAGCGTGGGAACTTTCGCTTCATCAAACCGTACTGATTAGTCAATTGCCCCTATCATGAACCAGTTATCTATTGCACAGAATAGATTTATTTCAGTCACTAGTAGTTGTATTATAATAATTCAATTCGTAGCGACATTCAATAGTGGATTTAGACGACTTTTTATGCGTAAACTCTGTCCTGCATTAAAGCGATAAATATGATATAATCGGAAGCTGAGCCCCTGGCAGCTTTCAGCCATTTGTAGTTCAAGCGACAAATAGAAAAAAGAGTTTGCTCCATACTGCCATCAGTGGTTGAATTAATATCTTATGTTAACCGCCTTCGCAATTCCTCCAGCCATTAGTGCTACACACATGTGGATGGATTCCTCTTCAACCCGTCAAATAATTTGTCCAGCAAATGTAAGTCTTATTTTCAGGAGGGCGTTCGTGATGCCGGTAGTGTTGCACTTTGCAATGGTTAATGTGGTTAAGGATTTAGTTATAGAGCTGGATGGGTTACGGTATTAATATATTTTCGGCGTCAAGCGTAACACCGCTTGGTAGATGTTGTATTATGTTGAGAGGTTTATCCTTTGTCGCCACAACAATCTACTTTCGAGGCAACAGAAGGCTCAGCGAACAAGATCGATAGAGCTTGCAATATCATCCTTACGTTATCCTGTAGCTGTAATAGTTTATACGGAATACTTGAAATTTTCAATTTTTTTCGGCAATAGTTCCGTATACACTTATATATATATATATATATATATATATATATATATATAATCCATTTTTCTTTGCCCTCTAGACTTATGATTTGACCCAGCCAGGTAACATCCGGTATGGGTTGAATTGATTTGACACATCTGTCGATATAAGATGGCGTTTCTTTCTGTGTTTACTTAGACATGTAACTTCCGGTCTGAGAACGTCGTTCGGATGAATAAGCATCTAGCGCCTTTAGTATTCCTTTCTGAACGTCGAGAAAGGGTTTTGTTTATTTTGCTCGCGGGAGAGTTAATACTTTCAAATTTTGCTCATTGGAATTATCTTTGTTGACCCGGGGGAAGAGATGACCGTGTTTCTCGGGTCAATTAAATCTAAATTTTATTTAAATCGCGTTTAACAGATTTTCCATTTAACCAGCAAATGTGCATTTGTACTGCTCCGATCAAATCATTGGAACCCTTAATTTTGAACATTATGATTTCTACACATAGTGAGTTTACTGAACTTTTTATTTGATTTGGTTTATTTATCGTTGCAATAATTAACATAAACATTAGATGCATTTTTCACTGCATCGATTGCGGACGCATCTCACGACTGGATATCTTTTTCAATAGCATATACTCTAAAATAACTCGACTACACTGGTCATTGTGAATTTCGGAGAATTGCTTCATGGCGTCAGATTATGTACTATAACCTTTATTTGGTTTAATTTAGTTGTATGTAAACGATTTAAGTGACATAATATTAGCACAGCCTCCCAAATGAGAGTTCAAATAATTCATATTGGCATACAATTTACCCCAAAGTAATTAGCAACCAGTTAATAAAAAATCCCTGAGTTGCAATTGTGTCTTAAGTTTTTTAAGCATAAGCCGAAATTTGAGATCTTTTCTGAAATTAAAATCATTTTATGAATTTTGAATAATGATTTTGTACGTATGGTTAGTAGACTTATACATTGGTGTTATTTGTCCTAACATGACATATAATTGGTGTAAAAATGCCCTTTAAGCATAATCAATTTTACTCTTCATTGGACGTGTATTTTTCTATACTATATATATATATATATATATATATTAATCTCTCTATATATAGATTATTAATAAAGACCATACACATTGCCAATGTCAGCATTTATTATTTATATCGACTCCCTAGACCCTTTGGAATGCTAACGAGATAGCTAGACATTCGAAATGGCTTAAATAAGAAATATTCACATGCCAAAAAAGAGATATCACAGACCAAGAGGAGGATAAGAAAGGGAGACAAGCAACAGACTTGATTTACAATCATAAAAAAGAAGGAAATATAAAGATGTCAGCTGATATCTCCAGTTTGAATAAATAAATATTAAACACTTATTATTTGTCATAAGTATGTTGACACGAAGCCAACCCCAACCAGACAGCCAGACTACAGTTTGCCGAGCGAAAAGAAGGGAAATAACCCAGCCGAATAGAAACAGGCTATTTATATTGTTGTTTGTATTATTCTCCCCAACCTCAGCTTAGCTTGTTTCTTTTCAGCTGATTGATTTCACTTCATTTCTTTCAGCAGAATCTTGTCTGGCTGTCTGGTTTCGGTGGTCTCGCGGCAAGGAGAGGAGGTGGTGGTGGGGATTGAATTCGTGTCAAAATACTCATGACAAATACGATTTGAAAAGTATCATCGTAGTATCTTAATAATACGTTTTTAATTGTATTTTATTCTAGCTGGAGGTACATATTAGCTGACCTCTTTATATCCCCCCCCCATTTTTATTGATGATTTTAACTTAGGTGGGTTGCTTTTTTATCCCCCCTCTCTCTGCCTTTTAGACTGGTGATTATTTATTGTTTCTTTCATTTGCACTGTGTAGCTGTCTCGTGAGCATTCTGAAGAGACTAGGAAGTCACAATAAATTATAAATGCTGGCAGTTACAATGTGTATGTAATTTTTTTCTATTTATTATTCTTGTTTTGTTTTCTACATTGACCTCTCGTACTCGGATTTCTTACTAAAAGTATTCATTTCGACACCCCTATATATATATATATATATATATATATATATATATATATATATATATATATATATATATATATATATATATATAAGGGGTGCGCGTGTATACGCATGATGTAATTTCGAAACCCAAAGCCTAACCGTAACCTGTTTTGTGTATATATTGACTTATGCTTTGTTTTATTAATTTTATGAATTAAAGATAAATAAGTTCGTCAGTATTTCCTAAAAATTGAGACGCCTTACAGATTTGCAAAATTTTGCTTAAATGTATTTTGCATTTATATATATATATATATATATATATATATATATATATATATATATATATATATATATATATATATATTCTGAAAATTATTGAAATGATATTCCAACGTGATGGAAAATGTAAAGCAATAGCCCAAATTATGTCTACATTCATTTACGTTTTGTTATTATTTTCAGTCTTTTTTCACGATTATTTATGTCAAATAACATTCAGCTACACTATTTGAAAGTATTTGGTACACTTGAGACATGAGACGAATGTTTTTTGTTCTTTTTCGAACAAACCATATCCGTTAGAAGTATAAATGGGTGATGAGTGTATCAAATATATATATATATATATATATATATATATATATATATATATATATATATATATATATATATATATATATATATATACTGCGAATCAGTTTGTGGTCGGAGTTACCGCTCGGAGACCGTCGGAAATTAGCTTCCTGCACTGACGATTGCGTAAGCATTAAACATCAATGGCTGTAGGTAATAAATCATTAATATTAATTCATAAATATTATCATATAGCCCTCTTCACTAAGGCTAGACACTCTGGGTAAATTTAATAACTAGCAGTACTACTAGCTTCATGACGATCCCAACTCGATTTGTTGTTGTTGTTGATGACTCTTCGTCGCTTGTTGCGAATCCCCGCCGACTTGGTATTTACACAGTTAAATTCCCTCTTAAGTTCAAGCTAATTTCGGGTGGCCAACTGGTACGTCTCTTGACTGCGAATCAGTGGCGATTCGTGATCGGAGTTCGTACGCGCCAACCGTCATGTATTAGCTCGCTGCACTGAGAATTCCGTAATCATGAAACATCGATGTGTGTAGGTAATAATAACAATTAATTACTAACTATTATTATATAGGCCTATTTACTAAGGCTGGGCACTCTAAGTGAATTACATAAAAAGCAGTACTACTAGCTTCATTGCGAGATCCAACACATAACACAATCGAAAATGACATTGATTTGTAATCCATACATCATTTTCTCTCTTCGTTTGTGCATCTTTATAATTGCTTTATCTCGTATATTGAGCTTACACCATTTCAATATAGGTTCAATTCTCTAAAATATAATTTTAGTTTCATATTATATATATATATATATATATATATATATATATATATATATACATATATATATACACACATGTGTATGTATATTTCATCATATATATATATATATATATATATATATATAAATAGATAAATAAATAGAAAACAATAGATATGCATACACACACACACATATATATACGTTTTTATATATATACGTTTATATATATATATATATATATATATATATATATATATATATATATATATATATATGAACTTTTACACCTAAAATGACACGGATAAATGTTGCATTTGTCGAACAAGTAAGCCTTTAAAGAAACGAATTAGCAATACCCATAGAAGTTTATATTTCATTATTTTTTTAAGCATCAGTGATCGATTCTTTTCACTTTAAAAGTCATCATTCGTATGGTGTAAAGTTAAATAATGCATGACATTGATAAACACATGTGTTTTCTAAGGTTTTTTTTCTAAATCATTTCGGCGCCCCGTTACTCCGTGGAGAAGTGTATCTTAAGTTAAATCTGACACAATCTTGAAATATCCAAGAGCATGTCACTCCCAATAATTACAGATCTAAAGATTTGATACTTCAACATATATATATATATATATATATATATATATATATATATATATATACATATGTGTGTGTGTATATATTACATATATATAAATATATATATATACATATATATATAAATATATATATATATATAAATATATATATATTTATATTTATATATATATATGTATATATATATATATTTACAAAATAACAATGTCTGTCAGTCTGTAAAGCGTAAGTTTTAAATATCATTTTGGTCGGTGTTACATAAAACATTTGATAGATGTAATTTGTGTCTATGTAACGTTACGTTTACGTTTGTCATAAAATGGTGTCGATTTTCCACACGAAATTTCTGATAAAGTTTTGTCGGTTTGTCACTGTTTGTTAATCTGCCGTGCTTCAATTTGAAAATATCATTTCTGTAGGTCTACTGAACTTACGCCCCTAATTATTGGCTTCACATGAAAACACAGTTAGAGACAAGCTTGATTTTAAATGTGCAAACATTTCAGCCCCATACAAAATGGCACCATAGATTGAAAAAAAAATACCGTCTAGAAGAATTTCTACTTAACTGAACCATACAGAAATAAGAAAAGTTAGCATTAAAACAGATACTAGACGCCGCGCTTATATCCGTTATATTATTTTCGAATGTCAGGCTTCATTCTTCTATATTTTTTTCTGTCACACTTAATATTACTTTTCGTTGGTGTACTTAGTTATAACATATCATTTTCAAGGTCTGTTACACTAGTTTTCATAACACTTTTGCTTATTTGTCACGAATTACTTTGAAACATTATTTTCATTGCATATTGCGCATGTTGTTTGTATGTATCTAAGGAATATTCGTTTCTGTGTAATTTTGTTTGTCGACTTGTTTTGTGGCGTTCTGCTGTCTTTTTTTCTACATTCGGTTTTCCCCTGCAGTCTAAGATTTCAAAACTAATGTATTAGAAACTTGCTCATTAAATGGCAAAGTATATTCCAAACAGGAAGTTAATTTGGGCTGTCAATGTAGCATGCTGACATAGGTAAATCAATAAAACTCGGTATGTAGTCTTTATGCAAAGACACAGCTGCATACACACACATACACAGACACATATATATATATATATATATATATATATATATATATATATATATATATATATATATATATATATAAATGTATATATGGGATGTGTATTTCTACTTTGATGTATACCTATGCACGCATTAATTAATCAAATAACACCCAATGAAATGTCCTGTTTCAGCTTTTCATTATTTATGACTTTTTGGTTATTAATTAAACAGTGAAGGTGTTAAAAGTGTGTTTACACGTACACGCATTTTCATTTATTAAATTTTGAATTGTAATTGTGAATTTCTAAAAGTGGGGAAGTTTATCTAAACAAACTATGAACATGTATTACATTTATTTGTTGAGTATCAGTGGAAATATATATTTAAATATATATATATATGTATTAGAATATATATATATATATATATATATATATATATATATATATATATATATATATATATATATCGTCTTGGAAGCGATCGTACTACAAACACATGTTATGGGTGATTCCTGAGACTGATATGGGGAATATGGCATAACTTTCTCTATTTCAATGTACCATATATATATATATATATATATATATATATATATATATATATATATATATATATATATATATATTCTAACACACACACACACACACCCACATATATATATATATATATATATATATATATATATATATATATATATATATATATATATATATAGGTAATAATGTGTATATATGTGTAGGTAAAATACTTTAATATTATTTATTTATATCAATATTGTGTATATATACATATATATATATATATATAAATATTTATATGTATATATATATATAAATATTTATATGTATATATATATATAAATATTTATATGTATATATATATATAGATAATTATACTAAACAAGTCATAAAGAAATAGAGATGATCGGAGGAGATCGGGTATCAATAGCTCGTACTAAAACATGTCTGCAAATTTGTAGTCCAATAATTTTTTTTTTAATAAAATACTTTTATATCTAATACATTATACAAATATATATATATATATATATATATATATATACATATATATATATATGTATATATATATATATAGTCTCTGCTATATATATACATATATATATATATATATATATATATATATATATATATATATATATATATATATACATATATATATATATATATATATATATATATATATATATGTGTGTGTATATATAGTCTGTGCTAGAGGGAATTGAATTCCAGAATGAAATCCGCGTATGATAGCTCAATGTAATCACCAGAGCTAGAACAAAATACGTAAAGTAACAAGGAATCACATAATTGCCGGTGCAATAATGGTTTCGATCCTCATGCTTTATTCAAGCATCCAAGTGAGGCGATTACATTTTGGAACATAAAAAATAGAAACTCACACTCACTATTCAATACACATAGTGATTGTGTGACCACATATTTAATACATATCTGGAGAGAGGGGGAAATAAACTATTTAAGACGTATATTGAGGGCAAAGAGAGTGACAACTTATCAATATATATATATATATATATATATATATATATATATATATATATATATATATATATATATATATATATATGAGAGAAAGAGAGGTAAACTGTGCGATTTGCAACGAATGTATATAGGGAGGGGGACAGAAAGTGAAGTATCCTAACTAGATCAGTTTGGCTTAGGTCTCTCTCCAACCGCTTAACCCCAAGTTTTTTTGTAAAAGTCGTCTCTCAATGCCGAAAATTCAAATTACAGCGTCTTCAAATGCTCAGTTTGCAAATTGATAAATCAGTTCGCAGGGAGGTTGAGGGAAAAAAATGAGAGGAAATGAGAAAGGAGAACAAACTCGAAAATAGGTTACCAGACATCAGTGGGACAACATTTCCTCCTCTCCTCATGAATGTATTAAATATGTGGTTGCTCTCTGTGTATTGAATAGTGAGTGGGAGGTTCTCTCTTTTCAGAAAACATGAATCAATACTAAATTAAATATGTATGGGTATTTACTTCAAGAATAAATTAACAAATTAGCGTTTACCAATTGAATCTTTTGAAGCGAGTCTCAGGTGGTTACATCAATAAACCTACTATTAAAAAAAACGATTAATATTTACTTATTTTACATGTCAAATCAATTGTTAAACATTCATATGGTATTGTGATATTAGCCTTATTTTTATTTTATCACACGTAAGAAAAACAATGTGTCTACTAACGTCTTAAAATACCATGTGCTTTTACAAGAAACAGTTATAATAGACACATTAGTTAAACTAAACAAATTCAAACCCATGTTTATCGCTTATTTTCACAATAAAATATTGTTATAATTATTGTTTACCGTAACACTCATGAAACATATTAGTATTCGCCTTACTGACAAAGCTAATTGTTCAATTTTAAACTGATGACGTCACACTAACAGTGATGTCACATTCTGCTGTACATAACCGTTAATCCTGTGAAAATATACTAAACTAATCACTACACGAGGAGATAAAGCCTTACAGTAAAAAGGAGTGGTAATGTGTAAAAGGAGTGTCTCATGATAAATAAACGGGCATATACTACATCGCCTTCTAAGGGATGAAGTAATGCCTGATAGTTGGGTATCATTACAACAAAACATATATTTCACTACCTCCTTCCAAAAATTAATATATTATACTTGGGAGAATTATTCCATAAAATGGGCATAACAATACCTTTAGGTAAGGTTTCATGGAAATAGAACGGACACTACACTATCTCTGCACACCCCGTGAAAGAGAACAAAATGGTATACTATGGAAGGATATCTCATTGCCATAGTACAGACTATATCCTTTTTAAATGTCGATGTAATCATTGAGACGATCCACGTACACCCGGTAAAAAATAAGAGGTACTTCCTGAGAGAATGGTCTAATAACAACATAAGCGATACTACACTACCGACTTTTATTTAAAGATGGTGCAATACATTAACGATTAATCCGTGTTTTCATTAGTTTGAAAATACCTTGTAATAAACAACATTATTTGTATTGTCGCGCGACATGTTTATAAAGATCAAGTGTAGTATCCTTCGACCTTTAGCCAGATGGAGTTGTCCATTGAAATCTAAATGCTTATATACTCATCCACAACTACAAAAGTGAGATCTATTTGTATTAACAACGAAGTTTGCCTTATGATGGATGGTATTTGGCGATATACCGTACCACTTTGTTCAACATAGGATGAGTGGGGTATTAGACATGCTAATTTACTGTGATGTATCGTTGAGCCATTGCTAATTGCGGTTTAAGCGTAAATGGAACATTTAAACAAGAAAGTAAAAATCAACACATAGGCTCTGTCGTCAGTTTATGAACAAATACAGAATGGTACACTACGTATATACTTTAAAAATAGTATGGACAATTTTTGTCGATATATATTCATGGAAATGCGCTGATATTTCCTAGGAGATACTTCCTGGCTGATAAATTTGTCATGATAACAATTCCAAGTATATAATACAGATGTACTTATTTATTTAGCTGAAACAGCTTTATAACGTCTTTTTCGTACTAGTTGAGGATACTTTGTCGATAATGAGCACGACAATCATTTTGTTGGTGTTTTTATGGTGTCGGTCTTAGGTATAGTTCTGTGTAGTTCTGAAAAGTTCCTCAGCTTAAACCGCTTTCATTGATAATTAGTGGGTTAATTTATCATCACCTGAGACGCTCCAACCTGTGAATACCGATTGACCTGTTCAGCGATGTTTTGTATGCTACAGTGCCCTTTTCCGAGTGTGCTGGCTTTTCAAAACCAAACTAGACGTTGTGTCTTACCTCCATGAGAAGAGATAAATACATATTTATTTATTTGCCCAAATGTTGCGAATTTGTTAAAAAAGTTTTACCCGACTAAAACTGCCGGTGTTATGCACAACATGTGCCTTGACGAGTGTGTGTATGGGTGCACTATAGCAAAGCATCAACCATCATCCGAAAAGATAAAAACAGGGGCAAACTATAACATTTGCGATCAATCTCTTACAGAAAAATGTTAATAATTGATTGCGTTGTGTTTACTCCCCGCAGTTAATACTGTTGTATTTCGCACTTTAAATCGATGCTGTGATATGTTATTTTACAAGGTTGGAACAAAATACTTCATATATATATATGTATATATATATATATATATATATATATATATATATATATATATATATTCCATAGTATACATACGGTGCAATGTGATGGTATCGTGTATTGTAAAGGTGTCTTGCCCGCTATTAAACTTTTATTTAAAATATATGGTTACACAAAACTTTTCGAAATCTTAAACAAATATAATTATAAGTACTTTCATGGAATACTACAGGGGTAACATCGTTCACCCGACAGTAAAGTTATATTAGTAACAGTTATATTTTTCGTGAGATTATGAAATATATCTCTGGGAATAAAAAAAAATGTTTATTTAGAAAAAAACATTGTTACAGGACCGTTAAATCCAGTACTTATAGAGAAGTTTCAGTGTTTTTTAATAAATCAATATTACGATAGTTATTTTCCCTTGAAGATACAACACTTTCTTAGACTTACTATACTCGTCATAAAAATATAGGGTTTATTTCTCTCACATATAAATATAACTGTCACTATTGCAACAAAGTTGAGCATGTTGGATTAAAGTTTCTCGAATACATGGTGCAAATCCTTAGACTGACGGTAGAGGTTATATATATATATATATATATATATATATATATATATATATATATATATATATATATATATATATATATACAATTATGCATTGTTGAGAAAAATGCTAAGGTTAGTAATTTATAATGCTTGTAGTACACTATTGTACTATCAATTATCTTAAGTGACAGCCGCTGATTCGTACGCACATATAGGCGTCCGTGGATAGTCAGTGTGGCTATATTATAGTTATTCAGTGTGATTAGATGATCAAGTGTGTTAGTTGAGACTTGCAACCAAACGAGTGTGTTAACAGTCTGAAGTCCTACACACTACACCATTAACGCATGCGTATATGCGTATTATTTACTGCATCGAACGTTCTATTCATATTTACAAGTGGAGTATCCCCTATCACTGATGGACGCGTTCCATAAAAATATATATTGTTTATTATGAGTATGAATTATCTTCTGATGAATTATATTCTAATAAATAAATGCATTTCATTGGAATTATCACATTCAGCCATACATAGCCTTGTAGCTCCCACATCGAAAGTATATTTTTATATATCTGTCATCTAAAGAAATGTTCCGTCTTCATCCGTCACGAACAACATATTTTTCTTTCTATTGTCTTATTTCGTTTGTTAATTCGTTTTATGATTTATTTATTCAATGCTTTATGTTAGCATTTAATTAGATGTTCACACATATTGAAAACGAGCTAAACTACAAATCGATACGTTTAACACACATTTTTTGATGGGTTTCTGTTTATTGTAAACTTAGCAGAAAAGATTACCAGCTTACATGAATTGGACATGCCATATCTAATATCAAACTGTATTGTATTATCATTTTTTAGACAGCTCATTATAAGAGTTTCTTGTTTACATCGTATTTGCTTCATTATAAAATACAAAAGATGCTGTTTATCTAATGTGTACATTGAATAAAATCATAACGCCTGTACATACCACACTTTTACATTTCAGCAGGTAGATCTGATAACTTCAGGATATTCGTTACTTTACGGCGAAACAAACAATAAATACAAAAATACACACGGCAATTTACTAATGTATAATTAAAATAAAACAAATCGCACGTCAATTTTACATATTTCTCTTCCCATCTCCTAAACTAAGCAACTTACGACCAATTTTAAGTTCATGGCAAAAATAAAACATATGAGTTTAAATTCTAAATAAGAATTTCGAAAGGCTTACATTTTTTAATAAGTTACGTTGTAGAATAAAACCGCCAAGAATGTGTGGAGGAATACGTTTCTCAAAAAACAAAATAACCCGGCCTGTCATAGATGATGTAGACACGCGCCATTGACTTAATTGCGTGAGTTCTGTCAAGACGTATCGAGTCAGTATCAAAGTAGGGTTAGTGTTAGGCTTACAACATTCAAAATAAACGCTGAATTTCAAACAAATTGCTTACATAGCATTTTTAACTTGGAGTTTGGACATGAATTACTTCTCTTTAGGATAAGAAAGTTAACAAAAATTACCTTGCGGAAAAGTGTTAACGTGCGCCATTTTTAAAATACAAACTTAACAATATTTAAATTTCGAGACATAAAATTCCTGATATTTCCTGAGAAGTATGCCCATTATTCCTGATAATTACTGGCAAAAATAAACGTTTTTCCTGACAAAAACACTTGTTTACATTATAAAGAAAAACATGTTTTTGCATAAAACCCACACAGGGCCCATCGCAAGCCGGCTTAACAATTTCGTAGTATTTTAAATTGTAATAGTTAGTAGCTTTATGCTTAATAATAAACTAACACAAGAAAATGCCTAGCGCCTGCCATTGTTTTCATTTTTTTTTAATTCTTATACAAATATGAATATAAAAAGTACACAATTTTAATCCGGCAATTGTCACATTAATTCCTTACATTTCATAAAAAATAGGTACACAATCAGTACAATTTACAATAAAAGAAATGGTCAGTCGGCACTTGCATAAACATCACAGAACAAGTTCATGAACGGGCCAAAGAACATTTCTTGTTAAGTACTAGTCGAAAGCTACTTCATAATCATCAATATCTTACTGGGGTGGATTGCTGCAGTGGGGACCTTTGCAATTACCACACAAGTTTGAACGGTCAATGCCATGTTTCTGGCAACTGAATCCTGTTGTAGTACACCCTGAAATACAGTTACAGCTAATTATAGCCAACACATTTACAGGCCCAGCTGGCAAGTCAGTATTGATTGGTTGTAATTTACCATCTGACAGTGTCCACCCCACTCGTCAGTTTTTAGCTGGTTTCTACATTTAAATTCCTGAATTTGGACGTACACTCGAAAGATGTGGAATTTCGTAGCTACTCTGGTTTGTGGCAATGATTAGGCCTCAACATACTTTAAGATTTTCGCAAAATGTTCCTAAAAGCGCTTCAGTCGGAGATGATTGATGTGTTCCCCCATCATTACCATTCTACAGACACACTAACACCTTCTCCCCAGCTTTAATAACCTCTTCACACTGCTATCTTTGCCAAACACTTCTGCCAGTTTGAGGAACTTTCTATTGTTTATCACCTTTCGAAGGGATTCTGCCTTCCCAATTCCATGAACACTGGATGTAGAATCATTACCAAGTAGTTCATAGATGAAAATAATTTTTGAACAGATCACATCTTACAAAGAGTTTTTCATCTATTTGATGTTTCGCACATAAACACTTTTTGCACTATCCTTTGATTGTCTCGTGAAGAAGATGCTGTAACAATCCCCTCTATTGGAATGATTACATAGAAGGGCCAATAACTCAGTGTCGTCTGCTATCAAAATAGTATTTCCTGGATGTGCTAGTTCTAGAACAGTATTCACAATCAATCGGTAAGAGTCTCCAGCTGCATGGACTACTTTACAACCTGCTTCCTCCAAACTCTTTTCTAGCAGGCTTATTAACAATTATGTGTTCTCTTGATTTGCTAAGAAAAACATTTTTTTAAAAATTTGAACACCATTAAAGGGGTCAGTGACACATTAACACCAACAGATCCCGCTGCTCGGCGTCAGTGAGTCGCGTCTTTAATGGATAGACCACTTACATACCCATCAAAGACAATGTATGCTTTTCCATATCAAGTTGTAATATATATGCGGTATTGGGCGCAGATCCCATCAAATGTGTGACTTGTTTGCTATGGGAGACGTTGAAGTAGTGCTCCACCATTTAAGATTATGTGAGTTGTACAGGATAGGTTAGTTCCGATATTGCGTCTGCCAAATTCGTTTTTTTTTGCCTCTCGCGATAGTCCGAAAGAATCAAAAAGTGCAGGTCGGTAACCACGAAGCTCACATTGGAAATGTTGTTGCTGCTGTTGAGTTCAGGGTTCATTGGTAGATAGCACCCACAGTTTCTTGAATATGGGTTGTGGACTAGTCACAACTACTTCATCTTTGCTGAGTGAAACTTTTAGCCCAAGTGTAATCGCCTGATCCTTTCTTTTAAAAGTTTACTCGTGGACAATTTCCCTGACTATTGAAGCTATAATTGCGTCTCCTATGGGGTTTGCCTCGTCCACATTAACTTTTGTGTCTCCAGTTTCACCACTTGAAATGCTGTGAATGGACGGAATATCTGTGAAATGGTCATATGTCTCGAGAAACGCAAGGAGCTTCCATGTATCCCTCAAATCTCGCACTTTTCCTGCTAAAGTAGCCACCTGGTGTTGGCCACTTGTGCTATAACAAATGCCCATTGCAAATAGTACACTTGTAGGCATCCTTAATTATCGGTACTTCACTTTGGCCAACCTGAAATTAGAATAGTATTGAATTACAAGCTCCTGCAGTAATACATCAAAATAAACAAAGATAAGGCATAAGAAGTTATATTCATATTTAACTTTATGAACACTGTTGGTTTTATTCTATTTTCCCATTGCTACAGTTAGTATATTTTTAAGATCAATTTACAGAAATTTAGTTGAGAGAGGGGAAGCTAGAATCGGCGGCAATCTTTAAAGATCGCGCCCGTTGACCCCTTTCCTCAAGGCTAATGTTGGCAAACTTTTTATTTCATAAAGAGAGGTTATGCATGTCCAATATCCAAGTTAAAAACATTTGTTAGCAATTTGTTTGATGTTTAGCCAACAACTCAGGTAGATTGACGGGACTATAACAATCTACATCACGTCTTAATGCGTTTTTTTTTTAAATAATATGCGTACATTTTGTTTCATTACATTTATTCTGTTCAAGCTGCTTCTCGAAACGGCTTGCATCGACGCCGAGCAGCCGATGGACCTGGATGTCGCCTCTGTCATCAACAACGCAGCTCCGCAGTGGACTGGGGAAAAACGAATGGTGTTTCTGACCATCCTAGACGTAGCGAGATTAGTGACGTGGGTTACACGTCTTGATGAGATTCATGGGGTTGGATCGGTTTCAGATAGCGATCTGGGAGTTTACTTTTAACATCAACTTAAAGTGAAAATCAGATGCGATTGGAAGCGATTACATCGCAGGGATTTCAATAGAAGATGGGTGCATGACACTAGTTTGTGCATCCGCCGAGGCGCCAAGTTTGACTTTGTGTTCCCTCCATAGTTATGGCACACGCAGTACTGGTTCTACGGAACCCACCCCTGTAGACTTTTTTAACTAAAAGAGCAACTCTTAACGAGTAGGAATGAGAGATATCCTGTCCCTATTTTATTTTTGCCGGCACTAGAGAGCTTCCAAAGATTCCCACTTCCATTGTTTTACTTTGACTCCGGTCTTTCGGAACCTTTGGCATTACAATCTTGGAAGCCGCCATCCACCCCTTGATCCCATTCCCGATGAATTTATTTTTGAATACCCCTCTTTTAAGTTCCCACTCCCATTTAGGGACCGACCCGCTTGTTTTCGGTCTTGGGCCGGAAAACAGCGGGTAATCCAACACTTAGCCAAGAGGGAAAGACGGGCTATACTAACCCCCCTTTTTATCATTTCATTTGGTTCTATATTTTTCTTTCTTTTTAGGGTGTTTTTAATATTTTTCCCCACTCCCACAATAATTATTATTTACAACGACGACTTTTGGGGATATGTTAAGTAGGGATCCATCCACAGAGTGAATGCGGTATTTTGGTGCAAGAATCTGGTTAAGAGTAAGCAAAAGTTTTCTTTTCTGTTTTGTTGTATTCTTTGTAGCAAATAAAAGATGTTTAAAGTTTGTCTCACTTATCCCCGACCCCCTCCCCCTACATCTCGGGCGCTATTCCTAAGGTCTGGTGAATTCCCAAGGTTTGTAAAATCTTCATATGTAGATAAAGATGAAGGTTGTCCGAGGAGATTCACCGGCCTAAATAACTTCTCGAAAATACGTATTCTAGAAATAACTTAACATACACTTTCACTCTGTAAGAAATATCTACTGTCACGTTATTCACATCACCGGGGAATTTTCTTAATAGAGAGGTATATGATTTAATCACAGTAATAATTTTATTTCCGTATATTTTGTATTGCTAACATACTACATGTCAAATATACATCAACACACAATCAATGTTAATGTACTTCTACTAGACGTCCTGATAGCAGATTGAATGTTAATACACAATTCATGTATTTTTATTACTTTTTTCCAAAACATTTTTTCTATGATTAATGTTACAAAAATAGATTCACTATTCCTTAATATTTTAACAGTACATTATGTCGCTTTTCTCTTTGACACTTCCGATTACGTTTATTTACATTCCAGAATTCCAGAATGCATTAATGAACATATCGCACAGTACGTTGGGTGAGTCACAATGTCGTCTTAGCCTGACGTTCTTTTTTTCTTTGTTGCTTGGTTCATTGTATCAGCTTTCTTCGCTGTTTAAATGTTTTAACAAGTGTTTTTATAAATACTGATACTGCATATCAGTATTGAGGACGGTATTTCTTTATTAAAACAAAACACAAAATCAGTAATTAAGTTTCCAGTATTTCGATTTAAATAGATAAAAACAAGTGAGTTAGCTTGTATACCTATGAGATAATGATTAACACTACTTATGAAATGATAATTAAAAATAAACAGAAAACAAAACTAATATGGTAAGGTCGGAAAATGCGGTAATTAAGTTCGACACAAAGTGTGTTAAAGAGAAAGAATAAAGTATATACTCACATCCTACAATTTAAGCCCAGAGATATTGAAAAGAAGGTAACATTTCAGAGTAGATCTAAACATAAGAACTGTTTTTCATTGTAAATGCTGCGGAGTATATTTACTGCCAAATGATTGTAACTTATCGTTTAATTTGACTTACGTAAGACACACAATTGATTATGAAGTGTGACCCGATTTAAACTTCAACACCACACCATATCGCCTTTTCAAACAATCTTCCTTGTCTCTCTTTGCGGAGTGAATAATTCAATATATTGCTCTCTCTCTCTCTCTTTCTCTCTCTCTCTGTTTGTCTGTCTGTCTGTCTGTCTGTCTGTATGTCTGTCTGTCTGTCTGTCTCTCTCTCTCTCTCTCTCTCTCTCTAATTTCTGTAATGATCCATCATCATATTCCGCTTGTGTATGAAAGGGACGACCGTTTCATCTGATTTGATCAAATATTGCGACGACATTCGTTGGCTCCAGCTACAATGGGTTATACTGAAACGGTGTACTGTTTATTTATACTATATATATAAGAATCAAAAAGGCACCCACAGTGTACGTGTTAGAAGTTTACAATAAATAATGTTGATCAGTATTCATTGTAATGACCAATAACACGAAAACTACATGTGTTCGTACGTATTTTAACATATGGAGCATACTCCCGTATACATGCCATCGATGTTACAACCACCCTGTATATCCTTCTGTTATATATATATATATATATATATATATATATATATATATATATATATATATATATAAAGAATTGTGGTTACCAACGCTAGTAAAAAAACTTTTTCAATAATTGTTTATTATCTTATAATTTTAACATTTTAAGTTTTTTTTTAATATAATTTCATAACGCGTTTCGAGCATTTATCGTTTATCCATTATGCTCTCTTCAGATGTGTATTCTATTTGATAAAAGTTTTTCATTTCAGAAAACATAACATTTTTCTTTCATTTAAAAGTGTCTGTTCCATTTGACAGAAAAATGTTATGGTGATTATCTGGTTGATATGAAAATATATTCCGTTTGGAAAGTATTTGTTCATTTGAGTACGTTTGTGTATTAGGTGTTATTACTTTAATTGATTTTATGGTGCCGGTCGAATCTATTGGGTATGTGTGTGTGTGGTCATTCCCGGTCATCCATGACGGTGTCCCTGGTGTGTTCACACATGATTGTGGATGTGTGGGTGGTTGAGGGTGAGGATGTTTGCTTGGGTTTGAAGAGATAGATAAAAAGAGAGAGAGAGATGAGTAGAAAAGAAAAGAGGATAGGTTAGTAGATAGATATGTAGGGAGGGAGAAAAAGGAAGAAATGAAGGAAGATTGAAGGTAGATATAAAAATAGATAGAATTGTAGAAATATATATAGATAGATATATAGATAGATAGATTAAAATATGGAAGGATAGACTGATAGAAAGATAGATAGATAGAAAGATAGAATAAAATAAGAAAAATAAAATAAAATAAAATAAAGGTTTAGAATGTTGATCGATCGAAAAATGGAAATAGGTAAAAAAAAATGTTTGGTATGTGGATCGATCGATCGAAAGATGGGAATAGGTGTTTTGTGCATATAAGGGTAGAAAGAGGCATGTAAATACATGCAAAGATATGTGAAATGTGCAGGTGGGTGGAGAGATAGATGGGTAGAAAGATTGGTAGGGAGAGGGGTGTATGTACATATGTAGACATATTATTTTCTGCATGTATGCAATCACATGGGGTATGCATTCGTTCCATGTGTGAGGGTGTGCGAATGCACACGTGTCGGATTGCAGATGGGTTTCTGTTTATACATGTGTTCGTACTTGTTTTTATATGTCTGTGATGTGATTTAACTTATGATTTATTTAATGGTGGGTTGAATTTTGATATGAAGTTTTTTTCTTGTGTTAGGAGGTATGAATAGTCTTGAGTTTGGAAGATGGGCATTATCTTGAATGTTCTACTGCTGCATGAGTGTACATGTTTGGAGACAGGCAATTTTCTATTTTCTTGAATTTTAATATTACTCTTATGGAGAGCCACTCTATTATTGAATGTTTTTTGTGGCACTTATATAGCATTTATTACATGTTATGCATTCAAGTACATATATGACATTTTAGAGGTGCAGTTTAGATCCTTCTTTATTTTGAAGGTTTGTGTTGGATTTTTCAATGTGTATGTGTTACCCTCTATTATTTTGTCGCAAACTTCACATCTTTCTTTGTTGCTTGTTGTGCCCCCTTGTGATACGTGTTGATTGAATTCTGATGACGTGAGAATTAGTTTGAGGTTTTTCGGTTGGCGCTTGCTTTTAATTATCTTCATTGTTTTAAGTATGTTGCTTAGTTTGCTATTTTGATTGAGTAAGGTTAGGTTTCTTGTTATCTCTGTGAATAATTCTGGGTTGTTTTTGTTATGTGTAGATACGTATGCTAATATTCGAAACTCGATTCTTAGATGAATGAATAAAAAAATGTCTATTTTCTTCCGATGCTAATTGGAATGAATTGCTGGCTTACTATTGCAAAACTTAGCAATACCGAGATCAAATTCTATTGGATTAAGACCTAACATGTACGCATAAATGTCGTCCTAAAAGGTGTGAAACCATATTCTACCGCAGATACTTTAAAGATATATTTCCGAATGTGTTATATTGTGACCCCAAAATATCCCACATGGAAATAATAATTAATGAAAGTAAAAAAAAAACATTTTTTCAATCTAATCATATTCGGTAGAAATATACTTCAGTTTAAAACTAACTTGTCCACTAAGGTGGTATCTCCTAATGTCTTTCATTTATCGCCTTTTAATTGTATCCAGAATAGGTTTAAAATTGCCAATAACTATATAGTCATTTGTTGACGCTCTCCTTATTTTATCTGTGATTTTTTTTCATTCAGAAATAGCCTAATGGTTGTTTTTATAGAAATTATATTTTGGATAACCCGACAAATTAAATCTATGTAACTGTCGGTAATCTTGAGAACGTGTCACAATTGCACACACGTATTGAGACACTCAACAAAGGGTCACCCATGGAACAGTAGTACTGACCAAGCATACATTATTTTTTTAACCGAATATTGTTGGATTGTAGAAAGGATTGTGGCTTTTATTAACGATTGCAGGGGTGAATATTTTGTGGTTATTGTTACTAATCTTACACTATTAATCGTTGCACATATCTAATAAACGAATAAGATTAACAATTCTGTCAAACAAACCCACCGAGCCAAAGAAAACTAATTCGATTTCAAATGCTTTGAATTGTTGAATATCTCCTCTTTAAAGGGCACGATTAGAATCAATAACGTGAGTAAAGTTCCGTATCCGTTGTTGCGTTTTAACTGAATTTTCATTCATGTGTAGTTGAGCTGTGAACGCTCGCAGATTCGATGGCATATTAAGTTCGCGTTTACGTTGAAATATTATTATTCTACAACCTCCTATTCCCACACTCTAGGTTAAGTATAATGTAACAGATGAAGACTTAATATATAATAATTCTATCTCTCTATCTGACCATGCATCATGTTACTTTACATAATTATACCCCTTTAACCATTTTATTCAGACCCCTAATTATCTCCCTCCATCTTTACCTGCCTATTCGAACCTATATTTACTATTGCAACACTTAACATAAATATTACATTTTAAATATTTAATATAAAAATAAAAAAATAAAGAACAAATGAAATAACAATAACATAATAAAGAAAAAGTGAATAATAAATTAAAAAACAAATATGATAATAATAATAAAAAGAAGAACAACAACAAAAATATAAATTAAATCCAAATATTATTATTTAAGATCAACAAAATTAATCAGTCTTAGTAATCTATTACATATCTCAACTATTGTATTTTCTGAAAGACTTGTCTTGTTTATGCGAATCTCATGTTCCTATTTTTTTTTAATAGCAGCGTCCACTTGACTCTCTTATACTGACACATTCAGTCCAACTTTTGTTTTCTGTTTGAAAAAGAGAGGTTGTTACTCTCGAAATTATTAACGTTTCTACCATTCCGGACCTTTAACTATTTAACAGTAAGCCCACCAGTTTAACAATTTACCGTCTTTATATTTAAATTTTGAAATTTAAATTACTTGATTTGAGATTTACCGTCTTTTGTCATTTATATCTGTTTATTAAACCTTACGGTTATTCAACATTGCATTGCTTCTGCCTCGGAATTCTCACCTTCATATTTACTTGTTTAGTAGCAATGCTTCAAGCACACTAGCATTTCATTTTATAATTATTCTATTTTGATATGTTTTATTTCGTTTCCAACATGCAAGCCCATAAATGTGAGTTGGTTTTCTTGCAATAGTGGTGACACTGGTCGCATTAATTCGGGTGTTTTATGTGTTCTGTATTAGTGGTACACCCTGGAATCTTCAGTAAAGCTGCCAAAGTAGGTTATCGTAATGCTATTTTACCATCGAAGACCGACAACATGTGTGAGTGAAATGTAAGTCGTATTTAGCCTCCCACCGATACACTAAGGTGGATAAGTTACCAATAAATATATTCTATCAGTGACGAGCTACATATACGAATCAACCAAAATTCATTGCAACAAGAAAGTCAGCAGTCAAAACACGGTTAGCATTCCAGCCACGCAAGGTACTGCGGAAGAAGTCACTGTCAAAGGTTTTCAACTTCCGCCGATCTATCTTATTAGCCAGGTTTTGCAGTCATCAACGAGTATCAAACGAACTTTTAATTAGTATGTTAACCACTAAAAGTTTCTAAAAAGCCGATTGGAATTGTAAAAAGACGGAACTAGCGTCCCCCATTCGACGACAGACCTCCGTCGCGTCCTGTCAAGACAAAACAATCCATGGTCAAGACCTGCAGAGAGACCAAAGAAGAGATAACCGTATAATTAGAGGCGTGATACCTTCACTTTTACATTCATTCAGTATCCACTATACACTGCAACTTGCCTATTCGTGTACTGTTTCAAACTTAAACTCATATTGTGTAACTGTTTCTATATACACGACTTATCGATTCCCTCGATGTGTGGAATGCATAACACGATAGTCTGCATACTTGCTATTTCCTTATGGTCCTTGTAAATCTCTTTCTCTCTAATATTTAATGTGTTTGAAAGTCACGTTGGTTAATTCCTCAAGTTTCCCCGGGAATATGTTTGTGTCATTTGACATATTCTTATTCCTTTAATATGATCCGTTCAGATTCACTTCCCAATGGAAATATATTTAATCATTTTCATCATGTAAAAATTAAATTTTAAATTTAATGTCTTACGTCAGATTTGAATATTTTTTTGTTTTTTTAAAGAATTAATGGTTTTCAAATCATGAATATGACCGTAAATTACGGTCACACGACGGATGGATAATAATCCGCTTCCTAACTGAATGTTTTCGTTTTATTTATTTAGTTTATTTTCATTTTCATTTCTTAAATATTTCACTTTCTCTGCCTGTAATTTCACATTCTGAATCAAGGAGCGGCCTGTCAGTGGTGATGAATAAAGATTTTCAGTTTCAGCACTTAAAGATGAGCATAAGTGGCAAATGAGTGCGTTGTCAGCAAAGATTCTCAAAAGATAACAACATATAAAATATCATTTTGAGATCCATAGTTTCATCTCGTTGAATTTCATCATATTCTAATTCTACGAAGAGATTACATTTTCATTATCTTTTTTATCTTTCGTTTTCTGAATGTTACTCCGTCGCAAATTGTTTATTCATGCTTTTTTATTCATATATTTATTAATTATGTTATACTTTTATTTCATTATTCTTTTATTTTGAATCAGGAATTACAGATTTTTATCATTTCGTTCTATTCTCATATTCTGTATTTCTTTTACATTTTAGTTTTGGAATCAATTTTTGTAATTTTGTTAAAGCATTTGGAGCCACTCTTAATGTGAACATATTAGCAATTAAAATTTTACGCAGCTATGCTTTTGATTTAAATAATTATATATATATATATATATATATATATATATATTTACAATTAAGAGTATATATTAGTAAAATGTATATAAATATATAATACGCAAAGGCATTTATATGCCCTTTTCCAATAAACGATATTTGGAGCTATATGATTGTCGTTGTTTATATCAATCGTCAAAGCGTAAACTCACACACACGCACACACACACGCACCCCCCCCACACACACATATATATATATATATATATATATATATATATATATATATATATATATATATATATATTTACAATTAAGAGTATATATTAGTAAAATGTATATAAATATATAATACGCAAAGGCATTTATATGCCCTTTTCCAATAAACGATATTTGGAGCTATATGATTGTCGTTGTTTATATCAATCGTCAAGGCGTAAACTCACACACACACACACACACGCACACCCCCCCACACACATATATATATATATATATATATATATATTTACAATTAAGAGTATATATTAGTAAAATGTATATAAATATATAATACGCAAAGGCATTTAATGTTAAAATACTGAAATCGATCGATAAGCTTATATGATTATTCGTAATTCATCTGATGTTCCTAGAAAAAAATACTGGCCGTACCCATGTTGCTATTAATCGTTTAAAAATTTAATAATGACGTATTGTCGACTAAAAAAGAAATATTTGAAATAAATGCATTTCAAACAGTTGCATTTATTTCATTTATTTAAATAACAATTATTTTTACGGTAAAGAGGATATTTTATATTTATTGTCTTAAACGGATTAAATTGCTACAATTTTAGAATATAGAAGCCACTTATCATTTTATTTATTTAAAGAACATTTAGCTGACCGTGATTATTTTACTAGAAAATAGTCATTTTTTTTCTAAATCTTAATTTGACCAAGACAGACGTATGTTATTTCAAAAATTATGTTTTCATCAGCAGAGTAATATATATATATAGAGTAATATATAAATCACCGTGAAATTTCCACAGGTTCTCGCTAGCACATATTTCAATGTTATTCGCGTTTGTGCGTGCGTTATTCTTTTCTAGAAAATATTAATAAAACAGAGCTCTAATCCTCCAACGATTAAGTGCAATGGAAATACTTATATGAAATTTACTTGGTGTTACTTAGTTAAATCTATCCATGTGAAAATATAATTGTTTCAAAAGAGAAGTATGTCATCACGTTTTAAAACGTATTGTTTGCATATTCTCTTATTTAATATCAAACATCATAAATTTGTTAATAATTTAAATACATTAAATGACTATATATTTACTTAGACTGTGAATACATTCAGTGGTAAATGCAAGAGAATAGTGTAGTACCTGTTTTATCATGAAACCATTCTTCTAGACATTATCTCTTCTTTTGCGTTTAATATATTATACGTTTTTCTTCTGAGGCACTAGTTTTTCTGTTTGGCTTTACTGTAGTATTGGTTCTATGGTGTTGTGTTACAACCAATGAAAAGTTGGATTAGCTTCATCGTAGAGTGGCTTTTGGCCTGAATAATAAGTGATGACTCGTTAGTAAAAACAAATTATTGCTTCGACCTTCGTCTCTCCGACTGTTCCAATTTCTACAGCAACATTATTTTTTAGCCAACCTGATTTTTTACAGCAACATTATTTTTTACAGCAACATTATTTTTTAGCCAACATTTTCCTCAGAAAATCAACTACTTGTTTGCAAATCGCACTGATGGTGCATAGATTAGAAATATTTTTTAATTGTCCCAGATTGATTTATTAGGCCCCGAAGTGACCCCTTAAGCATTTGTTTTAGTTTGAGCTATTTTTAGATAACATAAACACACTTATATATAGATATTAATTCCATTATTTCTGTCTTGTTAAAATTATCATCGTGTGTATTTTCATAATAGTGTTATAAGGCTCTAAGTTAGTAACAAACAGTTAGTAAAGTTTAAGAATTTTACGATTTTTTTCACCTTTTAACTTATTTATAGTAATGTGTATCAATTTTATACAGACCTGGTAAATTGTAAGGTTGTTTGCTAATGACAGACCAAGGTTCAATCTCCAGTAGAATAATACTAAAGAATTAAAAAATGGTATTTGACGCCGCTTTGCTAAACATTCAGCAGTATAAAGTGAGGTTCAAGTTTAAGTATTTCTGGGAAAGAAGTGGCACAGTTAAAAGTCGACAAACTTCCTGAAGATGTGTTTCAAATTATTTCTGATTCAAGCTCTATACAGTGTTGAGAATGAAGCTCAGAATATAGGAAGCGATCGTTAAACTTCTACCATTTACCACAGTTAATAATCGTATATATATATATATATATATATATATATAAAGTGATTCTCGCTTTTTACCTGGGTCCAAGTTTTTAATTTGTTGTGGATTGTAAGCACGCTACTTACTCTTGATTATAAGTGTATTTACTGTTTTAGGTTTTAGTTATTTATCGGGGTTTCTAAAGTGGTAGTGGGGCTATTTTTTTCATACATATGTTGCTTACTTAGTTTCTGGCTTCAGGTTTCTGCATAGAAAGAAAGTTGAAAGAAGCCCCACATTAGGTTAACACTATGTTGGTTTTCTTATATCTTAAAACATACCTTTATCTAAAAGTATCCCTTTATTTTTAACTATTGTTACCTAGAGTAAATGTATTTTCACTCAACGGGCTTCTTTAAATATATATTGGATCTCACTGATAGACCATTTACGCTGATGAAGTAATACCTTTCAATAAACTGTCTACAGCGGTAACGGATACCGTGGCAGCGCATGATTGTAAATTATTATTAATGTATATGAGATGACGCTCCCTTAGTTTCTAAAAATAGACCAAGGATGTACGACAAACTCATTCAATGTCTACATGGTTGTAAAAAAAAATGTCGCCCTCTCTATTACTATTGATGCACAGGAAAACATACCCAATGTCCTTGACGTAACCCTAAATTTGAATTCATAATCATATAGCCTTTCTCTGGCATCACGTTATGTTCATAAATTATCTAACGTACACAAATCACTTATCAAATATATACTACCATACGTTTCATATAGAATTTACAAAATATCAACTAATCATAATATTTACGACAGCAACTCTCGTTTTTTAAATGAAATTGTACTATATTCAGGATAAGCTGATAAAATAACATATCAGCAAAAGTCTCGTGTCCGCAGCAAACATCTACGGAGTATACTAACACATAATATGCCACTGAAATATAAACTAAGTTTAAGAGAGCCTACGTGTCACTTATAATAAAGGTATGCAAACCTCACAAAAATATCACACACGTGTTTAAGGTGAAATTTTAAAAAAGTTGGTTTATACATCTATATTATAGTAATGTAAAAACAAATATCCAAATAGCATTCTTTGAAATCATTGGACCATTTTTAATCATCCAACCAACTACTTCACTTGTTAAAATAAATTTAAAAAACATATAAAATATATTACTCAACAATGCTAAAACAAGCCTAAATAATAATTGCTTCTTACAATATGAAAAGTAATATTGGTCAAACACTAACCCCGCGGTATATCCTCTACTAACAATTGTAATTATCAAAATAAACATGTTGGCTATTATAAAGCCAACATGTTTATGATCGTATTCATAAAGTTGCAATCTATGCATGCGCAATTACTGAATTGCCTTCTCATATTACGAACATCGATAATGCACTAAATACTACAACTACACTAGCCTTTTCACCATTATCCTCCTAATTAAAACGCAATATCTAATCTCAAACAATAATCCTTCTTCCATATGCAATCGTATCAATTACACCTAAAGTAATCAGCATGAAATAATAATGCATTCACAAAACATAACCGAACCCGATAATAAACATTAATATTATACTTTCAATTAGTTCTAATATTGTAAATAGCACTCCTAATGAAATAAAATCACCGCTTACATTCTACACTTATATCGAGACTTCGGCTACTCCTGTGAAATGACACATCTCAAACCATATAAGTTATTCCGATAGATATACTAATGATAACATGCATCGAACCTCCCTAATAAAAAATGCCATAAACCATACGATTGTATATCTTAGACAATTGAATAACCTATACTCCAGGCTACAAATGTTGTTAATTCTGCATTTTTGAAGCAATGATAATAATTATATTTATTAAAAATACAAATGTAATTAATTTCAAGAACGAACTTCTTTCAGCATGTAGACAGTGAAATTATATCAATATAGCCAAGTCATAACGCCACGTGATACGCTCCCTTTCAAATAAATAAATTAATTCGCTAAAGAGTGTTCGAAATGTATCTCATACAATGAGTTTTATTTTAAAATATAATTTAATTTTTAACTCACCAATATAAACTTTGAAATTTATCTTTTATATACTTTTATGTTCATGTAATACAAAACACTAAATGAAGTAGCCTCCTTAAAAATAATCACATTTTTTTATTTGCATATACTTCTGCTAAGCATACCAGTAAAATATTGCTTTAGAATTATGCTGTTTTATTTATATGTGTCCCTATGATTTGTTAATGTATAACTTTTAGTGCATGTTTATCTCAGTGCCCCTGTCTATTTCTAACGTTACAAACGTTTATATATATATATATATATATATATATATATATATATATATATATATATATATATATATATATATATATATATATATATATATATTAATTCGTCTTTGAAGCCGTATACATTTTTATTTGTTGGTATCTATAACATATATTTTAGACAGAAATTGTTATATATCAATTTAAGTGCTTATTAATTGATGGACATGGTATAATAACGGTGAGCTTCCTTCTCAAATAAAGGTATCTAACTCTACAAATAATGCATGTATTCAATTTAATCTTTTAACACCAGTATTTACAAGCGTATAGTTCTCTAACCTCTGTACCCAAAATGTAAATGTATTGAGGGCATAGCTATTCCAATGTTATGTCTGCAGATGTGTTGGTTAAGTTATCATCAGCTTCTTATCTGTAAATTAGTATGATAACTTTAATTGTTGATGTTACTTCATATAACCTCTCACTAACACTATAATCTTGTAAAACGTTATATTTTCATTCTCGATTCCAGTTACGTTTTTTTAACATGTTCTTCTATTTTCTTACTTCACTTTTTTATATTAAAATCAATTACATAATTTAGCTCTTAAATGTTTCGATTGTTTTTATATATTATAGTTCTAATATATTTCTAATGAATAAACACCAAATCGGATTTTTACTTAATATATTAAAAGTTTAAAATACATTTTAAACAATGTTATTTAACGGATTGTTTATTTATATTTTTATTTTATTATTCGTATTGCTTATTTCCTTTTCCTCTAGTGTTTCTTATTTGTTTTTATTCTTTCCCTCCTCGTACTTTTGTTCTTTTTCTCCTTTTGCTGTTGTTACTATCAGTTGCTCTCCTTTTTCTTTTACTAACCTTAAAGCTCAATATTATGTGGTTTTCTCTCCTAGTCTTCTTCAGTACTTGTTTCATACCGTTCCTTTCTTTTACTATATGTTACAGTTATATTGTTAAGTGTGGTCAGTTCTGTTAAACTATCTACTTCGAGTTTCAAATATGTTGTCCAATGATGATCTGTTCACAGCAATATGACTATTAATATATTGATTTCTCTTGATTTAAATGGCAATGGAATCGTTCGCATCAATGCTCACAGATGTCTTCCTTTAAATAACCCTGTAATCAATCTTTGCAGTTCTCACGAATTTCATCATTTGACTCTATTGTATTTATACATTAAACTGTTAACATTCTAATATTTCGGTATTGCTTTTTGGAATGCATGCATTAACAGATATTTTTTTACCAATATTTTAACATTTTCTTAAATGGTTTTCTTTAAATAGATTAGAGAAAATTATTTTGCTTGCAATATTTAAATTTACATATTTATGCAAAACAGTCATTTGTTATTTTGCCTGAGGCTTGCCTCTGATGTTTACCGCTTATCTTTGACAAGTAATCGCTTATGTATCGAATGGTTGATTTCCTTTTATTTGCCTTCAAGCTTTGTAAAATCATGAAGTGTTCAAACGTCATCATTTTACAAATATTGCAACATCTTTAATTTTATTTTCATCATTGTGTATATATATATATATATGTATTACATGCATATTGACATGTATATATATATATATATATATACATGTATATATATTTATATATTTATATATATATATATAATATATATATATACCATATATATATATGTATATATATTACATGGATATGTATATATATTCACTATATATATATATATATTACATGTATAAATATATGTATATATATCTATATATATATATATATATTCACTATATATATTACATGTATATATATACATGTATATATATATTTATATATATATTACATGTATATATATATGTATATGTATAGTTATATATATAATATATATAATATATATATATATATATATGTATATACATTACATGTATATATATAGTGAATATATATATTACATTTATGTATATATATATATACGTATATATATATAATATATGTTAAACACCTGGGCCACAGTAGATATTTTTCATCGCTGAATAACTTCACAGTACTTCTATTGTGCTAGACCTATGTAAGGATCTTATGGCACCTCACTTTAGTGAATAAATAGATAATTTTCATGCATTTGAAAAATGTTATCATTGAAACAGTTTGCGCAGCATATATATATATATATATATATATATATATATATATATATATATATATATATGTCCTAGACAACATATAAGGAGTTAGGTTACAACCCCTATTAGTATTTGTTCTAGTTCACTTTCATTCAAAAATGTATAAATTGTTATATATATATATAGTGTTGTTAAGGGTCGCTAGAATACACAAATTATGACTCAAACGGATGAGCTCATGCCAACTTGTGCGTTGTTTAGGTGAAATGTGTCCCTCATGTTACTGATTTTTTAACACATATAAATTGGTGTAACTACATATTTATTTTACTCGATTTAAGTAACTGTCGATTTGTTGATTAAAAGTATATTGAGAGTATGTTTACAAATTAAGATATTGGCCATTGAAAGTTCATTAATGATATACGGATGAGTATGTCAACCCCTGATCAATGAGAGTTATTAATACATCTAGGAAGAGAAATGAGTTATATTTTTCTCTCTAGTGAAATGTATAGATAGATGAATGAAGTTGACGTCGTCAAGCAATGCATTAGCATTCCCCTGATGAGGGCTGATTGTAAACCTGTATCTATATACTCCGGTCACATTACGGATTTGTTGAATTTGGTAAAAATGCGATGTCTGCAACGTTTTCAATGCATAGCTTGGCCAGCACTGGTAACAATGGTAATTTTATAGCCATAACCAATCTGTTTGAAGTATAACCAGATGCGATATGTGTATATTAATCTAAGACAATCCTATAGTTCTACTCACTTGATTGCATAATAGTATTGGGATTGTGTTGATAGACATTATCTTAATGAGAACCACATGAATAATATGAGGTGTTAAGGCGCGTGACATTTTAAGTGTGGTTATTTAAAGTACATTTCCTCTATCACAATCACTACTGGACTTCCTAAAATCTGCTTCTAGAATAGTAATTGGAGATTAGCCATTTATTTAATCGCAATGTAAGATTCTACAAGACAATATATTTTCTTAAGGATCCAATGCATTTCTGAAATAACTCTATTTAAATTGTTCTTGCAATATTTTTCCTTCATAAGCCTGGAATATAAATGCCAATGCTTAATATTTTTAGATTTTATCGACGTTTCTACGTGTGCCATTTTTAGATGTTAACCTGCCTATATTCAGAAAATTCGGGTCTGAAAACGGATGATTAAATATATGAAACTTAAACTTTGAAGGCCCCCTACGTATGAGAACAAGTGTTTCGTATATTACAATACGAGGAAAACCACTTTCCATGAATATAAATTTATTTTAAGGATGACAACAACAAAAAACAACAGCCAAATATAAACTTTAATGGATATTTTGATTTTTTTCAAAATATTGAAAGCATGAAATTATAAGACAAAAATAAAACATGAATATGAAAAATATTTTCCATTAATAAGTAACAAAGCTTTTATCATTTCGATGTGTTTTGTCAAGTCTGAATCAAATGATGCCGAATTGATTATTATACATAATACATATGCGTAAAAAAGGAGGCGTGCATATACACGTATATATATATATATATATATATATATATATATATATATTTATAAAATATGAGACTAAAATATACTTTTAGAGAATTGAAACTCTATAGTGGAAGTGTTTAACTCAATATACAAGATAATAAATTATAAACATAAATGAAGGAAAAGAAATAAAAATGTGTGGATGACGAATCTATTTTATCTTCGATTATTCAATGCAACGTGTACTCGATAAAAAACATGGGTATGTTTCTTTCCTTAAGCCAGCCTTTTCAAAGATAAAAAATCATATCATCAGAGGAATTACGTAGATTGATAAGTTGGCAGGGGAATAACAACAATTCAAAATTTTAAAAATATAAGAAACAATATGAAGTAAGGGAAAGTAAAGATCTGTGTATAATAATGTTATGAAAATATAGAGTATGTCCAGTTGGTGTATGTCTGTTTATAAAGTGTCCGGTGACGAAAGATTTAAAGATGGAAAAAGGAATTTCCTGGAGACTGCGTTTAAATGTTCTACATTTAGTAAATCAAACAGAATGATGTTCAGTTAAACCGTAGATAGAAAACACTTATTAGGATGTAATCTTGAGAATTAGGGCTATTTGAAAAGAAAAATAAACATGTTTATTATCGAGTACACCGGGTATTGAACAATCGAAGATGAAATAAATTGCCATCCCCATATATTTATCTCCTTCCCCTTGATTTATGTTTATATATATATATAGTAGTAGTAGTAGGCCTTCGTCGGTCGTGTCCGACCATGAATGGCACTTGCAGATCTTGTTGGCTAGTTCCAGTTTTTAGAGTCCTGTCAGTGGTGTCAATATCCCAAGGGGTAAACATGTTTATTATCGAGTACACCGGGTATTGAACATTCGAAGATGAAATGAATTGCCATCCCCATATATTTATCTCCTTCCCCTTGATTTATGTTTATATATATATATATAGTAGTAGTAGTAAGCCTTCGTCGGTCGTGTCTGACCATGAATGGCACTTGCAGATCTTGTTGGCTAGTTCCAGTTTTTAGAGTCCTGTCAGTGGTGTCAATATCCCAAGGGATATACTGGCTCGATCAGGGCATTTCTTGCTGTGGCTGAGAAGGCCTATGTGGACCTTGCAGTCTCTGCCACAGTTGTCACATATGAAGTGGGAAGGTTTATGAGGAAGATCACTTGCTTTGCCCTTTCTTTCCTCCTTGCACGCGTTTCAGCAGCTTTTATTTTCCACTTTGCCTCCCCGATGTTAAGCTGTCGTTTGAGGGTGTTTTTCCATTTATCCCTGTCATATATATATATATATATATATATATATATATATATATATATATATATATATATATATATATATATACATATATATATATATATATATATATATATATATATATATATGCAAACATTGTTAATAATAACAGAATTAGTCTTTTTAATTATACATTTTACATTTTTTTCAATTGTTCTGATTTTTTATTTGTATTAAAAATTAAAACAAACAATAACAGTGTTTACGAACGTTTTCAATTGTTCGTCGAATCATCATTACGTGTCAAAGGCAAATGAACAAAAACATTAGAGAATGTAGAGATGTTTTAAAAGACAGCGTAGAAATGCGCAGAGAACATTTTCGAATTGTTCCAGGAAGTCGTTGACGATTAAAATTCAACAACGATGGATGGCATCACAGTACAAAATCACATCACGTTAAGCAGTTTAAAATACCCACGATATTATACAAATGTTGATAGAGCAGCCGTTCTAAGCGCTATTTAAGAGTTAAGGTTCCTCTACTAACAGTCGCAAACAGCATCCATGCAAGCTGTCGAACCTGCACCCTAAATCTGTCGGAGAAAGATCGACCCACCTTAGTCATGTGAGACATAGTGGCAAAAGATTCAAACCAAGTTGCTCAGATAAATAGAAAGATGAACGACGTTAATTTTCGTAGATAAGAAATCCGGATCAAGCACTGGGTGTCTTTAAA
>OY744517.1:16026521-16101521 GCA_963556195.1 Sepiola atlantica | reverse complement strand
CACTTGAAATTGTTGTAAATTAATTGTAATCTAAGTTTCGAAATATATGAAAACTTACATCACAATTTGTTATCACATTGAATATTCCCAGAATGAAAACACTAATCCCAATTTAATTGTAATTAACTTAAACAAATTCGTTACCTGTGTTCTGTGATGGATAGTGTTTTTAATAACAGCATATGTGAAAATAATTCACAAACAGAGAGACATCTCTTCCTGGGTTGATTATTTTTACAATGTTATTTATGTATAATTAGACATGTTTAGTGCCAGGATAATTACACATATAAATCGTGTTCCAACCCTTTTTATTACTGAGAGTTTAAATAACCTTTTATACATCACCATCGAGTGTATTTGGTCCCGCTGTACAACTGTTTCTCAGGACAACATTTTATGATGTTACTTCACTATACAAAGTGACGCTCACCAAATATTCAAAACAGCATAGTATTCGAAGCTCAAATAAAACCCTATCGGCACTACTATTCACTGGATCATTGGAGGAATGCGAGACCTAATCAATGGTTGTGAACTGAAGTAACAGCACTTGGCTGCATACTTAACCAGACCCGATAAATTAGTGTCCTGGAATCCGGTAAGACCAACACATTAAAAGAAAAGAATATATCATATCTATTGGTCAACTAATGCGAGAGACATTTATGTTCTTAACTGTATTACAAACTTAACGTTTGAGAGGAAGAACATACTTTTAATTTAAGACACTGGGGATCTATGTTTCTCATTTAGAAACCAAATACAAACCAATAAAGAGACCTTTTGATTTCTGAGAACTTACTGGAGGAAAATCACAAAAAGGTTAAATATAATTGTATGGTTCCCACGCCTGATAAATAATTAACATTTTCAAAAAAGGGTTAAAAGAAATGTGGCAAGGTATATGCTTTTATTCTGATCAAATTTTTCATTTTTCTTCATAATTTATGAGATTTGATTGCAATTTTGATATTCGCTTCTGCGCTTTTAACTTATATGAACATTGCATAATGTTAATAATTACAAGAAAGTAAAAAAAACACGCCATAGGTAATATGACTGAAGTCTGTTAGTACAGGCCATTTAATTTTCATATACAATCTACTTCGACAATATGCATAGTAGAATTATTTACTATTATATCTATCTATCTATCTATCTATCTATCTATCTATCTATCTATTTATCTATCTATTTATCTATCTATCTATCTCTTTATATATATATATATATATATATATATATATATATATATATGTGTGTGTGTGTATGTGTGTGTGTGTGTGTGTGTGTGTGGTTTTCTGAAGGCTAACCAAAGCATTCCTTTCAGGACACCAATGATCACCATTAAATATATTTTTTCTTACAAATATTATTTATTCAAATTAAATGTATTTTCCTACACTTGTGTCACTACCAAGCAGGTACTTGCTTGGCAGATAATCAGGGAAATTAAATGTATAGAATAAGGGTTTCAACTGCCGACAATACACAATGTGGCGTTGCAATAGTTGAGGTCACTTTAGAAGAGAAGAGGAAAAAATAAAAATAAAAGTTAAAATTAAATTTGAATGCATTTGGTACCGATTATTTGCTTGTTGGCTTGGTGGCAGAAATAATGCACGAGCTACTTTTCAAAGACATTTTCTAGGACTTTCTTTTTTTATCGTTGTTCTTTCTTGTTTTTTGATTTTAACTTTTATTTTTATTGTTTTCCTCTTATTGGAACAACCCCGGCCTTCACTGAATGCTCTATTTTATCAGTTAAACATCTAAATCTATATATATTTAATGCACTGTAGTATCTTACATTTAGAAACAACAACGTGTATCATAGTTACCTCACTTACATTGTCTACTTATCTCCCTTTGTATATTTCTCTTGCATATATAAACGAATGCTGACGAAGATCGCTCTCTTTAGAAGAAGGTCTCGGAAGCGTAAACATCAAACCATGTCTCTCTTTCTTATTCATTCTACGTTCTCGCTTCGCATTGTATGTATAAGTGTCTATTATGTCGCTAGCCGAATATTAATAGATTCACATAACAATTGACAAGCGAGAACATTATAAATGGCGACGAGAATTTTAAACAACTCACGTTTAAAAAAAAGAAAAAAACACTTCGAATGAAAGTCATTATAAATGGCGACGAGAATTTTAAACAACTCACGTTTAAAAAAAAGAAAAAAACACTTCGAATGAATATCGTTACAAGGCGACGAGAATTTTAAACTACTCACGTTTAAAAAAAAAGAAAGGAACACTTCGAATGAAAGTCGCTACAAGGCGACGAGAATGTTAAAAAAACTCATGTTTAAAAAAAAAAAACGAAACGAAATACGAAGAAACGAAACGAAAACTAAACGATACGAAGAACGAAACGAAAGAACAGAACACACAGAGTGAATAAAGAGACAATTTTGACCAAACTTTGATGTTGCTCCGGAACTTTTCGAAGAGCCCGTGCCAAAACAAAAACGGTGAAGTTTTGCACGGAAACCTTCAGATACTGAAAAGGCAAGACAGAAACAGGTCCCTGGCCGAAACGAAAGAGGAAAACAGCCAAATGCGGCCAAACTCTGATATTGCCCAAAATCATTCAAAGAGTCCGTATCAAAGACAAAGAACAGAAGAAGGTTTTACACACACACAAAAAAAAGCCCAGACATGATTCTACTACATAAGAAGAGAGCTGGCAAAGTCCCAAAAAGTGCCACGTACCTTGGCAGAAAGGACAGATAGTCTCTATACAGTGCCCACGTGCAAACAACGACTAGTTGATTTAGCAAGGAATGCTATCAACACTTCGAATGAAACGAAATAACCCACGTGCAGACAACGACTAGTTTATTCAGCAGGGAATGCTATCAACACTTCGAATGAAACAAAATAACCCAAGAACACTGAAAGAAGAAAGAAACCCCCAAAAACAACGTAACTGGGATAAAAACTCCTTAAAAACAAACAAACAAAAAAAAACGTAAACAACCAGATTTATCGGTGTAGCGCACAGTTAAAAAAAAAACCGGAATCTAACACCTTTGATTCCCACGTGGCAGCAATGCGCGAAGAAAGGGGAAAAAAGGAAAAGAAGAAAAGCAGTGACATATGCAGACAGAGAAAGAAGGAGAGAGTTTCGACGTCCAACCCAAGACAACTCTTCACGCGGACAAATTCAGACAGCTCCCCTGAAGAAGAGAGAATAGGAATCAGAAACAGATTGATTCAAAAGAGTCGAAAGTCGATTCCCCCCCTCATCCTGCAGACGACGTAAGTTGGTCTTCAATTATGTATCTTGCAAAAGAAAAAAAAAAAAAGAAAAAACGATTTCCTCCTTGACTGAGACAATTGTATAATCGGTGATCCCCCTTGAAATCAGAGAATCACCATGGACATATTGCATACATAAGTGATGGACAATAATGGACTGTATTCCCCCCACTTATCATACGCACGCACGCGTACCCTTAATTAAGGTGGAGAGAGGTGTAGTATCTTACATTTAGAAACAACAACGTGTATCATAGTTACCTCACTTACATTGTATAATTATCTCCCTTTGTATATTTCTCTTTGTTTTCTTTTTTTTTTTTAATAGATTCACATAACAATTGACAAGCGAGAACATTATATACACATACTTTTTCACAAGGCATTAAAAAACAGTGGGTATACACATACTTGAATCGACTATATTAAAGTTACATAATCTTATTGGAGACGTTTAATGTAAAAAAAGTAAGAGTATTGTTTCCCTTAAGACTTAATTTAATAACATTGTTATAACTAAACCACGTCAAAGATTCTTAGACTTGATAAACCTTTATTTGCTTTTTAATAAGATCCGATAAAAATGTTTAATGAAAATAACCGTGAATTAATTTACAGTTATAGTGATAATTTTGACAAAAATAATTTTAACAAACATAACCCTATAATATTATAGGATATATTAACCCTTATTTAAACAAAAAAGCAAATGAGATAAAGATGTGTAACTTTAATAATAAAAAATAAACTAGCCGGTACTGCATACATTTTCTTCAACCTTTATAGTTTATCAATCAATAGTAGAGAAATCCCACCAAAACAATTTCTATATACTCATTGTTACCTTCAAATGTTGGCTATCAAACATTTTTCTTTAATAATCCTGATTATAAATAAACAAGCTCACTTTTTTTCAATACGACTGGGACTTGACTACAAACAGCAAATCGATTATCCATTTTAAAAACTGTGGCGATGTGGTCTTCTTTATGTAGCAGCGCGAAGTTTCGTTTGTTTAGACATAGTGTCTTAGCGAAAATGCTAAGATCCACGCTTACAATAGAATAGGTGAAATACGTTTAAAATAGTACAAAACGTGAATGAATAACGTATGAAAGTTGAATGAAACATAAGGCATGCATACAGTTGAAGGAAAAAGTAACACAAACGTTTATATAGTTACAAATTGCATAGCATTAAGTGTTCATTGTAAGTGTTCAGTTCTATAAGCGATACATATTTATGCCTGTGATTTATGAGTGCGGATTTGTGTGTGTAGTTGTAGGAATGTGTGTGCGCCCACGTGAGTGTAAATTAATTTGGTAGGCATTCGTGCGTGTACTTTTGTAAACAGTGTGTGTATGCGTGCGTGAGTGTGTGGTCGCCTGTGGTAGACAAAATGTGTGTGACAGTGTGTGTGTGCAAGCGAAGAGTTTACACGTCGTTTGGGCATTTGTTAGTGTGTCTGCCCTTGATATATATATATATATATATATATATATATATATATATTGCTATGTCTGTAAACAAATGGCGATTTCAGGCAATTGAAGAATGCTTTATTCAAGATGTTGCCTACTCTCAGCAGCTCCCAAATGATAGCTTTAAATTAAGGATCGCCGGCTGTCGTGAAGATGTTGTCATACAACGAAATAGTTTTTTTGTGAATAAATATATGAAGAGTTCGAATGCAAAACGCGATAAATCCATTTTCTTTAAATTGAGGCCGTAATCAAGCAAATAACGACTATATTAAATATAGACTTCGAATATAAGCTTATTTTACTTGAAAGCAATACTTGATTATATCTGGTATAATATAATTTGAGTGTGATGTTGATTTTTTAAATGTAACACTTTTTATCGTGCTAGCTTCGTAATTTTTTCAATGGCGTTTATCGTGTTTTTCATTCGAAGTCTTCATATATCCCTGTGTGAAGCTAGCTTGTAAGTGCACTCTCCTATCATGGTTGTTATTTTTAACAAATAGAGTTCTCATGCAATTTACTATGTTTACATTTAAGTTAAGTGTATCCTAATAATGTGTATAATCGGAGGTGTTGAATGCTGAATCGGGGGTCGACCACGAGTTAAAGCATTCGCATATAAAACATAACTGAATATCGACAATAACGAGCATAGTCTGGCTGTGGAGTATTACAAAAGCCCCCTCGCTTATGTATACACTTTTCTCCTAATTGCCACCGACAAATATATATTGTTATTTGTGTAAACAAATAGAGGCCCCACCCAATTAGCAATGTTTACATTGAGATTTCCTTTGTTAAAATGAATATGAAAATAGTTTTGATCATTCTTGTACAAAAAAGCGGAGATTTAGAGAAATGTTATATATATATATATATATATATGTATGTATGTATATATATATATATATATATATATATATATATATATATATAAATGTTTGATTATGAACAGTGTCAATTCCTGCTCGTTTCTTTTTTATCTATATTTTCAAGTTTGCAGACAGACGATCTAATCTTCTGGATAAGTGTAAATAAGAACTCGAAAAAACTGCGACCTTCTTAATCGATTCACCAATATAAATTTAAGCAACTCCCCCTAATGAAGACTCATGGAAGTCGAACATGTGTGAAGGTTTGTTGAGTTCATCTTCATTTGATCGTTGGTCCGACAACTTGAACACATGGATAAAAAAGAAGCAAGCAGGAAGTGTGACTGTCGTTTACACATGCATAAGAAATAACTTAAATCTTAAGTGTATATATATATATATATATATATATATATATATATATATATATATATATATATATATGTTTAAAAACAAATAATCTGCGTTGTGCAGCTTTTCTAAATATTTTATAAAAACATATCTTCGTTATTATTGCCACCCACCCAGCGTGATATATATATATATATATATATATATATATATATATATATATATATATATATATATATACATGTGTGTGTAAATTATAACTAAAAGGTAAACTTTTAGAAAGTTGGACCTATTGTGAAATAAGGAAAGCTCAATATACTGGATAGAGCAAAAATATGGTAAGCTTTCCTTATTCTACTATATATATATATATATATATATATATATATATATATATATATATATATATACTTAAAAGTAAATGACAGATATGGATATATATATATATATATATATATATATATATATATATATATATCTTCATAACGGCAGAAGGCAATAATTACGACACGAACGCGCTCGACCCAACAGCTACCGACAATGAACACAGCCATTGATTGAAGTTAACATACGCTTATCCAAAGAGGCGAGGAAAGCGTTACTGTTATTGCCAAACAGTGAGTAACGCTGGAGCGGAACTCGTTTTGTCGCAAATGACAACAAATATTTCTAAATTTCACGGTACTCCACTTCCAGGACTATTGAATCTTTTAAAAGGGTTTTTAACTATAAATATGTTGTGTTAAATATTAAAGTGTTTCATCAGGTACCGTCAATATTGTTTCGGGCTTTTTACCGGCAAAAGTGCAATAGTGGTGGTTGTAGGCAGTCGCATGGGATCGAGCGCAGTTCATAATTTTTTGCTAGAATTACGAGTCAAACGCTCAAGACAAAACGGCTACCGACAATCAGCACAGAAAATGATTGAAGTTGAAATACACTAATGCGGGGATGCAAGGAAAGCGTGGTTATCATGGTCAAAAAGTGGTCAACGCCCGTGCGGAACCCGCTTTATATACATATGTATATGTATATATATATATATATATATACATATATATATATATATATATATATATATATATATATATATATATATATATATATAGGGTGCTTCAAAAGTCTTGGGAACATTACAAATGCGTATATCTCATGAACTATTCCAGGTAGAAAAATGAAACTGGTGCCATTTTAAAGCTTGCTTAATCAAGTGTTTGGTCATACTAATGATTTTCGTGTTATCTTTCCAGGTGCAGTAATGGCGTTCTCTAAACAAGACAAGGCATTTTGCGTCCTCCAATTTGCAAAGACTGAATCGTGGACATGTGTTCAGCGTGCATTTCGCAGGAATTTGTTTTAAAAAGCCCCTGAAAGGAAATCCATTGTCAGATGGCATGCTTAATTTGTGAAAGATGGGTGTTTGTGCCGAAGTAAGCGAACAGGTCGCCCTTCAACTTCAGAAGATGCAGTTGAGCAAGTTCGGACAGCCTTTCAGCGGAGCCCCCGTAAATCAGTGAGAAGAGCCAGCAGGGAACTTCAGCTTGCTCTAGCAACTGTCTGGCGTGTCTTAAGGAAACGACTGCAAATGGTACCTTACAAGCTCAAGTTGGTCCAAAAGTTGAAGGACACTGATAAGCCACTTCGCCGTGACTTTTGCATTGCAATGCAAGAGAAGTTGGAAGATAACGGCTTTGATGACCGACTTGTTTTTAGCGATGAGGCGACCTTCCATCTGAATGGCAAAGTTAACAAGCATAACACTCGCATATGGGGTACTGAGAATCCTCATGAACTTCTTGAGCACGAGCGAGATTCACCAAAAGTGAACGTGTTTTGTGCTATTTCCAAGAAAGGTGTCTATGGACCGTTCTTCTTTGAAGAGGCAACTACCACTGGTGAATCCTATCTCAACATGCTGGAAGACTGGTTAATGGCTCAGTTGGAACAAGCAGAATCTGATGACTTCATTTTTCAACAAGATGGTGCACCACCACACTGGAGTCTTAGAATAAGGCAGTTTCTTAACACAAGGCTGCCTGGTAGATGGATTGGGAGATCTGGGCGAGGTGATGACGTTCTCATGCCCTGGCCTCCTAGGTCTCCAGATCTTACCCCGTGTGACTTTTTCCTTTGGGGCTTTGTCAAGCAACAAGTCTATGTGCCGCCCCTTCCAAGAGATATTGACGAACTAAAGGCTCGAGTAACGGCAGTTGTGGGAACCATTGACGTCAAGATGCTGGAACGCGTTTGGCAGGAAATGGACTATCGACTAGATGTCTGCCGTGTGACGAATGGTGCTCATATTGAGCGACTTTGAAGATTCCCCACAAAACTTGAAACTTTAACCTTTCCAACGGTACCAATTTCATGTTTCAACTCCTAATAGTTTTTGAGTTATTAAAAATCGTTATGTTCCCAAGACTTTTGAAACACCCTGTATATATATACATATATATATGTATATATATATATATATATATATATATATATATATATATATATATATATATATGTGTGTGTGTGTGTGGGGGTGTATGTGTATGTGTGGGTGTGTGGGTAATTGCATATATTCTTCCGATAATGTGCTTAAACCTTTAATTTAGCTATACATAAACATGTATATATATATATATATATATATATATATATATATATATATATATATATATATATATATATATATATAAACCAAAGTAACAACTTTTAGTAGATGGAACCTATTATGAAGAAGATTAGCTCAATATACGAGATAGAGCAATTGTAGAGATAGAAGAAAAAAGAGTGATAAATATGCGACGATTGTCCAAATTTATTTCAAATTTCAATTTTTCAATGCAAGGTGTTTATTATTCTTTCCTTAAGCCAAGGCTTTTCAAAGATCGTTTCAAAAAATGGCCAATTTCTCCCTTTTCAATCACCTTTAAGTGCGTCTGGACCCACCTATATTTTGAGCACTTTCTCCACACTGCTCCTACGCAAAGAGTTTTACTTCACATCCTACAATTCATCTGACTTCTTTTCAACGGAAATTTACCACCCGGACAATCTGCATATATTTTTCACAGAATTTTTCTTTTCATTCACTTTTTTTTTTTTTTAACAATAATTCTTTTAATAATAATTTTCATATTTTTTCAAATATTTGAACTTTGTTTTTTTTCGAAAGCCAACTTTTGCATCTGTATTTCTCCTCTGATGATAAGATTTCGATCTTTGAAAAGCCTTGGCTTAAGGAAAGAATGATAAACACCTTGCATTGAACAATTGAAATTTGAAATGAATTTGGACAATCGTCGCATAATTATCACTCTTTTTTCTTCTATCTCTCTCTCTCTCTCTCTCTCTCTCTCTCTCTCTATATATATATATATATATATATATATATATATATATATATATATATATATAATATTTATATATAAATGCATATACATATATTTATATATATATATATATATGCATACATTTATATGCATATATATACATGTTTATGTATGAATAAATTAAAGTTTTAAGCACATCATCGGAAGAATATATGCAATTACACATACACATATATATATAGTATAATGATATATGAATGTATACATGTTTGTTTAATATTTTTGTTTAGATGACTGTTATATCTTCTGGTCGCTTTTCTCTTTTAATGTGCTTTGCAATTCTATATACTTTTAAGGAAAGCTGCTCAAAGGTTACTAAACCAGAAAAGCAAATCTTTAAGTTCCAGAGTAAACAGATGAATTGCTATTATTTGCTGCGCGACGTTCAAAAGGTTAACGAACCTAGCTGAACTATGGGCACAATAACTGAATACATAAATAAATCAATTTACAAACATCACTAAATGGATATTTTAAAGATGCGTCAACTTAATCTGTGCTGTTTGTGAGGAAATTACTATTTCAGCCATCAATGTGACACACAAATTGTTATACCCTACTATAGATGTGTAGACGCACAATTGCAATATTCTATTCACATAAATGTACCCGACATATTTACATCAGGCATTAAAGTTCACTAAGCAGCTCAGATTATATTTAATGCGTAAGAAAGGCGGACTAATTAACATAGCAACATAAATGGGTGTTTTACATGAGCGTGATAGACTAAATAAAACCAGATCATACATTATAATTTGCGAAACACCTTAAATGCAATGTTGAACGTATGCGTGACGGACTAATAAAATAGCATTATAGTATGAAGTTTACAAAGAAAAAAATATTATATTTTAAACATAAGCGTGACAGAGCGAATAAAGTAATATCAAGAATGATATTTTACAAAGAAAATGATATTTTAAGTCAACACTATGCGCGTATATAAGCCTAGTTGTCTACATGCAATCTGCGCGTTTGCTGATTCCATTGCGGTTTTAAATGTTACTATGCCAGACGAAAGAAAACATATTTCGAACGTAAGCATGGCAGACCCAAAAAAATATGAGGTCAACTGTACTAGAGACACACATTGACGGACATAGATTTTTATATTAATAGTTAGACGCATTTGAACGTCACATTTGGCGATGGCAATGGCGATGACAATATCATTTCAAACAGTAGTGTGACAGACTGACGGACGTACATAAGGAATAGCACAGTGATACGAGGATGTATCTAAAATCAACGATTGGATCAATGAATTTCGTCTTTAGCGAAATGAAATCCTCTTAGCAGATGGAATAATCAATCGGGATCAAACAATGGACTCTATGAAGTCATGATCTGAAAAAGCGGACGCATTAGTTTAAGATGTTAGCAAAGGGAAAGAAAACATTAGAAGATTTGACCGCGTTTTTAAAAGACGCGGTTAAGGTCAGAAAGTCTACTGGGAAAATAGTAAATAACGAGATGAAAATAATACACTTTTAAGAGACGAAGCTGAAATAGAAACGAACGATCAGAAAGAAAGAAGGTACACACGATATTTGTTCGCAAACTTACTGCCTAAGAATAACATAAAAGGGTTATGTACACTTTTTTAGATTTATTTGTAAAACTTGGTAGAGTTTGTCTCTCTGACATGTGATGACGATGTCACTCGGTGCAACGGCATTGGATTTTGCTGTGAGTCTTGAATCAGATTCGAAACCGAGCAGACACCTTCGCCACGCTTAATCCTTCTCTATTTTCTCTCTTTTTCTATCTCAACTTAGGTGTCCTTCATGTTGCATCTGGGTGAGATTCCCTCTCGTTCCTGGACAACTCTACACAAAATCGTCAAGCGGGTTGCAGGCAAGCGGATTAGAGATGTGGGTAGATATCAGGTGGAATATGGTCAACTATGATGTCTATCGGTCAGGGCCGGGGCTTCCGGCTTGTATGGCAAAGCACAGTGTCCTGCTGCTACAGCTACGGAGAATCTACAGCTACCTGGACGATCTAGGGTTTAACTACCTCAATCAGAAAAAAATGTACCCATAGGTGTTCAGAATTAGGAAGGAATTAGGGTGTATGACGACAGCTTCCCTGCTGACGACACCTAATACCATGGTTGCCGCTGAAAACTAGGTACTACTCTAGGCTATGCCCCTAATTTCCGTGACTGCTCGGTCGCAACGATCGGGCAGGTCGCGGAAGCGCCCGAGAGCTGCCGAGTTGAAAACGAGGCTGGCGACACGAAAACGAAGCTGTATAAACAAAACCGAAAAATCGTGTAAAAATGGAAGGTTGGAAAACGACAATATAAGACGATGAATACAGAAAGAAAGAAATGCATATATTTTCATAAAAAATAAAAGAAATGAACAAACCCATAGCTGAAATAAATACACTTTTTTATTTATTTTTGAACCATTTTTTAAAAACTTTTTTTTTCAATTAGGCAAGTCTTTTTTTTTCATAGATTTTTATGGGGGTGGGGGGATTCTGTACCTTTTCCCGGAGAGGTTCAGGGTATTCTGCTGTTGTTGCTGGCGTTTTTTTTTTGGGGGGGGGGGGGGCTTAGCGAAAGACAGGCAGAAGACGAGTTCATATCTGCCTTCAATTCCTGGCTTCCCTGGCAGAGAAATGTTTCAAAAGTTTTATATATCATCTTAAATATTCCGCTTAGGGTAAGCAGATCTGCCCACTAAATAGAATATCAACTTAATACTAAATGACTAAAAGGTCAATAATACCCCCTGGCGACAAGATAATTCAATATGATGTAATATAAGTTAATATAATATTAATCTAAATTCATACACTGAATTCCACTTTTTAACACTACTAGAATCAGCTAACATAATTTAATATAATATTGGGCTACGCAAAATTATAACCTCCCTTGCCTTCGGAATAATACACTCACAATTTTAATACATCTGCTCTGAAAATAATATGTCTCCTTTTGATAATAATAATAATAATAATAATAATAATAATAATAATAATAATAATAATAATAATTATAATAACAACAACAACAATAAGAATATCAATTACTGCTACATATTAATACCGCTCACATATCTCCCTATCTGATAGCTTCACCGCATTTAACCTCAAAATATAAGCAACTGAATTCCCCACATGCACACCTTAGCTGACCACTCAAACTTGAATTTATAGACTTCACTAATCCCCCACCCCCACCCACTCCTTCACATTACCCTTAAAATATTAGCCGCACGCATTATTCCTTTTTGACCTCGGTGGATCCGGTTCTATTCTCTTTAGTCGGCAAAGCTTCCTACCCTAAGCAGAATATTTAAGATGATATAAAAAACCTTTGAAACATTTCTCTGCCAGGGAAGCCAGGAATTGAAGGCAGATATCGACTTTTCCACATAACGCCTTTCAACAGACAATCTTAACCTCGGATTTGCCGAATTGGATATTTAAAATACCAATTCAGGATTTTTACTTGTAACTCCACGGAAATATACATATGACGGAGTACGAATCCATACGGACCAAGTGAGATATTTTGAACCCTCCACGTTTTACATGAAAATTGTTAAAAAAACTTTCTTCAATTCTACAAACTGTTACTTTTACTATTTACTATATACACCATAACGTCCCTATCGTCTTCAAAAATCACTTCGCAATACTGCTAATTTTTTACTTCCCGGTCTTTTATGTCTTTATCCCCAACCTTTTTTGTTTTTAATTTTTACATTTTTTTTAAAGTGAAATTGAACTAGGTAATATTTAATTGTTATAAATACCATATTACCAGATTTTATCCTCTGACGAGAAGCGTTTTATATTTGAAAAACCATAGTTTAAGGGTTAATGTAACTCGTTGCATCTGAACTTTCGATATAATAAAATGTGTATTAATTTATGTAACTTTATGTAATTTTCTACAATATTTTATCTTCATCGTTCTTTATATATATATATATATATATATATATATATATATATATATGTATATGTATATATATATATATATATATATATATATATATATATATATATATATATGAATATATATATGTGTGTGTACACACCAATGTATGACACGCCCGATAAAGGGCGACTGAATATCGTATTTTGCATATTCTTAAGCGCGTAGGAATTAGAAACATACTTAAAGACTTACAGTGTTTTTCGCCAGGAAACACAATAAAAAATACTACGTATATATATACATACACACGCACACACACATATATATATATATATATATATATATATATATATATATATATATATATATATATATATATATATATGAGAGAGAGAGAGTGAGAGAGAGATACATATATGTAAAAACATCAGGACACCACTGTATATAAAAATATTGTAATCTGGTGCTTATCATTTATTTAATATATCACGGACCATTTTAGTTAACTTACATATACAATTCATTGTAACTTGTTGTAACACATATTCAGGTATGTGTGTAATTGATTTAAAAAGATAAATTACACATATTTCTTCTATAGGCAAATAACTAACGGAATATTCAGCACCCATTCATGTGACACTATATTTATCAGATGAGTTAACGTCTTTAAAAGAGTCCAACTCCTAGAAAATATAAACGCCGACTAGCCGAACCCTTTTCATATGTTTATATCCAACAAGGCAGACAATCTAATATACTAGTGCGGTGTATGTGCCACACGATTTCTATGTGGTGTGGCTGTATACCGACTTTAATTCCTAAATCGATAGTCGATTTGTCGATTTGAAACAAGCCAGGGACAGTTCATGTAGCATCTGGGTCAAATAAAGCTCTACTCAATTTGATTACATCAACAGTAAAAGTGTTGTGTATTTCATCATTCAGAATCCTTAGAAATATGCACTATCAGCTCAGACTAACCAAGTCGCTTAACTTAAATTGGGGATACATTATTCAATAACGTTTCCTCAAACGGCTTAAGTAGTATACTAATGATTACAATCTATTTTTCTATTACATATACCACGATCTAACAAATAATAATGTCCAGTTTTGTACACACGGATTTTAGGATGCAGCATTACTATTTGTTTTTTCAGATGACGTCTGCTGAAACGCTGAGACCGGCTCACCAAACAACTGCTTTAGGTCGAAAAGTAATTATATATAAGATTGGTATGAATAAGTAAAGATATACATATATATATATATATATATAAACAATAATATTTTTTTATAAATATTAAATATTTAAAATATACGTAGAGACATCGATGTTTCATGCTAACGCAATCTTCAGTCTAGGAACTAGTTCTCACCGGTCACCGGGCGCGAACTCCGAACACAAATCGTCACTGCTTCGTAGTCGAAGATCTTACCCGAAGGCCACTGGAAACCAATTAGTAAATAAAGGGGAATTTCAACTGTAAATAGTAGAATTACTACTATCCACCAAGTAATTGAGAGTGATCTACGAGTCGGATCATTGCATATAGCTATTTGCACTACTTGTTATTGAAGCTCCACGAAAAGTGCCCAGCCTCTGTGGGAGGGGGCTGATAAACAATAATATTTTTTATAAATATTAAATATTTAAAATATACCTAGAGACATCGATGTTTCATGCTAACGCAATCTTCAGTCTAGGAACTAGTTCTCACCGGTCACCGGGCGCGAACTCCGAACACAAATCGCCACTGCTTCGTAGTCGAAGATCTTACCCGAAGGCCACTGGAAACCAATTAGTAAATAAAGGGGAATTTCAACTGTAAATAGTAGAATTACTACTATCCACCAAGTAATTGAGAGTGATCTACGAGTCGGATCATTGCATATAGCTATTTGCACTAGTTGTTATTGAAGCTCCACGAAAAGTGCCCAGCCTCTGTGGGAGGGGGCTGATAAACAATAATATTTTTTATAAATATTAAATATTTAAAATATACCTAGAGACATCGATGTTTCATGCTAACGCAATCTTCAGTCTAGGAACTAGTTCTCACCGGTCACCGGGCGCGAACTCCGAACACAAATCGCCACTGATTCGTAGTCGAAGATCTTACCCGAAGGCCACTGGAAACCAATTAGTAAATAAAGGGGAATTTCAACTGTAAATAGTAGAATTACTACTATCCACCAAGTAATTGAGAGTGATCTACGAATATATATATATATATATATATATATATATATATATATATATATATATATATATATATATATATATATATATATATATATATATAAGCAAGCGTTGTTGAACATCACGGAACTTTCATGTTTGTATATTTTCCTCGTAAAGTTCTCAAACAGTCGAGCCATCATTCTGGTTTCAGGTGGCAATCCGTATAGTGGCTCGACTGTTTGAGAACTTCACGAGGAAAATATACAAACGTGAAAGTTCCGTGATGTTCAACAACGCTTGCTTAGATAATGGCTTGCTGCCTAAATATACATATATATATATATATATATATATATATATATATATATATATATATATATATATATATATACATACATATATATATATATATAAGTTATGTTCGATTATAATATTACAAAAAATAAGATTAAGATCTATAAACTTATATATTCGATTAATACGATTGGACACATGTATATATATATATATATATATATATATATATATATATATATATAAATATATATTTATATATATATATATATATATGTATATATATATATGTGTGTGTTTGTGTATGTATGTGTGTAGGTATATATATATATATATATATATATATATATATATATATATATATATAGCGAGGAAAAAGGATAGAAGGAAAGAGAGAGAATATAATGAGTTATTCATAAATACATAAGTGTACTTTGCCTAAGAAACGGGCCCTGTGTACAGGTTATGTGTTATCTTGTTTATTTATTCACCGATTGTCCTTATGTTACAGGACATGGCAGAATCAACGACCGTGAGTACACCAATACCTCAGTAGGGAGCTGGGACAAAGAATACACTGTGTTAAATTTTACTACAAGACAGGCTCGTTAAAGAAAGCCAGGACAGTTTCATGCATCAGTTCGAATGTGAAAAGGCTCCATCCAAAAGCAGAATTCAGAACTGGGTGGACCACTTCGAGAAGTATGGGATCGTGGAGAGCATCAACGCTGCGGGTGAGAACCGTCTAAGCTACTCGGGACGTCCCAAGAAGCGGACAGCCGAGCTGGTCGAAAGACTGAGAGAGTCTCTCCAGGAGAGTCCGAAACGCTCTGTGCGTAAGCGAAGTCAGTCCCTCGGTATCTTCCGTGAGACTTGACGGAGATTGCTGGTGAACAATATCAGGGCTTACCCATACAGAATACAGACGCTGCAGACCCTTACAGCCTCAGACAAGATGCAGAGGAGCGGTATGACAGTCAAGATGCTCGATAAGATCGAGGAGACACCATGTTTCCTAAACCTCTATTGGACCTCAGGACCTCAGATCAATCCCACTTCCATCTTGACGGAAAGGTGAACTCTAAGACAAATGTCTTCTGAGGGCCCTCCAGACCCAATGAAGTAGCCATCAAGCCCCTGCACTCTCCTAAGTGCACGGTGTGGGCTGCAATCTCGACCAGATGCATCATCGGACCAATCTACATCGAAGAATCTGGCGCAGCAGTGACAGTCACCAAGGAGCGGTATGTGAAGTTCCTCAAAACCTTCAAGAGTGAGCTCCAGACCCTCTACACGTCGCCTATGAGCAAGTTCTGGTTCCAGCAAGACGGAGCAAGTTCTCACACCTCAAACCTGTCCCGAGATTGACTGAAAGAGAACTTCGGAGGCCCAGTGATCAGTCTCAAGACTAATTTTTAGTGGCCACCCCATAGCCCGGACCTAAGCCCCCAGATTATTTTCTTATGGGGCTATCTTAAGGACAGCGTGTACGCAGGGAAACACAGACCCATCACGGAACTAAGGAAGCCATCAGGGAGGAGATGAGAGCCATTCCTAATTCAGTCTGTGAGAACGTCATGGACAACTTCGTTCGGCGCCTCAATAAATGCACGGAGCTAAATGGAGGCCATCAAGAACACATGCTGTAGAACGGAGAAATAAGGCCAAACACTCTAGTGTTTACATGTGATGTTTTGAATACAATAAACTAGTTATGACCAAAAATTAATTTAATTCGGACGAGACGTTAAGAAACAGGGTCTAATTAGAGTTGGGGCCCATGTTTTGGGACACTCTGTATATATATATATATATATATATATATATATATATATATATATATATATATACAGTGTGTGTTTCATATATATATATATATATATATATATATATATATATATACATACACACATATATATATATATACATTTGCATATAACTACATATATATATATATATATATATATATATATATATATATATATATATATACAGGTAGATGAAAGAAAAGTGATAAACATGTACGACTGTCCAGATTTATTTCAACTTCGATTGTTTAATGCAAGGTATACTCGGTAATGAAATTATGTTTATTATTCTTTCCTTAAGCCAAGGCCTTTCAAAGATCAAAATCTTATCATCAGAGGAATGATATAGATAGATGAGTTGGCAGCGGAAAAGCCAACATTAAACATTTGAAAAAATATTAAGAAATGGAGAGTGAAAAAAAAGTTCGTGTAAAAAAGATATGTAGTTTGTCCAGTTGGTAATTGCCCGTTAATAAGGTGTCCAATGAAATGGAATTTACATGGAGAAGAACGGCTTTCGTCAAGGCAGCATAGAAAAGCGTTCAAAAATGAAGTAACTCCAATAGTGAGATGTTGAATTGAAATCGTAGGTGGAGCGCACTTAATCGTAATTAATATGAGAAATCGGGCTATTTTAAAAATACTTGTTGGGCCGGAATGGGAATTAAAGTTGAATTGTGAACAGTTTACGTTGGCAGTGAAACATTTAAGCAATTCTAAGAAGAAAACATTCAGTTAAAAACGAGGCCCAATTAAGAAGAGGGCTGGAAAGTGAAATTAAGCATAAAGGGAAGAAGGTAAAAGGGTTAGTTGAATGAGCTATGGCTGATGCTGGAAAAGAAAAGGGAATGGCGGAGGGGTTCTAATGATAAAGTTTCATTGCGGGAGGCATAACATGTGATGCGAGTGGGGGTTGGCCATAGATGAACATTTAGGTCATTAGGTGGATATATTATTTGAAAAAAGAAGGGGGTCCGTAATTAAAACGGATTATGAACGAAAGACAAAAATACTTTCGAAAATTTAAAAGGGTTTCAGTTGGGAAGATAAGGTTCAAGTGAATGGGAATCTGTAATTTAAATGTTAATTATGTGATAAATCGGGCAAAGCCTAGTGTTTCATACTTTAATGTATAACTATTCTAAAGAGTTTAAAAGAATTCCCAGTCGGTTAAATGTTAAGTGTATAATTAAATAAGACAAGCTTAATGTATAGATGAAATTAGGGTTGGGAACAACGTTGGGAACAATGTTAGACTGCTTGTAACAATTGATTTCTATTATAAGTATCATGGGGTAGGGTTGTGTTGAATTATGTAAAGTTAAATGCATTGCTAGCCCGTTGAAGTTTTTAATAGCTTTGAAGAGGAAGCACATGGACTAATTTAAGGAGTAAGCAGGGAGCGTAGTTAAAAGGTCAGATAAATGAAATCTATGAAGAAGGTATTGTCGGGTGATGCATATGCAGAATCGATGAAAAGGATGAAAGGGAGAAAAAGATAACAATCATAAAAAGCAATAGAAGAGAGGTTGGCAAATGAAAGAAAAAAGAAAAAAAGGAAGAACATTAAATAGGAATTATAATGTTGAGTCGGAATTATGTTGTTGAAGTTAGAGCGGTTATGGATCGGTGGGGTGTAGGAAAATCATGTTAGTTCTCAATTTATAATAAGTGCTATGGGTTAATATAGTTATTAGGTGTACTGTGTAGGATACGTTATGTTATTGGGATGGTGATTTGTAAGGTGGAATAAGTTAAGAATTACAAATTTAAAATTAACAAATTATAGAATTTAAAAATGTGTCTAATGCTAGAAAGGGGGTGTTATCTGAGAGGAGGGGTGTCAGAAGGAGTAATTTAATGTGTGTATTTCGTGTGTGCCTGCAATTAGAGATGAGCTCAGTTTTAGAGTTAATAATATTTAAGCTTTTAGATGCTGTAGCTATCATACCAGTGTCTAGTGTCAGCGGATCCAGGAGTGTAGTAATTATATCATTTTAATATAGTCTAATGTAAGGAATTGTTCTATCTCGTATATTGAGCTTATACCACTTCACTATAGGTTCTATCTACTAAAAGTTTACTTTTAGTAGATATTTTATTATATATATATATATATATATATATATATATATATATATATATATATATTTACTTATTCATATCAATCTAAAAAATATTCTTTTTACAATCTAAAGTAGGTGTTTGTTTAGCCGGTTTTACAGCAGAAGTAATTTGAAAAAATATAATGCTACATATATATATATATATATATATATATATATATATAAATTAGTCGTCCGAGGCTATAGCAATGCGATGTGGTTGCCGTGAGATGGAAAAGTGAAAAGAAATAAACGCGGGGAGAAAGTGAAACTCAAAACGATTTATTAATAATTTCACGAAAACTGATTAAATACCAAATAGTATTTTTTTTTTTTTGGTAAGTAACAGATCGGCAAAGGGTAATCTAAAATTTTCGAAAGAAAAACTTTCATTATCAGAAGACAACAATAGAAGACCGAGAGGGTCGAAAAAACGGGAAAAAACCGGTGTCAGATCATCGTAATACAGGGGAAAAACAATTGGCAGTAGGAACGCAGAAAATGTCAAAATTCCATTAAGCAATCATATAACTAAGGTTAAAACATTATAAACATTAGTTTAGTAATATACCTATTTTTTAAATTTTATTATGTTTCATTTTACATGACTCATCAATTAGTCTTTATTTATTTATTTATTTCTTATTTATTTTTTTTTCATTTATTCTCTTCAAATCTAAATTTAAATTTACTGTCAAAGGGAGATAACTTATTCTAAATAATATATTCAGACTTTAGAAATGAGATTGGAAACTTGAGAAGGAATTTGAGTTGTGAAGTGGATAAAAGCCAAGGATGGGACCTTTTTTTATTTTAGCAGGGGAAGGGGGGGAATAAGAAGAGATTATGGGAAGGGGGAGGATTATGAAAAAAAAAAAAAAAAGTAAGTTGGGGGTGGAAGTGTGAGGAGGTGGGAGTGTGAGGATGTAAGAATCAGAGGATGAAGGGAGATGACAACTCGAATCTGTTATCCCCTCTCCACTCTGCACGCTCGTTCATACATACCTTTTGTATAAAAAAACCATCAAACACCTCCATTGCAAGCCACACCAACATATCAACGCTATGTCTGATAGCAAATTTCACCCCCCTTACCTTGCACCCCGCATCTCCACATCTGTCAACAAAGCTTTCCACCACTGTTACTTATGACTCATACTGACTCATACTTAAATTCAACTGGCTCCACCAAAAACAGATCTTACAGCCACTTACCAATTATGGAGCTGTACACGGACCCCCTCTCCATCCTCAAACTACTACCCAACCACTTATCACTGACCTCACGTGTTCTCTCTCCGCAACAGAAACTGATCTCCCCAGCCTCGGACCCAAATTCTTCGTTACACAAAAACTTAATGACCAAACCCTCCTCGATATTGAAACACAGTTCCGCAGGACAGCGTACCATTTGAAATGGTTATCAGCCTTTGAACCACCCTCCCTGGACCCACTTAACGACTCCACCCCCACCGATCCCCCTAATTTTTCATCCAACCCCTTCCCCGTTTATCAACCTGACCGCCCCCTACACCCTCCTCCTGAAAACCACCCTTTAGACCTAAAGTTGGTAAATCTCAAACATAAGATTTTCTCCATAATACAACGGGAAAAACACCGTATCACACCAAATGTCTCCCATTCCCAGCGTCTCACCCTCAAAGGCCTTAAGAAAAAAAACCTGGTCTACCTACCCTCTGACAAAGGCAAGGAATTTTGCATTATCTCCCAAGAATCCTACAATACTCTCGCCCTAGAACACCTCAGCAATACATCCCTTTACACACCCGATAATGACATCTCTGCTACCCGCATACAAACCTCTATTAACAACGCTTGGTCCCAAATTTGCTCCAGACGTAATCTCCCCAAGGCTTATAGGATCAATCTCACCACTAGAAACAGTAGACTCCCCACCTTTTACCATCTTATTAAAACCCACAAAACCAGCAACCACCTACAGATCAGACCTATTGTCTCCAGTACTGAGGGGCCTCTTTACAAGATCTCCTGGCTCCTCTCCCACTTACTTAAACCGCTACTCCCCACCTTCCCGGCACACGTCAGCAGCTCTGACCAGGTAATAGATAGACTCAACTTGCTCCAACCCCAACAGCTCCGCGTCAACAACTACATCTTCAGCCTTGACGTAGTCTCCCTTTATACTTCCATTCCCGCACACCCCGCCATTGACCTCATAACTGACCACATCTCCTCTTACAATCTTGACTGTTTTGGGCTTACCCCTACAGACATTCATCAGCTCCTACGTATCATTGTGGATAACACCTACTTTATGTTCCAACAAGACACATACAAACAAGTCTCTGGCCTACCCATGGGTTCCAGTCTCTCCGGCCTCCTCGCCATTTCTTACATGAACAGACTGGAACAGCAAGCACTTAGCACCTGCCATTCCCATATTTTCTTCTCGAGATACGTCGACGACATTTTGATCCTCACTTCATCCCGAGAGGAAGCTATCTCTATCTTTAATACATTTAATAATTCTGACCCCCACATTAAATTCACCATCGAACATCCCAACACCTCAGGCTCTCTCTCACTTCTAGACTTCAAACTCAGCATTAATGACGACGGATCTCTCCACACCACTTTCTATAGAAAACCCGCCTGCAGGAACCTCTTTATCCACTACAAATCCGCACTACCCCTCAAATCCAAAATTCGTTACGCACAAACCGAAATCACCCGCATACAAGACAAATGCTCTTCTTCTTCCGATAAAACAACACACACCGAAGCCTTCCACTAAACTCTATTGACCAATGGCTTCCCGCTAACTACCATATCTAGCCTTAACAACACCAGAAGACGTAGACACCACACTCTCACCTACACTTGCTTCCTTAAACTCCCCTTCTTTAGCGACCGTATCACTTCTGCTATCCGCAATGCCATACGTAGTGAGAACCTTAACATACAACTTTCTCACACAGGCACCTCTCTCCGACAACATTTATCCAAAAAAAAGCCACTACACCCCAGACCCCTGCTCTCTAGCTAGTTGCCCTATCCCCAACTCTAGCCTCTGCCTCCGCACATATACAGTATACAACCTACAATGCTCTAAGTGTCAAAAGTTCTACATCGGTAGTACCGTTAGGCCTCTACACCAACGTATTAAAGAGCATCTAAACACCCACATTTCTTCCTTCCATAAACACTTAATATCATGTGGCAACACACATCGCTCCATTAGTGTCCGCATCCTCAACTCTGTCCGCCATATAGGTCAGCTTCGCATTTCGGAAGCTTTCCTAATCTCTAAATTTCGCCCTGCCTTGAATAACAGATTCGAGTTGTCATCTCCCTTCATCCTCTGATTCTTACATCCTCACACTCCCCCCTCCTCACACTCCCACCCCCAACTTACTTAATTTTTTTTTTTTTGGTTCATAATCCTCCCCCTTCCCATAATCTCATCTTATTCCCCCCCCTTCCCCTGCTAAAATAAAAAAAAGGTCCCATCCTTGGCTTTTATCCACTTCACAACTCAAATTCCTTCTCAAGTTTCCAATCTCATTTCTAAAGTCTGAATATATTATTTAGAATAAGTTATCTCCCTTTGACAGTAAATTTAAATTTAGATTTGAAGAGAATAAATGAAAAAAAAATAAATAAGAAATAAATAAATAAATAACGACTAATTGATGAGTCATGTAAAATGAAACATAATAAAATTTTAAAAATAGGTATATTACTAAACTAATGTTTATAATGTTTTAACCTTAGTTATATGATTGCTTAATGGAATTTTGACATTTTCTGCGTTCCTACTGCCAATTGTTTTCCCACTGTATTACGATGATCTGACACCGGTTTTTTCCCGTTTTTTCGACCCTCTCGGTCTTCTATTGTTGTCTTCTGATAATGAAAGTTTTTCTTTCGAAAATTTAAGATTACCCTTTGCCGATCTGTTACTTACCAAAAAAAAAAAATACTATTTGGTATTTAATCAGTTTTCGTGAAATTATTAATAAATCGTTTTGAGTTTCACTTTCTCCCCGCGTTTATTTCTTTTCACGTTTCCATCTCACGGCAACCACATCGCATTGCTATAGCCTTGGACGACTAATTTACACTTATATTTACCAGCAATGCTTCAAGCAAACTACAATCTCCTTATATATATATATATATATATATATATATATATATATATATATTAAGGCATGTGTTATTGAAGACGACAGAAATCTTCTGTTTAGTGATTTCTTTTTTTATTTTTTCCATTCGTCGAAAGATCTTTTTGACGTGTGGATTGAATGAATTGATGAAGGATCCATGTGTTTTACTAACGTTTTCGATTCTCTCCGAAATCATATTCAGGTCTTTCATGACAAAAATGAATACAAAGCGAATGAAAGAATGAAATTTCTTAAAAAATACGCCAGCAAACCGTTCGCGTAAAATACGGATGTCTACATTTTTAAATGTGACAATTGAAACAGTTTTTCGTTTATTTATTAATTTTATTTATTATTCTTATTAATTTTTTAAATTTAAAATAGTGGCTGATTTAATTTTGTCTCGTCTAATTATTATAGAGAAGGAAAATGGGTAGATAGGCAGTAAGTAATTTTAATAAAATGTCCCTTTTTTTTAAATTTAATTAGGCAACACCGGTTTATATCACTAAACTAGGCTAAACATTTTAAAATAGTTTTACTTGTCTCGTATGAAATTATTGATTTTAGGTTGCTCCGTTTTTATGTATACGGCCTCAAGTATTTTTAATTTTTTTTAAAAATTAGCTTCGGAATGTATTATTTTTGTGTTCATTACTAATATCTGTCTCAACTCAGATGTAGGGCAGTTGTGCGTTTGTAGGTGTTTGTATATTGAATTAGTGTGGGCGAGGTGCATAGTGAGGCGGCGGGATAGAGTTGTTGTTGTAAAACCAATGTAACTATAATTATTTTGGGAGGTACATCCTCCTAAATGGCATTTACATTTATAAACTACATTGGTTCTTTCTAGTGTTTTTGGAGGTTCGAAAGGGGTTGTTTTTTACTACAAGGTTTTTCGTTGTGAATCTTTTATTATAAATAATTAATTTAAATTTGTTTTCTTTATCTGTTGGAGATATATATCGATGTGTAATATTCTTTATAGCTTTTTCTTCTAGTTTGAAAAAAGATCATTCGACGAATGGAAAAAATAAAAAAGGAATCACTAAACAGAAGATTTCTGTCGTCTTCAATAACACATGCCTTAAAAATGCTGCCTAAATACACACACAATATATATATATATATATATGTATATATATGTATATATATATATATATATATATATATATATATATATATATACATTTTGGAACAATAATATATCATCTTCATGGTAAAGATAGACGATCGTCCTTTCTCTTGTCATAAAAAGTCACCAATCAAGCATTGTTAATGTAATCCATTCATACTGCCTCCAGTTCAATGCTACCAGCCACATTTTTTAAAAATTGCTGATTCTGCCAATGCAATACATTTGTAAGTTATAATGGCCCATGGGAGTTATGTGGGTAAGTAAGGTGTCTGTTCATTACATAAATCGAACTGTATCTTATTTCATATTTTATTATACAAATGAATTATTCACTATAGACGTATTTCATTATATTTATGTATTCTTAATTTTCCCGCATAAAAGTTTATTTTAGTTTTTATAATTTGAACGCTTAAACTGTCAGTAATTTTAGCAAACATTATTTTGGCAATACTAGCAATTAGTTTCGATTTTTAGAAATCCTTTTCATAACAGTGTGTTTGATTACTTTAGAACTAACTTTTATTTGTAAAAAGTTATTAGTGCTAGCCGTAGTGTATAGGGTATGTGTTTATATTTGTTACTTGTGTAGATAACTAGATATCAAGTAACAATGGTTTTAATCCTAAACACACAAGAAATAAGAAATTGTAAAATTATGCGCTGTGTTACTATAGTAGTTCAAGTGTACTTCAATTCGGCATCTTCGTTTAGCCAATGTCGTTATCCTATCCGACACAGTTCTTTCCCTATAGTAAGACCAGACAATTCTCATTCGCTAATGTAGTTCTCTCGTTCATTGCCAGTCCTTATTAAATGATTTCTTAGACATTCTGAGGATGGAGTCGCTTCGTCCGAACGAGAGGTGGTCAAGCGTCGTTTAGCCTTCATTCATTGTCTGGAAGGAATTAAGTGCCTGTTTCTCTAGGAACAATTGAGCATTGAAATGAAATGCTGAATAAAAGGAAGATAGTGTTTATTTTTAAGAAAAATGATATCTTTAGTTAGCATGTAACCCCATTTATGACTTATATGCATATGCATATACAACACAGCCCTCTTCAAAATACACAAGACTAAAACACAACTCAACCCCCGCGTCTTAGATGTAACAGTTTCAGCATCATTTACTTCGTCTATTGCTCCAATTGTAACATTGGAATATATATTGGGAAGACCGACACACCATTCACATCCCGTTCTAACAATCATAACACATTAACTCGACAAAAATATTCTTTCGCAACACAAGCAGGACATTTCAACTTACCTTAGTATACACTAGACACTATTAAACGACTACTAATACACTCTAATTTCCCCTAAATAAAAATTCACCAACGAAAAGAGATTCAATAGATTCGTTATTTTTACACACACGACCCGGGTCTTAGTAAGGACCTGCATTTCCATAACCCATCTAAATATTTTCACAGATGCCAATGATGTATACTAAACAAGATTACATGATCCTCCCATAACAAGTAATTACCTACATTTACCTATCCAGTATAAAAATAATCATGTATAGCATACTCACTGTAAACCTTGCATTTGATTCACCATAATGTGTTACATCATTGTTTACATATATTCAATTCATGGTACCTCAGTACAATTAATTTATATATTCATCTATTTATTAATTTAAGTGTTTATATGTGTATTCATATATCTACCCATACACTCGTATTATATGAAGTAAAACATATTGTTTATGACTTATGTTATCGATGGACATGCATTGCCGTTTCAGATTAAATGGAACTTTCAATTATTGAGTAAAGAAGTGTTGCCGTTCTGTCATTCGGGAGTATGCAGGTTGCAGTGATTAGTTAATGTGGGTGTATTGCTTAGCTCACTTCTGAAGTATTCTATGATGATAAATATGTCAATTACTGATTGTAAAAACACAAAAACAAGTTTAGTGACAATAATAGCGAACGCAAACCAATTAAAAATATTGTTGGTGAGTTCACTTAGAAATAACGTTGTCGACGTATATTTTAGATAGAATAAATGATTAATTAAGAATCACCATGAGAAAACCCGATTTTATTTAAGTATATGACTTTATACTTGTATTGCCCTTGCTAAAATCCTGTTCATGTTTCTTCTCTTTCGCTTTAGGAAATTATAGACTTAACTCTTGTTGTTTGGTGTTGGGCTGGAATTTTGTAACTAAACAAATAAACTATCGTTGTCCTTTTTACATCACAAAGAAACAAATGCATATTCACACACGTCAAAAAAAACAAAAACACTTTAACGTAATATGTGGTTGTGGTATTTTTATTACACATTATTGTTTTAGACTTCAGTCACACCGGGCGGAACCACACGAGGAAACAGACACTTACTTTATAATTTGTAACGGGGATTAGTTTCACAGAGAACTTTAACGTAATATATCGCTTATGTATTAACTTACTAAGTATTTCAGAATAGTTAAATATATACATTAATATTCATTATTATTCTTTGTGTTTTGATTTTTCTCTTCTTTAAAAACTATTAATACATCTCCGTATTTATATGTTTGGGCACATGACTTTTTGATTGAACAAAATTACAAATCAAATATTACTCTACACATTTATGGAATCAATCTCGGTGGAAAAACACTTATTGTTTTTGAATATACACTAGGGGATTATGTTTGGATATTCGTTTGACATAAAATGTTTTTGTTTATTTTAGTTTTTTTTTCTTATAAAGTATTAAAAAACACATAACTATACAGATATTAATAATACCCGTATTTGGCTTTCTAATGAAAAGAATGCGATTATTGTCGCCAGTTAGTCTAGATACACCGATTAGGAGTTGCAACAAAATCGTAATAGTCTTGACAAAAAACTACGCTGGGGACTTGGATATTTTAATGTCGCTTTCGGAAGTTTTTCGTCCCCGGGTCATTTTAGCGGCAGCTTCTGCGAAGTAAAATGGTATGAGACTAACAATGATGGCGAAATGATCGGCTATTGAATGGCTGAGATTGATCCATCGGGGGAAAGTGAAAAAGAAACTGTGCCAAATATTATTACTAAACGGCTTATCATAAATAAGATATCATTGTCGTATATTTACAAGAGGGTGGGCCAGTGACACGGTTAAGATTCGGATAAAAATTGTTGTTTGTGATAAATACAATTTAGGCGCGCAGTGTGAATATAATTGTATTGGTGCGTGAAAGATAAAAAAATAACGCATACGCAAATTCCGGTGTGGCCTTATATATTAAATCAACTCAAAACGAGCGGACGTAGTAGGGAGCACACCACGTGATATTTCTGTCCAATGGGATTTCTCCAAATACATTTTTCTAAACTTTTCTCCTTAAGCTCGCTGGAGTCTATCCAAATAGTATTTAAGCACACACAAACATCAAACCCTCTCTCTCTCAACTGACTCTTCATTCGGAGGTTACACGCGTCTTATTATCACTCTTCCATTTCACCTTTCGCGCGCTTCATACAATTTCACAGGCGAACATTACCTATTGCCTCTCTTAACATTTTATAACACATGAGCATTTCAACAAAACAAAAGACATTCTCCTTTTTACTTACCCTGAAACTAAAGAAAGGACTTCTGAACTCATTACCAAAAGAAATATGTTATATTTGTTAATGGTTTATTTTAGTGAATAAACGTCCGTTGGTTTTGCATGTAAGTCTTCTTCTTATTATTTTTATTTGTGGAGGAAGTTATCACCAAAAAAAGGCATGACGACCACCACAAGTGTGTATTTACAGAAATAGAGAATGGTATGATACCAAAAGATTGCTCCGATACTTCTTCGACACTTCATCGTAAACTTCTTTTATACATCGTTAGTAGAAGAGTACATATAGTCAGAAAACAGAGTGAATAACAACCACACCATCACCCACACTTTTGTTTGCCTTGCTTTGTATGATGACACTATTTTTTCTTTTATGGTTTGATAAAACAAGTCGATGAAGTCAGGTAATCATTTCGATCTTCGCTGTTTAGAACATGCTTATTTTACCATTCAAATCGTGATTTCGGACTGTTTATTCACTATCCTTGTTTTCCAGTTTGATGTTTGTTTTTTAGCATCTGAATGTAAACACATTCTCTAACTTTAATGCGCCCGTTCGTGAATTTTTCTCGAGTCCCGGTGTTGTATCTGTTGTAAATAGTTTATCAAACACAAATTCCTTGCAAACATTGCCTTTGCTGGCGTCATGGAAGATGGAAAATTGTTATCTGAGGTCATCCTTTATACTTGCAACTATTATTAAATGACCATTTCGATATGTGTGCTCCTCGCGTTCTTAAGCGTGTTTTAATGATAGCAACGAACCGTTCTGCATGATCATTGTTTCTCGCGTGGTCATGTGCGATCATGATATGCTCCATACAATAATTTGACAGAATATTCTAAAGTCACAAGACATACATTACGTAACGTTGTCTGATACAATACAGTAAACGACCTCGAACCAGGCAAACAATTAATGTAAAAAGATGTAATTGGTCATTCTATACTAAGTTACTTACATCTTAATATTTCCGGGCATCGTGATAAACTGTTCATTACTTTTCCGTAATAGAAACCATCCAGTGGGCCGGAAAAATCAATGTTGATCCTAGTCAGTCAGTTTTCGACCAGGGTTTGATATTTATAGAATGTTTTTTTTCTCGCAATACACCACCATAGCATATTTTCACTGCATATTCAATGTATATGTTATGCTTATCTTATATATATAACTTCTTTTATAACATCTCATGAGACTGTTAATTCTGAAAATGCCTAGGTGTCCGACAAGAAATTATTTTAGTGTTTCATTCTCTAATGCTGCAGGAATGACTACTCGATTAGCGTGCATAACTACTTAATCACAGATTGAATACATATCCGATATTTATAAGTGTTAGTTTTGATTTCATTTTTTATGTTAGTGCAAAAAGTGTCTTGTGTTTCTCTGAGTCTTGCCGGAAGCTCCCTTATGGTGTAACACGATGCATTTTTAATGTTACTGTAGTTTGTAGAAAGGCAATACGTCTAGATAAGCATTCATCATGACTTGTGTTTGCGATGAAAGACACCCCATTTTATAATTGTAAGTGAGAAGAATGTTCCTCCATCTCTGTGGTATTTTTTGCAGTATACGTTGATAAATCCTTATTAACTTATAACTTCTTAGCCGTGGTTGATGGTCGGTTTGCAACGTAAAATGTCTTCCGTTGACAAAAGGATGACATTTGGCGACTACAAAAATAAAACTGACTGCTTTCTTTCTTGATTTTAAAGTGGGTGTCTCTGAAGGTATTACTATACATGATGCAATAGCGATAGGTGCCAGTGATACGTCTTCCATTGTGTGTAATATGCAAGCTAGAATGTCGTAAGAACACACATCAGTCGCTGCATTGATTTCGAGGTTGGATTGCAGGTTGTAAAAAAAAGTATTCTGATGTGAAAAAATATTTTATTATTTCAAATGACCAATATCATTCTGGCGTTGAGACTCTACGTGTTACTTTTAAATACTTCATTATGAGGCGACGATATATTTTCCGGGACTGGCAGATCTTTTATCGCACTCGCTCGATTTGTGTCTGGTCTTCTACTGTTTGTCTATAATCTGAACAGGATATTTTAATTTTTACATTAAAAAATTAGATTTAACCTCGTTCAATTTAAATACATAGTCCTAGATTCTTTTAAAATACTTCATGTACATGCGGTTAGTGGTGTTCAACGGTCATTAGAAACTCATCTAGATGGTGGTGAGATATTTTAGTCTGCTATGCAATTTGCCTATTACTTACTGAAAAATAGCTGGTGCAACCGTGACCCTAAATGAAAATCGTTCAAATGTGTACAAACCCCCTAACTTTGAGCACCCCTAGTCCACGTGCATTTGTAGATAAATATCACGTAAATCACACTTTGAAAAAAGCCTCTGTTGAGTTTAGCAAATATCTCTTCAAGACGAGGTAGAGGAGTGTCGTAATAATTTAGTGCGTGTTCTAATCTTGGGAATACATCTGCACCAAAACAGTAATCTGTACTTTTATTTACGTAGGTTGTAAGCGATGCACACTACCGTACTTTACTTTCGATAATATTCTTATTTTGTCTTAATTGGCAAGTTAAGACACGGAAATATAAAGAGTTCGTAACGAATACCAATTCAAAGAATCTGAGACGTTTTAGGGAAAATAAAAGTGTTTGTCTGCTAGAAGAAACTTAGTACACATGTCTGTTTCGGCTGTCGCCGTGTTCCTTATTAAAACATTGATCTGATATGTTGGTTTCTCCTGGCACGGTCTTTGTTAACGTGGCTGTAAATGAATAAACACACATATGTGTGTTTGAAAGATAATGTAAACATTGTAACTTGTGTGCGACAGTGTTTGGTTTACAGTGAGTACATACTGGCGCTTTTTTAAGACAGCGCAATTCTCATGTTCGCCTGTCAAACCCCTCTGGCCCCAAATCAACTAGATGGACTTGTGATGTACGCACATATTTTGTCTGAAATATAACAGGAAAAAGAGAGAGCAAAATGGGTATTTGTGTGTTTATAAGACGCACTGGAATTCTCTGATTGGCTGAAATAATCTGCTGGTTAGAGAGTTAGCCGAATCATGAGTCGAAATGTAATTGCCACGACGAATTTCGCCGGCTCTCTAAATATACCTGCCTTTTTATATTTGTATGCGATAACTACTTCCAGTCTATTGGAACGATTATGTGTATCTACCTCAGCTTAATATGCCAATAATTTATATACTTTTGGCTAATAAGCCTAGCTGAACATCAGGCAATCTGCAATCAAACCTCCTTTATAAAAGGAAGTTAATAAATACTGATTTATTAAGATTAGTTTACATACATTTCTGAAGTTTTCAAAATCTTTAAAAAATATAAGTTTTTCGGTACCCCATCAATCAGATATGAAACAACGACAACTTTCAGAACATGGTGCAACAGTGATAGATGATACACGATCAGAAATATGACTAGAGGTCAACAGCAATGCAGACTAAATGATTATAAATCAGAAAAAATGGACTCAATAAAAATTCGAAATAACATGATATTCTATTTTTAGTTTACATTTTCATGAACACAGTACTATATTACATTAAGAATTTATACAAAAAGTACCGCGATATTTAAATACATATGGTAACCGAAATAAAGACATCAATAATGATATCATATATGAAGTTTTTTAAGCGTGCAACTTCATGTAATACTTATGATAATGATGTTTTGAGACAAAGAAACAAATATCTAACTCAGAAGTCACATTAAAAGATTAAACAAAACCAATAATTAATAGCTAAATATCTCTATTTACACGAAGATAGGATGTTTATATGTGTGTGTGTACAGGAGTCAGCCCTATAATAATTAACCGAAGCGAACTTTATATTATTGTTATTCAGTTTAATGTTGTTTCATGAATAGAAGATGAAATTACGATTTTGTGATTTTTGTTTAGTTAAAAATCAACAGTTATTGGACAGAAATTAATAAGTATTTTTTTTTTAATTTAAGATTATTTAGAGTATTTTAAACGATGTTAAGGATTAAGATACACACACAACTCCTCATTTAAACATTAAAATATGAAGGATTTGCATTAGCTTTTATAAATAGTCATTTAAAATCACGTAAACAAAATCTATTAAATGTTTACTTCGTCTTAAGACAATTTTAGATCAATCCTTGGGTTTTAGGCATTCTCTAGAATCAAACTATGTAATCTATTTTGATCAACATTGGAATAAAGATGCTAGAATAAGGTTTAGTATCCATATATGTTCGTGTTAAACTTCAGAAGTATATATCAAATTGGTGCAAACCACTTTTTCTCGGGGAATCAATATTATTAAGCATTGAATGGGTATTCTTCTACTAGCAATATTATTAAATTAGTATTCTATCATGTGAATCTTGATTTAGACAAGAAAAACGTAAATGTACATGGTAAAAGTAAATATAAATATCTATTAATAAAATCAGTTGAATGTGTGATGACTTAAAAATTAACATATTTGCAAAGTAAATATGAGTTCTGCTGATGCATCTAAAGAAATCAACTTTAACGAATGTTTGATTAATCATGAATCTCAAATATAACATGCTTTCAATTGCGTATGATTATTCAGAATTAAATGAAACCTAACTTCATGTATGGCTGCATGCATGATTTATTTGATTATTTATTTGAGATTAATACGGCTGCATACCGGTAAGCCTTTTTAATGGTAGAGAATAAATGCAAGTTCGAAACATTTGATTATTGAAATTAGAAATAAATCTACAATTACAAAATTTCTGGATGTTTAGGACAAATGTTATTATTCTCTACGTATGTATTTCCTTTGAAGTGACTAGTAACTAAGACACAATTTTTTTCCTGGTAAAGAAAACGGGTGTTCCATGTTGTCGTAGTGACATATTTTGAGTGCGCTTCGCTTCTTTTGACTCGCATTCTAACTCTATTTTGTGATGGAAATAACTGTTTCTTGTGAAGTATTTTTCATGAAAGCCGATGCCTTATCTGAAATGATGAATGAGAATAATCTCCTGAGGAATCCACAAACCTCTTTTACATTCCAGGCGTCTGATTGATCTTATCTCTGCCATTCCATTCTTTTAGTTGTTTTTCTTATCGATGATCTTTGTGACCAACGCTAATGTTTAATGTTATTGGCTGGGTTGAGGATGATTATATAATCGCATATTATAATCTCCACCTATGCAGTATCAGTTAATGTGCATGCATCTTAGCATTTCATGCGTTTAGGAAGAATCAATTTTTTTACACTTACTCATTATTGGGAAGTGTCACATTATTTTATAGGTTGGTTTCCGCACTCAAGTATTTATTTTATTTCTATTAATGTTATCATTTTATCCGTGGTTTCTGTTATTATTATTTAGTCACGAAGAGTTATCAAACATGTGATCATGAATGTCTAGCTATAACAAATAGTGTTATTTTGAATCTTAGCGACAATTCGTCTCTACATATGTAAGCCCTCTCAGCTTGAAGTAATACCAGTTATAACTCATTTTGCGATGTTGCCACAAGCGTTTATCATTGATTACTAATCAATAAAGATTGTTGGGTTTCTCTTTACGCTGAGTAAAATATCAGGTTGGAAAGAAAGTAATGTCGTTTTTGTCCGACACATTTATTTCATCTGAAACAATCCCACTAGGGCATTTTTAATCTTTAAAACTATACCCCTCATTTTCTATGACTTCTGTGCAACGTTCACTAGCTAATTGATGTTTTCTTTAAAAAAAAGTATCTGATTTTATAACGAAAAACAAATTTAGGTAATTTTTTTAGTTGTTCGTCATTTTCATGAATGTTATTGTTTCAGTGATGCTGCAACGACCGAAAAAGATCGTAGTCGGATGGAGCAATGCCAGGTGAATGAAACGGATGAGACCAAACTACCATAGTTGAAACTCATGACTTTTTCCTGAGTAGGATTTGTTGTGTGAAGTATAGCGTTATCATGCTGAAGCATTCCCCCTTTCTATTAGGTAATGCTGGTCGTTTATTTGATAAAGCAATTTTAGATCATCCACCTGCGAACAATATTTTATTGCTGTGATTGTTAAATTAGGCTCTAGTAACTCATAATGAATTAGTCCTCTCATGTACGACCATAAAGAAAGCATACTCTTCTTTGGGTGTAGTCCTTGTTTTGTAACAGACTGCGTACTTTGCTTTCTGTCTAACGATTGTCGTTTGAGTTGTGTATGATTGTAAAGAACCCATATTCTAAATGGTTCTATGTGATTCCTGAAAAACAAATATGTGCAAACAGTCAATTTTTAAAAAAATTGTTGACCGTCGGTCACATCGTGGTGAACCAAGAATTTAAGTTTGTAAACTTTTCCTAACTAGTGAAGGCATGGAATAATTTTGATATCGGTTTATATTTAACAGTTGAGCTAATTCTTTTCTGGTTAACTCTAGATTGGCTGACACAGCGTCTTTAATGGCGTCTTCATCAATTGAGTTGGGCCTTCCCGAACGTCGCCGATCTGACAGGTAAAAGTTTATAGAAAAATATTTTGCAAACCACCGTTTACATCTTCGATTATTAAGAACATTTTCCCATAGACAGCTCCAATATTCATTATAGCCTCTGCAGCTGAGTTTCCATTTTAAATTCATAAAGCATGCAATGTCTCAAATGCTCCTCACTAATATCCGTGTCTGACGGCTTAGAACGTTGAACTTTATATATTCCAACTAATTACTGAATCTGAAATGCAAAGCATGATATTAAGACACCAATTGACCAACAAATCTAGAACTGTGTACAACTTAGGAGGCTGCAAAGTGATGAAGTAAAAAATACGACATTACTTCCTCTCCAACCTGGCCGGTAGCAGGATGTGTGTTGATGTATGCTTGAGGTGGGGTATTATAAGATATATAACAGTTTCAGTTTCGATTTGATTCGGTAATGTTTTTTCTATCTACATTCATTGCTCAATGTCTTGTCCAGTTTACCTGTTGTTGGTCGGCGTCATGTGGTTATTTGGATGTGTTTGTGCTGTGCGTTGTATGATGGCGATCTTTATTTTTCACTAAAATATCAAGGCACCTTCCCGCAACTACTGCATACTCCAAACTCTATTCACTGAAATGTAATACAACATAATAAATATTGTCAATCTTCAGAGTTATTTCTAAGTTTTTGTATTTCGACCATCAAACAGATAAGGTCAGCTCAAATCAAACTTTTACCTCCCACACCTTAATTTGTGTCATGGCAACAAAGATAAAAAATAAAATATACTCAAGTCATATCAACGTAATGTTCAAACTAATCCTACAACTTGTAAATGGACACAAATTTCCCTCCTTTTAAATACAAATAGCTCTTTTACAATCAGGAATAATAGAGAAAGTTGCTCAAGCGACAGTTACAACTCTGTATTATATTATCTCGTTCTACATCTATAAAAAACTTTGCTTCAAAAAAATCTCATTATTTTTAAAAATACCTATTTGATATGCATACGGCAGTTTCGATATTTTTCATACAAAAAACTAATAATCAATTTACAGCTTTTAGAAACATAATGTTCGTTAAGTTCAAATCTTCTTAAAATTGATATAAACTTTTTCAATATCCCAATAATAACGTAGTATTATGTCATCAACCTCTTCATTAATCAGGTGATCTTATTTCTGAAATGAAAAATAAATGTGTGTTTAACCTTCCTAACTAGTGACATTGTTCATCTACGTGGATTGAATGAAATTTAATTTCCTGTCAGTCGTTGTTGGTCAATCACCTTAAAGTAGAATATGTATTAAAAAGATATAACACTATTTGACGAGATACTAAGTAAGTTACGATAATAACAATTATCGGAAGGGAGGATGACATATTAGATACGGTTATAGAAATAGCGAATAATAAGTTGCTTTCAAGAAGTAACAAATACTATTGCGATCTGACAGAAAAAAAAGACTAATGACTGTTCACTACTAGGTCCTGTCTTCAAGGCGAACCAGACGTGTTTCCGAAGGACTTCTTCCCTTAATCCTATGTGCATTTTTTGGTTGTAAAATGTTAGATATACATTTTTAGTAAGGGACATAAGCAAAACTATGTAATATCATGTAAATGGTTAGATGTGGCGTTTTTTCTCATAATCAACTTCATGAGAGTCAACAGTCTCCTCAAGATGCATGACTTAAAAAAACACACGCACTTAAACTGTTATGGTAGCAGAATGTTACTAGTAATCCCGTAAGTGTATTCCGCGGTAAGCTGTTTTACAAATTAAAATCCGAAAACACAAACATATCTTCTTGACTTTCTTTGATTGATAATAACATCCTGACATTCTCTTTTTATCACAATCGCTCCTTTTATGTTGTATATGTGTTATCGCTCGTCCCCGTCAGACCAAATAGCGGTCATGACATTTTCAGGGTGTGTGACTATCGCGCTATCACGTTTTTCATTCTGCACATAGGATCTATTGAAATTGTTTTTTTTCGGGCATTTCTTTGCTCCATGACTCATTGATTTTCTTTTCAAATCATCAGTCTTTTCAGAATATTTCCCCACAAATTCGAATTCCAAATGCACATCCTTGATTAAATTCAAAACATAATCTAATATTTCCTAAGATCACACATGGCATCTCGTTGCAAGCGGGGATACTTATGATATTTAGCGCTCAAAAAATAATTTTACCGACGTTGAAAGGAAGAACGCACAGACTGATTACAATAAGCCAGCCGCGGTTCATCGAGTAGCGAGCACGTGTTTGTGTGATGACGACGTTGCAAGGAAACAGTGGCGATACACGAACGCGAAACCGGACCCCTGACATTACAAGGCGTGGGTCAGATTATATTATATAAACGCTGTTGACGGTCGAAGAGACGGGATAAAAATAATGTTTTTTGGTTGACGGCGTCAGTTTGGCTGTGAACATTGCGTCGTTAACATGCGTGGTGTACTGTTGTAGGTGAGAATAACAGAACAAATAATTCGGCGTCCCGTTTGAACTCAGTGGTAGAGCATTCTTTCAAATATGTTTCATTAACATTTAAGTTCTCTTCATTTAAAGCTATGTTGGCGCTATAAGTAATATGGCTTCCATAAAATTTAACATTCGGCTTATTCCAGAGTTCTGCGGCACGACGACAGATGCACAATTAGTAGAATGGTTGGATAACTTGGAGCTGACGTATGAACTTTGCGAGATTACCAAGATAGAGCGAGTTTTTCCGCTCGGGTTGTAAGGCGCGGCCCGGCAAACGTATCGGCAGCTACCCACTGAGGAACATGGCTGGCTTGGCCTTTTGGCTAAGATCAAAGTGTAGTATCTGTTCCGATGGATACTGCACCCCATAGACTGGTATTGTCTTGGCCTTCGGGGCTTGTCTTACGCCGGTCTATGGGTCTGTCCTGTGCAGTTCTAGGAGGTCCACCCTCCCAGGCTTCGCCTCCCCTCTTTGGAGAGGAGTAAGTTTATTGCTTACTGCCTGAGGCGCCCCTACCGGGGAATGCCGACGGGGCTGCCCAGGCAATTTTTTAAACCCCCTTTTCCCGACCCGACCTTGGGTCACATCTTACTTGTGAGAGTAAGATAAAAACTGGACTTGTGCCTAACTCCTGGAGAGGAGTAAATCAATACCCACTGAGGAACAAGATGAGATCAAACGCGGTATTGTAAAAGCCTGTGGAACAGATTCGTTTTTTTGCATTTGACAAATTTGCCAATTGGTGCCTTCGTTCAGGAAGACGGCAGATGAATTCCTTAAATACAGGCAACGGTTGGTAGGTTAAATACCACTAGAATGCTGGGTACAGAGTGCCTCACTCAATGGGCTACCAAGTAACGTTAAAGACTTCTGCGATCGCCCACCAGAATGGAAACTCTAACTTAAAGAGAGACACGTGAGTTAGCGCCGTATTGGTGGACACCAGCGATGAAGATTTCACCGCTGCAGTGCGACCTAAGCAGGGTTCGCATACACCGAATCTTCAAAAAACTAGTCGAAGTGATGTAAACCCTTTCAGATGCGGGGGCCTGAACCACTTGGCTAGAGGTTATATGCAGCGCGGCAGTTTTAGAAACTGGGGTACAGAATCGACGGTGCGTTGTTATTTCTGCAACAAAACAGGGCACTTCGTGAAAAACTGTCTGGTAAATGGAAACGGGGGCAAAATGTATGCACCACTCTCTCCCCATTCAAATAAAAAAGGTGTCCACTGTTATTAAAGACAAACATCATGGGAAGTTTACGAGACCAAAAAATCACAAAATGAAAAATACGATGTGTACACACTGTATGCTAGTTAAAGTTAAATCTGTATAATTGTTAGTAGAATGACGAATTTAATGGATAATGTAACATGGAAAGTATGCATTGCTTATGATCGTTCATGTTTAGGTTAGTATTGTTAGTGAAATAAAAAAAGCACTCTAATTGATATCATACATGCACCTTATATTGTATTACAACATTATACATATAAAATAGCACAACTAGAATGAATATTCCATAAGCTAAAAAATGGTCACGCCTTGTTCCCAATATATGCGGTCTATAGCTAGCATCGAATAGGATGTCTCATTTATCTGATAGTACTGTGGTAACTGTAAAATAAACGGAAATAGATGCGTTGCCTTTCCCTCGTCGTCGTAGCAGTTGTAGCAATGAATGTTATAATAAAAGCAACGCACTATTCCATTGCTGGTTTCATATGATTTGCTTCATTTTCAGGTGTCAAGATTTATTTAGATCATAACACAGTATTTGTTTTCTTTAGTTTCCATCCTCCCGTATTGGTAGGGAAAATACATCTGAACACCCGTATCATCCATTATTCCATCGCAGAGCAAACCCTCACGACGCTTACCACCTCTGTCTTTCTACCATGAACTTGCTTGCCGACGTAATTTTCCATCTGCCACGCTACTACCAGAGCAAAATTGTTATTGTTAAGCCATTTCGCCAACATCATCAAATCAAATGAAACTAAAATTTATAGACAAGAAATAACAAAATGCAGCACGCCATGTAAAAGGAAATTTAGAATGTGTGTATATATACAGCGTTTGAATGCTTTTCCCAAGACAACTTTTATCTTGGACATAATAGACATTCTTACTAACTTGTGTATGCTGTTCAACGAAGTGCAATCTCAGACAGAGAATACTGCATTTCTTATAATAAGAAAGCATCTATAATACATCGTTAGCTGGGTTCGTTGAGATCATAACTTGGCGCTGGACTGACAACATTCTCGAAGAATATATTTCAATTTTTGGTTGATGATGTACACCATAAATGCATCCACCCACATCTTCCGCTACTAACGTGGCGGATAATTTTCTAAATATCCGCAACCATGATGCTTCGAGTGCTGTATTTAACTTCTTGGTCGACTGTATTTTATCCACGGTTTCTAGCAGTATAGTGAATGCTTCAGGGACCCGAACAAAAGAAAACGATATAGTTAGAATACAATGAGGCAGAATCTCTGCGAGTTTCCACAAAGCCTTCCTGTGAAACGGCTGTGAAGAATTGGTCACGCGGTGCATTGTAGTTGCCGGGTACAGGCAAGGATATGTTCCTTACACATAACCATTCATGTAAGGGATTGGAGTTCTCTCTTTGTCTCCATTGAAAATCGTAACCTTTACTGTATTTATGCATACCTGCAATATAATTCACTATAATTAAACTTCTATAAACCTTGAAATTCTATGATACAATGATATTATTTATGATTATGGTAATTTGATAAAATAATTCACACTGCATTTTTTGAAAAAAGCTATGAATTATGAATTAATTTATAAACAATGTTTTGAATTGCAATCGGATTCGTTTGCATAAATAAACAAACATGAAATGCGTAGAAGAAAATGCACTGCGGGTGGTTATACTCGAATGTCTGATAGTTTATATTGAATATGTTGTGTAATCGTTGATAAAATGGAGTTCCGAAAATAAAGACAAGAAGGACGATGATAAAGAAAGGGTAATTTTCATATACATTAATTTCTTACAAATATGTTTCAAAGAAAAACGTAGAGTAATAATGTATACAAAGAGTGTTAGTAGACGGAGTTACAAATAAAATATTTGCAGTTTAAAATAAATACACACTACAGAGAGAGCATGGGTTGTAAATACAAACGTATTATCAAGAATGTGTGCATTATGAAAAAGTAAATACAGCTTAGTTCGTATTTCGTGGAAGCAATACTCATACCGGAACTGTGACCAGTAGAAAAAAAGCTCTGTGGAAATGTGTTAACTATGACAAAAAGAAGGTTAAGGAACAATCGGTTCTGTTGAAACCATTTCAAAATGTAAAGCTTAATAAAACACAACCACTAAGATGTTTCATGCCTCGTTTTCAAATCTCGTAAGTGCCTACAGCGAGTCATGTGTATACCACAAGCATAAAGCTAGTAAGAATGCATTGAAAACAACGTACACTCAAAGGAAATAACTCGCGTATATGGGTAACTTTATTGGCCGGATCGTAGTCATCTGAAGTTATACAAACGCTGAAAAATGTATCGTACAAATGTATAGCCCGTAATATATATATATATATATATATATATATATATATATATATATATATATATATATATATATATATATAACATATCAGGCAGAGAAGCTCACAGGTTAGACTGATATAACTGGAGTGTAGGCTGGAGCAGTTGTGAATGGCTTTTTTCGCTATTTTACCGAGGTCTACCCAAAACCGGAGCCATAATATATCTCATGCTTCCTTCTTACAGTTAAAAGAGAATTATATAAAAGTCATATCCGTCATTACAATCCACTTTTCCTAGTTATTATTCGTGAATACCCTTTCTGCCTACAATGTTTGCCAACTCTATTTGACTACGTAATAATTCTATTCTCGGAATTATTCAAATAACACAAATGTTACACAAATGTAATACAAATGTAAGACCTAGATTTGATTGATTAAGAGAGTGGATAATTACTATAAATTTTAAAACATCCTACTATGTACTATGATCGGAGTTGTTTATAGTTATCACATTAATTTAGCATTACATACTACATGTTCGACACTATACATGTACATACTAAATTAATCAACAACCTAATCTGTACAGAGTCTATATTTACAGTATGTGTTCTTCCAAATGTGATGTATGGGTATGATGTAGTAATATAACAGTGACTGCTCACTGTTATATTACTACATTTAATGTCATACGTTATCGATCGAATGTGTAAGCAGTGCAACGATTATTGATGCAGAATGCGACATCCCCTTTTTTAAATACCCCGGGGTTGTAAACTTAACACCCACGAAAACGCAAACGATTATTTATTTTTCACAATTGCTATTGGAAATGTTAAGGATGTAAAGCAATTAATTGTTGAGTAATTAATTCTGATCTACAATGGTAGTGCATGTGAAGGTTCCGATAATTGTATATTAATTGTTTAATTACAAAATCTTAATTTTCAAAAAAAATATATTCCATGTACAAAAATAAAGCCTCAGAAATAATTAGGTTAATATGTTAAAAACTTAAAACACAAGTGGTTTTACGAACATTCCTGTATCCGACATAATATGCCAACAAATTGTTTACATGCTGTAAAATCAATAAAGGAAAGCAACATTTTTACTTATTCTGAATCAAAATTGTTAATATATGTAAACAATGCTAAGCATGTTAGTCTTCATAGAGAAACAAATAAATTTCCATCTGACTCGAATTTATATATTAAACCTAAAAAACGTGTATAACGGAAGGATTATCAATAAAAACGTTATTGATTATAAATATAGCTATACATCAGCATTAAAAATACACGATATTTTTGATTATTGATTGATTAACACTGATTAAGCTATGTTGAATTTCGTTTCCATTTCCAAAGTCGATATTTATGGTTTGTTGATTTTTATGGTTTTTCCAATTCTATTCTATCTGACTTTGGAGAGCGTATTTCATTCGTAAATCTGTGGCATTATTACACGAGGTTTAGTGGTTCATTTGCTTTCTATCGCCGATAATCTATAAGTCTATCGAACATAATGAACTATTATTTTATTTCGATATCTGATTCATGACATCTTTATAGTTTAGTTAAACAGTAACTATATTCAGAATACAACATAGACTCGTGCGTACGTACATATTCGTATATAAATGCACGTACAGAGAAGCTTATACATATGTGTATATTTATAAAGATAGATGAAAGAAGAGTGATAAACATGTACGAATGCCAAGATTTATTTCAAACTTCGATTGTTCAATGCAAGGTATATTCGGTAATAACATTATGTTTATTATTTTTTCCTTAAGCTAAGGCTTTTTCAAATATCAAAATCTTATAATCAGAGGAATTCCATAGATAGATTAGTTGGCAGTGGAAAAGCCAAAATTCGACATTTGAAAAAATATTAAGAAATGGAGAGAGAACAAAAAGTGTTATGGTTTTTCCAATTCTATTCGTTAATCTGTGGCATTATTAGAGAATTGAAGTTTGACCTCGGACATTTACACGGTAGGCTATACAGAGACGATGCACTTGTTGTGTCTAAGGAGAGATCGAGACAATACAACAACACCATTAAAACCTACACCATTTTTTTAATACTTCGGATAACAATAACTATAGAACCTGAGAAAAGAATATCTAACTTCCTTGACCTAACAATAGACCTAAACTCCAAATCTGTTAGCCCCTACCACAAACCAAATCTACCCTTCTTCTACGTACACAAGCTATCTAACCACCAACACTCCATCATTAATACAATAGCCACTTCAGTTTCCAATAGAATCTCAAAGTGATCTGCTAATAGATCTATATTCGAACAAAATTCCAGTATCTACAATAACGCACATCTTAATTCGGGATACACTGATACAATTAAATATGAAAATAATCCCTTTATCCAGAATAGCAAACCTATAAATGTACTTACACAAGAAATTGGAATACGGAATAAACAGTAAGCTAATAATGCACTACCCAAGAAATCCAAAACATATATAAATAGACACACTAACACTATAAATATTGACAAACCAGGTAACCCTGAAGAACGTAGTAAAACATAAAAAATAGGAGAAAAAATAGTATTTGTTTTAACCCACCTTATAACTGCAATGTGAAAAGAAATATAGCTAAGGACTTTTTCAAAATTTTAGATAACTCATTCAAGCACCCGCATAAGTACATTACTATTTTATATAAAAACTCCATTAAAATGTCCTACTCCACCATGCCCAATATAGCACTAACCATCATCACATCTAACAACACAAAATGAAATCTGCCCAACAATCAGCACGTACTATACACCCCACTAATAACTGCAACTGCCAGAAATCTAGAGAATGCCCATTAAGTGGTAATTACATACAAAGTAACGTTATCTATGCCTGCACTGTTAAACAATTTCTCCCAAAACACCATCATGCAAACTAATACCAACATCCAAATTCCCTACTCACCCTATAGCTCTCACCATCTACAACTCCTAGTATAAAACGACACCCTAAATTACACCTGTCACACTAACCAACAACCAACGCTAACTAATAATAGATCGTATCTCACCCCTCAAAATATCTCATCTTCTCCAACTAAAAATCCCGATATAAGTGTGGCCCCAAATTTGAACATACAACCCCACAACATGCCCGATACTATAAATAACACAAATACTACAACAAGAACCCCATACAAAATACATAATTATATTGGGGCAAGTGCCTTCCACATTACGACCCGACTCTCAAACCATATCTACTCTTTCAAATACAATAATAACAATTTTACTAGCACCTCTCTATTCGATCTAATACAAACTTAAAATTAAAACACTCCCTACTTCCTACATTGGACTATATTAAAAAAGGTCTAAATCGGATCCGCTATGTACACTAGAAACATGCATGATAGCAACAACATCTTAGAGCTTAAATACTATTAACTCTAAATATGAGCTGATCTCAAATTGCAGGCAGAAACGAACATTTAAATACATTAATGTTATTACTCCCTCTGACACCCCTTCTTCCAGCCGACAACCCCCTTTCTAGCATTATACACCTTTTTAAATTCTATTATTTGTTAATTTGTTAATCTATAATTATTAACTTCTCCAACATTACAAATAACAATCCCAATAACATAACGTATTCTCACCAGTACACATAATAACTATATTACCCCATATCACTTATTGCAAATTGAGAACTAACATTACTCTTCCTACATCACACCGATCCTTAACCGCTCTAACTTCAACACCATAATGCCTACTCAACATCATAATTCCTATTTCCTTCCCTTCATATTTTCTGTTGTTTCTTTTATTTGCCAACCTTCGCCTACACTCTTCTATTGGTGTTTATGCTTTTTATCTTTATATTCCTTGTATCCATTCCATCGACTCTGTATATGCTTCTCTCTACCGACAATATCTTCCTTGTAGATTCCATTTGTATAACATTTTTACTACGCTCCCTGGTTACTCCTTCAATTGGTCCATCTGCTTCCCCTTAAAAGCTATTTAAAACTTCAACGCACTAGCAGTGCATTTATGTTTGCATAATTCAACCCAACCCTACACCATAATACTTATCATAGAAATCAAGTGTTGCAAACAGTCTAACATTGCCCCCTAACATTGTTCCCAACCCTTATTTTCAGTTATACATTAACTTTAATTTTATTTTTTCAAATTTTAAATCTTGGCCTTTGCCAACTTATCTATCCCAGCGACTTCCTCTGATGATACGATGTTGATCTTTGAAAAACCTGGCTTAAGGAAAATTTAACTTGAATAAATTGCCTTTTTGCGGAATATACCTTGCTCTGAGCAATTGAATTGAAATTTGATTTGGCTGTTGCTTCTCTAATTCCTTTCCATTCTTCTTCATATATATATATATATATATATATATATATATATATATATATATATATATATATATATATACTAAGTGCGTTATTCTATTTACATCAGAATATTTATTTTAATTTAATATTTTGTATTTTATTTATTCGTACATATTGTATCTATTTTAACGGCATTGTTGTTATATTGCATACATCAATTGATGCCAATTTAACTTGTAGTATGTATAGTACATTCATAGTTATAATTTTGACAATGATTATGATTTATTTTTTTCATAATACATTTTAAATGTTATTTCTTCTCTTTTTCATTCATCGGAGGAGGGGGCAATTGTAAATTTATATACAAAATCTGTTATTCTATCAATTATTTGTTAAATTGATATTTTTAAACGTATTTAAATTTACTTAGAATAGTATTCATGCAATAATGTTTGGCTGATATATATACAATAATATATATACATATATATATATATATATATATATATATATATATATATATATATATAATATTATATTATATAATAATATAGATACTATTGTAAATGAGCAACACAGTTCAAGACTTGTATTGAGTTCAAGGCGTGACTTACATATAAATAGAGCTTATTTAATGCGAATATTTTAATGCCCCTCTCCGTGTCTTAGATCTTTACTTTGATAACTATGTTAATGTTGTTGCATGTGGTAAGGTGATTGACGAATGAGAGCAATTGGGGTTGTGTGTGTTCCTTTATGCTGATGTGTATGGGTCTTATTGCACTACCTATGTAATATGTGTTGCAGTTGGCACATTCTAATCTGTACAGTTCCTAATTCATAATATACTATATAGTACAGGTTATACTGTGTTTAACCTCAGTCCCCACTCATCGCAAGAATACAATTTTAATCAAATATTAATCAGTTTAAAATATATGAATTAAAATAATCAGGAATAGAAAAACACACTTGGTATATGGATGTTTAATTACCCCTACCCCCAAAAATGCAAACACAAAAAAATGTATATATAATAAAGGTATTAATGATAATAACAGTCAAGATAATAACCATGAATTGTATATACACACTACAAGCAAGATGCACATTCACTGTTGTATGCAATATAACAAATACTGTTAAAATAAATACATAATGTAAAATAAATGAATTACAATTAAATAAATAAAAATTAATATACTTATATTGATAGAATAACGCACTCGGTACATAGATAACAATTTCACTATCTCCCTTTATGTAATAATATTAATATAACCCCTCAAATAAATTATAATTCAAAAGAAAACATGAATCTATTAAAAAAATGTTTGTTTTCAAATCTTTAAGGAAATAATAATTATTATGAAAAATGACTGAATAAAGTAATAAATTAAGAAAGAAAATAAGTGAGTAACAAATTTGTAATAATATAAACATAGAATAACATACAACTTACAATATAGATTCACTATTATCTTAAAACAATTAAATATATATATATAGAGAGAGAGACACACCTATATGTGTGTGCATGTATAGCTTTTTGTATGTTTGTTTATACATATATAGTTGGAATTACACACTTATACAGGTGTGACAGGTCGCTATAAAAAAGTTAAAAAAACTATTTGTTTGCACTGAATGTTTGATTAGCAAAGGAAGGACAACAACAAAGACAAACAAAAACCAACAAAAGAGTTAGATGTTAGGTTCTGATGATAATAGACAAAAACCTAATTAGAACAATGGAGACTAAATATCCCAAAGTAATAAAATAGTCGTAACCGTTTCAAATCAATGTAGAAATTATATATTGAAAACAAATGGGGTGTTGTGTTTGTGTGCACACACATATATATATATATATATATATATATATATATATATATATATATATATATATATATATATATATATATATATAGTAATCCATGTAGGGTAAAAATCCACAGGGTAGAAATCCAAAGGGAATCAAACCGGGCTAATAAAAAGAGTGTTCAATAAAAAAATAGAGCTGTATTGTGAATGCTTTTATTCAAACATGTACAAGGTCTGCTACACTTGCATGTCGATGTTATCGATCTACAGCTCTCTAGAGCTGAAGTCTCATCAGGCAGAGACGTTTTATGATCCAACATGGTCGCTTAATTCCACCTACCAACCCTAGCTCAGCATTAGATAAAAATAAAAATACAAATACCTGTAAATTAAATTTTTCTAACGGCAAATATATTTTTCTTTCTTTTCCATTTTCTCTTCTTTTCCCTGCCCCCCACCCTCTACCCAAGCTCAGCGTTTGATAAAAAAATGAAAATATGAATTTCTTACGGCAAATATATTTTTTTAAATCGCATACATGACTTTTAGTTCTTTCTCCTCTTCTTCTTTGCTTGACTTCATTCTTCCTGGAATTCAGCGACCAGATGGATCATAAAAAAAATCTCTGCCTGATGAGACCTCAGCTCCTGAGAGCTGTAGATCGATAACATCGACATGCCAGTGTATAGGACCTAGTACATATTTGAATAAAAGCATTCAATATATATATATATATATATATATATATATATATATATATATATATATATATATATATATATATATATGTAGGTGTGAATGCATTTATTGGTACACATTGTTATAAAGGAGATGATTCACAACGATTTCATGTGAAGTGCTTCAGGTGTTCTTTTTAAAAATTAATTAAATTTCAATTTCAATTTTGTTAAATCGTAAATAAATTAAATTCTGAATTGATATGATAACAATTTACAAAAATGTTCACAGAATTAAATAATTTGAGAATAAGTAGATTATGATAGCATTTACAGATAAATGAAAATAGTATTACTTCGTTATTTAAATAAGTATTTCTTACATTTACTGCCATTGCCATTGTATTAATGTAAACATATTTACCGTTTTAGCATAAAAAAGATACATTACATTATTAGAAAAAAAATGTAAGTATACAATAAAATAACCATAGTTTATAATTAAAATATAAATAAATCAATAAATGTTCAAAAATATCATTAAGAAAACGAAAATTAATTGACACATCTCTAAGCAATTAGCACCACGCTTACCCCCTTCACAAAAATAAATTTAAATATAAAGTTTATTAAAACAAATATAACACTTTAACAGCTAAGTAAAATATGAACTTTTGAGAAGAAAAAAAAACGTGTTTATAGTGTTATTCCATTTGCTGCGGTTATTATTATTTACTGTGTTATAAGCATATGACAATATAACCATTTTGCATGTATTTTAGAGATTTGAAACACCTACTATTAGATCAACAGGTCTTTGAAATATATTATAGAACACGGCCACACAGTGTTGAAGTATTGTCTACTTAAGTAGTATTTGCTATAAAATAGTATATATATATATATATATATATATATATATATATATATATATATATATATATATATATATATATACAAAATAATCACTTATTTCTGTCTTACTTTTTAACGCCAACATAGTTACATTTTTGCATTGTAATAGCTTCATAATACTCCTTTACGCATTACATACAATGCTTTCAGCAAACTACGTCTCATGATTATATATATATATATATATATATGTACGTATAATCACTAGCTGTATATAAATATGATTGACGCTCACGCGAGCACACTAGTCATATGGCTCAAAATGTAATTTCGAGCAATGTTTTCCTTATTTATTTGTTTGTATTTAAATAACACTCTGTTTTCAATTAAATAGTGCGACTGAGTGTGTACGCGATCTTAAAGTTACAATGAAAATAACATATTCATGCTCTTCCCCATGGGGATTAACACATATATTCCAAAATTCATAATGATAGGTTCATTAATTAATGTGTTTCTTCTTGTACACAATATATATATATATATATATATATATATATATATATATATATATATATATATATATATATATATATATATATATGTAAAAGTATATGAAAATGTACACACACCAAAATGTATATAAATGTACCGGCTAAATGTAAAAATTGATAAGTATATATTTATATATATAGAGAGAGGTAATGGAAGTAAGAGAGATAAATGGTATTAAGGAAATGCGAAATGCAATGTTAAACGCTGGAGTCAAACAAGAGGTTCACTTATGGGATACCCACACTATTACCCACCGCGGAGCGATACTTTCTTTAAATCTAAACATCGAACTTAGAAATGGTGTTTACTACTATTTACTACGCATATGTGTACGTGCCGATAACAAATAATGACGGCTTATTAGTCGAATTTGTATAATTGTACAAAACCCTAAACCAACTAAGAAATCTTGTAAATCGTTTATACATTTTAGCTTACAGTCTTAAAGTGTATATTTTATCCCGAAATTCTAATGATTTTAAAAAATTTATTTGCAAAACTGAAGGCTTATTCTTTTTGAAACCTCATAATTGTAAGAGGGAAGCGTGGAGTATTGCGAGTGTTTGTTTTTAATTCGATTCATGCTTATTTAATTGGGTAGATACACGTTAAGTTGTTTTGTGCAACAAAGGCGGGTACATAAACAGTTGTTGTCATGATAGTATGCTCCCAGGCATTAACTCTGACTTTTTATTAAAAGGTAGTTCAGTTTAATCTGGTCTGCTTATCATGCGTTAAATATTTTTATTCCTCATGATACATTCCTTTCAGGTATTACTTACACTTTTCGGGGTAGTGGGCATTATACGTTCTTTTCCTCACGATACCATTTTCCCAGGATTACTTTCTCCTTTTGTATAGATGTGTAGGGTAGTAAATATTGTATTGTCATAATATCATGCATCCATGAAATAACACCTATTTATTTAGACTAGGGGGATGTTCTTTCGCTCATTTCGTTTGATTTTTGCACACATTTTGGCTTAACTTTATTAGTAAGTCTTCAATTGTATTTTTTTATCCCAGAAAACTGAAGACTTTAAGTTTATTCGGAATACTGCAGACTCATTCTTTCAGAAATGACGTAATGGTAATAAATAAACGGGTGGCATCGTTATTGTTTATTTTTATGAATTGGATAGGTACAATTTCAATTTCTTTATACAGAAGAGGCGTGTCCGAGAACTTTCGATAAACAACAATTATTTTGTACAACATAATCGCGGTCGTAAACTTGTTATTTTTTGTACACCAAAGGCGCATACGTAATCTTTTGAGTCTTTTGTACAACAGAGTTGCGGTCTTTAAACTTCGATTCTGTTGTACAACATAGATGCGTCCCTAAACTTACGATGTTGTTCTACACCAAAGACGCGTCTGAAAATTTCTGATACTTATAAACATCAGAAACGTGTACGTACACTTTCTATTATTCGTAACATGTGGGCACAAGGTGACGCAGTAGTCTCGCAAAAGGCATTGATTTGCAGTGCTTGAACCATCGGAACAGATACTTCACGCTGATCTTATACAAAAAGCCAACGTTTATTAAAGTGGAATAGATCAAAGTTAAACAATCTGTGACAAATTATTAACTATGAGGTCGTTAGACGTGATGTTAAGTTTCGGACCTGAAAAGTATTGTTTGCCGAAATAGTGTAACAATCAAAGTGTTATTCTATCGAATAAACTATATTGTTATATTTTCTTGTAATAGAACGGATACCTTCTATGTATGTATGTCTGCTTGTATGTTTGTATGTATGTCCGTCTTTCTGTCAGCATTTTTGTAAACGTAACAAATAGAAAAACTTGACGCCGACAATGTTGATCGAACACGTACACTTTACTTCTACGGTCTAAGTTGTTAGTTATGAATCTTACTGACTGAACTTATAGGCGGCCTAGCTAAAATATACGACCGTAGGGAGGATTTTTTTGTTTGTCTCTGTATTGAAAATTAAAACTTGATGTAATGCATATAGGAACAACATGGTTTGAGCAAACTCCATCAACACACAAACAGGACAACTTCGGATTTGGAAAAATAACAATTACCTCAGTCTAGAATGATTTCTACTTAACTTAGCAAGGACACAACAGTGTACTAAGGCAGTGTTCGGACCCGTACCGTGCTATTATTAGATAGAATGTTCTAGTTACATTCTGTTTATAAGGTATCTTATATGTATTTAATATTAACGTTAAAGTACAGCAGAGTAAAGCATAGTATACAAAACCACACATCCCCATGTTAAGAATGTGTTTGTAAATAATAACGTTATTATTTCAGCACAATCTATGAACTGCAGAAGTACTGAGAGTAAGTTAAGTATAGCGTTGTGCGGCTTGTTTACAAATGTGTAATCATACTTTAAGATTTATTCCGGGCCACGTGCCCAGCTAGTATATAATAAACATAGAATAAGTATGATTTCATATTTCGGTGGCACTTGTAAAACCACGGGATGATAATATATCTCCAAAATGTAAAAAATATTTGTTCAATTTTATTTCAAAATGATGATTGTTGACTACATGAATTTCGTTGTAATAAACCTTGATCGAAATTATCTAGTTGAATGTTATTCAAAAAAGAAAAAGAGAGAATTATATATTTATTTTGATTATAATAGAGGATTGTCAGATAATTCGACGCCGGTTTTGAAATTACTTAGCTAAAAGAGTGTATTATTTTAAAGACAAAATATTTGTCTAAGCTGGTAGATTGTTATCGATATTTGTAAATACCTTATTTTTTGAATAACTATATTTTCATTGGATCGAACAGTGTAGACAAACGGTGTTCCTTATTTCAGTCTAAGTTGAAGACGTCTATCTGTGTAAGGTAGATGTATGTACGTTTCTGCGCATGTGTAAAAGTGGCGTCGAATTCACATTTACGGTGTGGTACGTGACTCATTCACTTCTGCGGAGTCGTTGACTTAACAGTCATCATCCGATGGGTACTTACGTGCCATCGATTCAAGTAGTTACCATTTCCGTTTACACCATGAGAATACGATTCATAGACTTCTCAGCTTCTCTCTTGTTTTCTATTAACAACAACAGAGTGAAGAACCGTGTTGAGCTGCCTCTAAAGATTTACGATGCATTTATCTTTCTTTATGCTATCGTTTGCAGAGACAGAACAAGACAGGTGGTAGGTTAAATAAGTATTGACCAATACTTACCACGATTAAATATTTATTTCGGAAGAAAAACGTGATTTAATTTCGTTTTATTTCATATTGGTTTAAAGTCTCCTATATTGATATAATAAAGGGTATCTATTTATCGAAACACTGACTTGCGACTAACGTAGGTCACCAATGTCGAACAGTATGTTCGCAATATATGCACACACACACATATATATATATATATATATATATATATATATATATATGTATATATATATATATATATAATTAATTTATATATATATACATATATATATGCATATATATATATAATTACTTTTTTCATATATATATATATATATATATATATATATATGAATACATATACTATTATGTGTAATACTCTATATAAAGTATAGATATTTTATGTATTTATTCAACAGTGCTCTATATGTGTATAGATATATCTAGTATCATGCAACAAATATGAGCTACACAGAAATGTTAGTGTGTGATTATTTGACAGAAAGTCACAGTGTCCGTGTACGTTACTCATTATAAATATATTGATGCACAATATATATACAAATGTATATATATATACAAATGTATATATATATATATATATATATATATATATATATATATATATATACATATATAATATATATATATATATATATATATATATATGAAGTAGACTATTTTTTCCTCTCAAATTTTGACCATTGTAAGAAAATAACAACATGCATGATAGGCTACATATTTTGGCTCGACCCAACAGCAATTCCTGATGCGTGTTTCGCGAAAAATAATTACATTTCTTTTTCAAACAAAACACATTACAATTATTCCGAGATTTCTATTCCTCCTACAAATATTTTTGAATGAGAGGGTAGACACGTTACCCTTCCCTATACAATGGGTCCTATAACGTAACCCATCAACACTAATACCCTTTTTATTGACGGTAAATAATTAAACCGTACTACCCTATTCATGATATTTGCATTTTTATTCTGAAATGCAGCCTGCATGATCATTACAAGTTATTCTATTCATATTGACAGAATAGTCTATTTATTGAAAGTAGACTTTTTCAATTTATATTAACTATTTTCGCGATATATTTTTAATAAACGTATTTTCATAAGACAAAACGATCAAATGTATTTAGTATCACAATTACTTAGCATAGCACTCCTTACCCGCGTTGCAATTAACAGAGAAGTTTTTTTCGCTTATCACCTGAGTAGAATGTCTTCTTTTCTAATTGTTTCAATATATAATAATACTTAGATTTTTCATATTTTTATTCAGGTCTTAAAATTATGATATTAGATTACCTACTTCAAAAAAAAGGTATTTATTCTTTTTTTCACGTGAAAAGTAAACAAAACTATAACATTTGCATTTTGGTTTCATATATTTTAAAATAATATACACAAACCTTAAACAATTAACGTATTATAACACTTCCTTTTAATATTATTGTAAAACGAAAACACAACATCATCGCTTATCAAAAAATTGGGTAGTACGTTCCATAGCTACCTCTCGCCGCCAATAAGCACAATGAAGGAGGTGTGCATCTGATTAGAATTAAAAAATCAATCGTTACAATTTTAAAATAAAGAGATTCGTCTGCATGTGATTACGTTTCAAATAATATTCGATGTTTATTTTTAAGCCTCACACGAATACAATAAGTGTCTGTTATGTGTAGTGTCTTGCATTTGGAGACAACGACGTGTATCATAGTTACCTCACTTACATTGTATAATTATCTCCCTTTGTATATTTCTCTTGCATATATAAACGAATGCTGACGAAGATCGCTCTCTTTAGAAGAAGGTCTCGGAAGCGTAAACATCAAACCATGTCTCCTTTTCTTATTCATTTTACGTTCTCGCTTCGCATTGTATGTATAAGTGTCTATTATGTCGCTAGCCGAATATTAATAGATTCACATAACAATTGACAAGCGAGAACATTATATTATGTTTATTTTAGTTTTGTGAATTTGTTAGATCGACTTAAAAATGTTTTACTTTTCGTCTTTTTTAATTTTTACTTTTGACATAGAAATTATTTAAAACTGCAATTCATTATATACTATACCTACTCTTTTCTCGGTACTTCTGTAGTAAGCAGACTGGGCTGAAATAGTAACGGTATCATTTTTTACACCCGTTCGTAGAATGATACATCTTTCTCGCCTGCGACTATCTTTATTGTTGTACCAATTCGAAGCGCCCCTTATTGTAGGAAGATGCTTTTTCCACAATAAAACACCTTACCGACATATACAGGGTGGGCAAAAATAAGGGTCCTATTTTTAAAAATTCATAACTTTTTTATTTATTGATTTTTTATTTTATTTTTAGAATAAGTAAAGGACCCCTTCCGAAGCAAGCATGAGCCGTATTAGCCCTAAGGAACGTACCCTCATTTAGAAAACATTATTTTTGCTTAAAAAACTCAAAACAGTGTAAAAAACAATACTTTAGTTTTTGTAAGTTTTAAGAAGTGTTTTTCGGCTAAAATTTGTTTTGTTTATTTCAAAAAATCTCGGAAGGGTCAGTCTACACACACATAAAGTTTGGTGAGTTTAACTTTTATTTTGTGGAAGTTATTCAAATTCAAGTTATTCAAATTTAAAGATAGGACCCTTATTTTGGCCCACCCTGTATAAGCAATTTTAAAAATTTTTCTTAACGATTTCTCCTCTGTTAACTATTCGTCACTGATATGGTTCCGATTTACATGCCACCACACTAAAAGAAGTAAAACACAAGGTCGGTTTTTAATGTGGTGAAAGGTCCGTCTCCTCTAATAAAGACAGCATGTTAAATTGCCGCAGTTAAGAAGGATTTCTCCTTCAATAACCTAGAACAGATTACGTATAGTATAACAGCCACTACTTTTTAATTTTATTTCTATTCTGAAAGTAACAAATAACATCAGACATATTATATACTACGTCAAAGCTTACTGATGAACTCCATTTGCCTCTTAATAAAATAATAACCGGGATACACGTTAAACGAACACTATTCTCTACATCCAAGTGAATTAATCGCCGACACTAACAGCGAGTGTGAAGATGTTCCAAAACATTTACGTATATCAATCCATACAAAGTTACGGGATTAAACAAAGGTATACACAATAAATATGGAGATTTTCTCTCTCTTTATTTGAGATTGTTTATTAGAGCCCAAAATATTTTAAATAACCTCGACAGTATCACTGGTCAAGTTAGAGATACATACAGGAATGCATGTAGATCACATGGACTACTACAATATGGTTATGATGAGGATGCTACTTTACAAGAAGCAGTTATATTTGAATATTTGAAACGTTTATTTTCGATCATAGTCTATACATGTGCAGTGTATACTCCAAACCGACTCTGGGATACTAACCGCATGAGCACGCAACACTTGTTTGAGATGGTATAACACAACTCAAGAAAAAGCAAACATCTGCCCAATATTTCCTATTGTTCTACGTGGAAGTGCCAGTGATGAGCTTAATGCTTACATTGCGTTGTCATATTTGTAAAAGTACATGAAGACGTAAACATCATCTACAAAGATGCGTGTGTATCTTCATGGCAAGATTGCGATTACTAACCATGAGACGAGGGTTAGTACTCTATGCATTGCATTAATTGTTTCATCTACTGTTTACCATTAACACTGTGGGGAAGTGTGCAAACGTTGTCAATCATAATCACCAAAGACGTGGCAAGACCTTTCTTGAGTTGTTCCACTTTTCCCGGCAACGCTGAGGTACGGGTCAGCTGGTGTACATATATACTAGTATGCATGTATGTGTTTCACCGTATCGATGCTAGTGAATTTGGCTAGCTGTTGGGTGTGTTTCACGCCGAGATGCGAACCCGATCACCAGATAACCGTCCGAAGCCGGGATCGAAATTCGACCGTTGATTAATTGATCGAGTAAAAAAGGTATCTCTAAACCGTCTTAACAAATTAGGATAATATTAAAACATAGGGAACTTTTGGGAAATTATTGCTCTTGTAATTTCTAACATAAAATGAAATACATTTTATAAAGCGTAGTATAAAAATATGATTACTTATTAGTAACGCGAGAACATTACACACCCATACATACACATACACACACACACCCACTAACATATATTTATATATATTTTATATATATTTATATATATTTTATATATTTTTTTTTTATTTCCTCCCAACCCTCAAAGCGGCTATTTAAACAATCCCGTACCTCATACACCCTCCCCCCTAACCCCAAATATTTAACAATTTTGCCTTTTTGTTTCATTTGGATTTTAACCTGGAACGAGATATCATTTGCCTTATTTGGTCCAATTTCTCCCTTTTCAACCCCCTTTAAGTGCGTCTGGACTCACCTATATTTTGAGCACTTTCTCCACACTGCTCCCACGGAAAGAGTTTTCTTCACATTCTACAATTCATTTGACTCCTTTTCAACGGGAATTTACCACCCGGACAATCTGCATATATTTTTCACGGAATTTTTCTTTTCATTAGCTGCGTTTTTTAACAAAAATTCCTTTACTAATAATATTCATATTTTTCAAATATTTGAACTTTGGTTTTTTCGAAAGCCAACTTATCCATCTGTATTTCTCCTCTGATGATAAGATTTCGATCTTTGAAAAGCATTGGCTTAAGGAAAGAATAATAAACACTAGTTTATTACTGAATACACCTTGCATTGAACAATTGAAATTTGAAATAAATTTGGACAATCGTCGCATATTTATCACTCTTTTTGTATTCTATCTCTCTCTCTCTCTATCTCTCTCTCTCTCTCTCTCTCTCTCTCTCTCTATATATATATATATATATATATATATATATATATATATATATAATGTGTATATATTTCTGTGTACAACTTGTGAACTTGGAATCTGTATCTGCTGCGTGTATCAAGAAAAAATGGATGTTATTTCTATGAATAAGATTCGAAGTCTCTCTTTATGTCTCTTCATCTGAAGATCTATTTGTTAATAATATTTGACCAATGTTTTCAGTATTGCTTTGTTTGTACTAGAGAAACATGGAGAATACATTGAGATAAAGACAAGTTTTGCGTATAATAAGGACTAGTTTTTGTTGGAAGTATATAAATTCTTATGTTTGTGTGTTTGTGTGTTTATGACTGGTGTAGGTTTGTTACACAGTAATTAGTCGGTATATATTCATTCCGAAAGTAATTAAATAGCGTTGTTAATGAAAATATTATCCGAAACCTCAATCTGTCGATGTAAGCGGACCACTCCACCACACACAACTACAACCATTTCGCCCACCTAGCTTCATATAAATATATATATATATAGAGAGAGAGATAGATCGATAGATAGATAGATAGATAGATACATAGATAGGTAGCTCCGACGTAAATAAAATATATATCGTTTCTAAAACGACCATATACACACGAGTAACTAGGAAGTCATGTATATAACTATATTCGGTACGTCAGAAACACAATGTTATGGAGAAAAAAGTATAACAAAGGATAGTACAAAATTATATACTTGCTTTTCTTAAAGCACCTATCTCACCGAATAAACAACAAACTTGATTACGATATTAATTAAAACAAGTAATCGACTGTTCGAATGTTTAAATTGATAGTATGTGTCTGAAACACTTTGCAATATACATTATATTGTCACATAATCCAAACAGAAACCACTTGATCGGTACGAGTATTATTATACTTTGCACCTGTTGACGATCGTTAAAATGTTATATACATTAAACGTGCTCTGATGATAAATAGTGCCAAGATAGAGAGAACGTCTGAACAACTAGAGCAAAGCGAATATTTAAAACCGCACCAAAGCTATGGTGTGCCAATAATAAAGGTAATAACGTGTGATTGTTACATACCGCTTGTGAATTATATCTTCTCGGAACCGAAAACAATACGAACAATCTATTAAAAGATTATGAAAGCGTTTTCAACCTTTTTAACAATCTCTGTAAGCCACTTTCAAGCGACATTTTTAACAGGCACTTTTAATACACATTTCCTTAGGGCGATTTTAAGCCTTCAAACTGTCCACCTATTACACATAATTTTTTAACCACTTCTCGTTATTAAAACCATTTTCTTTTTAAACATAGTTCTTTTTAAATTCTCTTCTCATTAAACATAGTTCATTAACCATGTTACATTAAACACCGTATCTCATTTAAACACTTTAAACATTTAAAACATTTTAAACATTGTTCGTTAGGCATATCAAATTCAGCATTGCTCATTTCTTCTTTCGATTTTCAGCTCTTTCAGTTTTACAGGACCCCCAAAGAATGTTCTGCCCCAAAAAAGTAACCTTACATTTTCTTTCTCACTGTTAGCCGTGTGTTTGCTCGCACACTCATATCCGTTGCTGGCTCGTGATCGTAGTGGTGCGCCTGTATTGTGGTTTACTTCTGTTTTCATGCACGGAGATAAAAACGTTCGAAGACACTATTTTTTTAGAAAGATTCCATTCGTTTATTTCACACTTCAATCGGAGAGATTCCCATTCGTCGGTTGTTCAATCAAACTCAGTCCCTCTCTCATACTGCTTTTTGGATGTGACGGATGCAATCGGCTATTTTCTTGTCCCGCCGTTGGGATTTTACTCTACGTCTTAGTCCATATCTGGCGATGTCATCCCAACTCTGTGCATTGCAGAACTCAGTTTATGGACGTCTGTCTATTGCGCGCCTCCATGATGAACTGTATAGGAAGCTAATTTTTCACCAGAGATCTGTTACGTCAGAGCCATTTGACCCTTCAACAGAATGTCATAACAGAACACCATATCGCTTTTTGTCTAACCTTTTTGATCTGAGCGTTTCATCTCGGACAGAATACATCCAGTATGTTATGATTCCCAGAATGAATCATTTTGTTTGTCCAAAATTATCAATGCACCTAATTTGTACTTCATCCTATTTCTTTCACACAGTTCCTTATTCATACTAGCTACTTTACCCGTTTTCAAAATACAGTGCCCGTCATTATGTAACATGATGACTAAAGTTACCATATCAGTAGATCCCATAGATAGTGTTGCATTCTAGCGCTTGAGACCGTAAAAGATATTGTAAAACATATTTATTTAACTATTTATTAAAATAGATGTAAGCGTTTTCAATTTTCATATACAACATTATTTCTAACTATAAAATAGACAGCCAAAACACAAACAATATCATGTTACTTGTCCTCATTGATGTATTCATTCGAAGTACAGTTTTAAAAATATACGACGATTAATCATTCGTAAAAAAAACATGAACTCATGCACGGTTTTAAAGGTTAAAAACTATTTCAGATTAAAGAAAGTATAACGAAAGTTAACATATATCAGCTATATTAGGTTAATTAGTTTTCATGTGTTGTGATCAAATTCGAAGACTATTCGATTGTGCGGCTAGGCCTTTTGTGTTGTAAGTCAATAAATATTGCTTTTCTAGTTTACCTACAAGCTGGACTGTATATTAACAATTCGAGGTAGGGTTTGCTGTTCGACTATTGTGAGATTCCTATATGTTACATTGTGTTGTGCTCGATCAGATACGTTTAACGCGTAAGCAAGAAGTGTAAATGGTTAAATCATTGAAGTGGTTGAAATCTGAATATTTGTAGCTATATGTAAGGTTTGTGTACACATGTGTTGTAATGCAGCAATTGTTGACACGTAAAAGCACATCGAGATGTATCAGGATATTCTTGTGTGAGTTGTATTGCGTTGTGGCAACTTATTATGTAGTTGTTGAAGTTAAGTAAATGTGTACATATCAAGAATATATAACTTATTAATGTGTAGTGTGTCTATATAAAAATATGGAATCAATGAATCTGTACTGCATTATATTTAAATTGAATAGTTTGTATCATTTTGTTTATTCGGACTAGATTTCTCATCTTGAGTGTTATCATCACAACATTTCGGCGACTGTAACCTCCGACCTTTTTCAGGGGTATCTCTTCGAACTCGGGAATGGTTCTGTCGGACTCAGGAATCTGAACGGAATTTCGAACGCAACTCTTTATTTAATTCACAAGGGTAGCATGCCCGTGTTCCGTCAGGCATAACTGGGAGAAATATTTAGTAATTCGCAATTCTTCGTATCGCCCGCACCGAAGATTGAGGGAACAAGAGGATGCTACCTCCGTTGATTGAATATAGGGGTCCGTTTGAGATTTCGTCCAATTTCCCGAGTTTAACCAAAAGATTCCCGAGTTGGAGGAGATACACCTGAATAAGGTGAGAGGTTACAGCGACCGAAAAGTTGTGAGATGAGAAAGGTAGTCCGAATAACTAAAATTATACAAATTATCAATCCTCATCTAAAAAAATCAGAACTATGGTTAAGTTTGTTTTCGAATTAAATCATGAATAACTTAAATGTAGTTTGAGACGAGTATCGTGCCCATCGTTGTTTGTTTGATTTGGTGGAAGTGTTCGTCTTATAACAAGAAGAACATAATTAATGTGCTTATGCCGCAAATATCTTGCAAATCTTGATTACGAAAATTGAAAAACTACTTCATTTTTCGATTATGGGTATCGTGTTCATAAAGCGTGTGGTTTATTTAATGTAGCTTAAAATAATGGGTAGTAAGGGTTGGAGAATATTACTTGTGTGGTCTGGAATTAATTATGTGATTGGGGAAATACCTCACACAATCATTCTACGTCGGGGAAGGATACACTACGACAATATGATAAACAAGTATATGGCAGGTGTGCTGTTGTTTTATGTAGCTTGGATAGTTATCTCATAATTGCGGTTGCTGAATTTGTAGACAAAGTTATTTAGGGAGGTGTTGAAGGTTAGGAATTATACTAAAATAGCCAGATTTATGATTTAATTAATGTGGTGGTAAATATGTCGTTCCTTGTAAAAATTAGTGTTGATTCGTCTGCGGATTTAATGGTGATGCCGCGATTATTTAAGAGTGATTTCATGGCTAATCGTTCGCTCTTTGTTATGTGACATAGCTTGTTGTTATGTATGTTTTTTTCAGGATAATTGACGAAGTGTTGTCTAGATTGTACTTATACATATTTATGTGTGTGGTAAGTCTATTCCGTGGACTATATTGTATGCTGCACACATGTTCTAGCGATTCGGCGTTGAATTCGTGTTGGGATCTTGAATGTGTTGAGTCGTTTATTGGGTGCTAATTTAGAAATTCTCCTGCGTAAATTGTTTGACCATGTCGAAGCATAGGCCACCGGATTGATGTTTTTAGGGTACGGACATAACACAGGCTCCTTCATATTTAAACGCTCAATTCATTGTGGTTAAAGCAGGTGGCTATCTTGATTTATTAAAGAGGATCGTTCTTGTGTGTGCCCCTGGGCATAATTTGATTGCCCATATTGCGAATGTTTTGTGGAGAACTGTTTTTTTTATTAAGCATGTATATATATATATATATATATATATATATATATATATATATATATATATATATATATATATATATATATATATATATATATATATATATATATATATAGTCTAAACAAGCTTTGAGTCATTAAAATAAAAATGAAAATATGTAAAATGCAGTTTGAATTCCCAGACAAACTAACTAAATCCAAGATATTGCAGACTTAACATTCGTTGGGAAATTCATAAATAAAAAAATATAATAGTAAGTAAATAAAATAAAAACATATATATACACAATAAAACATAATGCTAATCTGTCAGTGTTCTGATACAAATAAATAAGACAAATACGGAGATGAGTTATCCCATGCAATATACCCGGGGAAGTATAGGAAAAACAATATACCACAACAAGACAACAACGTTTTAAATTCAAATACAAATGTTTGTTAATTAACATAAAGTTAGAAAAATATAAAAAAATTAAATAATACAATTTTGCACCGGAAATGAATGTTTAAAGAATATATATATAATTCACGAGCAAAGAACGGATTTTACTATATTATAGCAGTATATAAGAGAAAATATACTCGTGACCAATTCAGGTACTCTACATAACAGTTTAATAGACTAAAATGTAATAAATGTGTGTTTGTATAAGAATGCTAGTCGAATGACGAAGATTTCACAAACAAAGTAAATGTTATTCGATCAGTATATGACACACCAATGTTTAGATCTATATAATGGCCTTGTCGTTGCGCAATTTTCAGTAGAAATCACAAGTCAGTTTATTACTATTTTTCTAATTCTCAATGGCCAACAGTGAAGCTTCGGATTGTTCATAGCGGCGTTTTTGTTAACGAGAAAATCGCTTTCCTTCGATGTGATCAGTTTTTCCAATCTTCTTCGGTAAGACGATAAACGGTTTATTTTACTTTTTTCTCTTCGTCTTTTTTGTATTTTCTTCTTCTTAATAGATAGTGTCAGACAAAAGGCGTGTGGGAAAATCGGAAAACCGTGTCTAAATTCCTACATTTGTGAATGTATATAGCTGTCAGTCATGTGAGTGAGTACGTAGTTGGATATGTATAGCCGTATATTCTGTCAGTCAATTCTGATAAAGATGTAAAATATACTTAGAGACAAAGTCACTGGGTGTGTCAAACTTACTCGGTAAGGTGACAAAATCGACAAGTCGTTGTCGGGGGCAAGATGTGATTGGCGAAACAAAGGGGATCACAGGAAATATTATATAGCCTTGTTCGCCTCTGAATTATAGATCTGGTTGTAACTCACTAATTTAAATAAGAAAAGAAAATAGAGGAATGTATTCATATGCTCGACCGGTATTTTTTCTTAGAAAATGTGCTTTAAAATCTTAAGTTTGAATAATGAAAAGAGATGACTATATTATGTAATGTAAATTCCACCTATTCTTCGACATTATAGGTTCTGAAAAAACATTTTGAAGAACATTCATTGATTATCAATATTTTCTTACTCTAACTCTGTCTCTCCCTACCAACTTGTAGCACGTTATCCAATGAGAACGGAGTTGCCTGTTCTTTTAACGTATCTAAACCTAAACGTCTGTCTTTCACCATCCAAACTCGGACCCTCATGTCTCCCTAGTTGAAATAAATGGTTCTCTTCTCGAGATAGTCACCTTCTTTGATCATTTTCTTTTACTGACTGCCACGTCAAACTTGAATCAAAAATGTTGCGAAGTTTTCTGGAAAATAGTTGGATCATTCTACCGCTTCAGAAAGCACCTAACTCCGATGAAATCCTTCTAGAAATTTCTAGATGCGCGACACAAAACTGAGTCCTGGTGCTACACGTATAGTCATCCGGTAGCTACCGTCTCTACTAAAAAGTTGACAACAGTGAACAGTACATACCTATTATAAATGCATCTAGAGTTGCTTTTCAAAAATGTGGCGCGGCATGATGCTGTTTCGCCTGAAAGACACCTACAGACTATCGCAGTTTTAGCGAATCTGATCTTCATGACGCGAATTCGTGCTGACAATAATCTTGGGAATAATTGTTCTGTAGGTTATGGAACTAGTCTTGAAGAGCTCAACAACCTATTTTATTTGTAGCGAGGTTTTTTGGCTTTAATCAACCTGTTCTATCAGGCTTTTCAGGCGAGTAGTTTGCTCCTGAGTGTTGTATGCGAGATTTAACCTTTATCTTCATAGTCGCCAATCCGACATCGATTACTTAAATCAAGGTTAGCATTGTCTTGTCTTTATTTCTCCGCACATTCTCTCGCCATCCTGAAAAAATAGTCAAAACGTCTCTTATGATACTAACTTTTAGTCGCTGCTTCCACATCGTAGCCGCAAGTCTCTAGCTCATATCTTACGGTGTTCTATGATATCAGATAACGTATATATTTGTAGCTATGTTGCTATTTATTTTTATCTTACGAAAATCATTAGGTTGCTACTTTAATATCCACGTGCATTATTGTCGTCTATGGTATTAAACCCTAAGACCTACACACCCATATATGTGTTACACTATCACCCTTTTAAATGTGTCGATTGCTTCTGAAATTACAGAATCTCAAATATGAAAAAAAAATGTCTCGAACACCTAGTGTATGCATGCTTATACATATTTCTGTATATATATATATATATACATATATACAGGGTGGGCAAAAATAAGGGTCCTATTTTTAAAAATTCATAACTTTTTTATTTATTGATTTTTTAAATTTTTTTTTTTAGAATAAGTAAAGGACCCCTTCCGAAGCAAGCATGAGCCGTATTAGCCCTAAGGAACGTACCCTCATTTAGAAAACATTATTTTTGCTTAAAAAACTCAAAACAGTGTAAAAAACAATACTTTAGTTTTTGTACGTTTTAAGAAGTGTTTTTCGGCTAAAATTTGTTTTGTTTATTTCAAAAAATCTCGGAAAGGGCCAGTCTACACACACATAAAGTTTGGTGAGTTTAACTTTTATTTTGTGGAAGTTATTCAAATTCAAGTTATTCAAATTTAAAGATAGGACCCTTATTTTGGCCCACCCGGTATATATATATATATATATATATATATATATATATATATATATATATATATATATATATATATATATATATATATATATATATATAGTAATATACATTTAAAATAACATGTATATTTAAACTATAAAATTAAGCATCTAATATACAGACATCTTAATTCCATTCTGACAAACTTTCCTCTTCCAGCGATCGTGGTTGCGTTTCATTAAGAAAAATATGATATATATGTTGGTGTGGTTTTTTGCGAACACATATTATCTTGCTTGGATTATGCTTAACAATTAAACAAATATGTTCATTCCAGCAGCAAATGTAAATGCAAGTAAGTAGCAAATTACGCTCTATATACTAGTCCTTATGTTTCGCTAATCAACCCACCTGATAATATGTAAGTTCTTCTAATAGTCGTTGTAATTACCAGGTGTTTCACGGGTAGAGAGCGTAGATAGAATAATTGAAAATATAGTTAGAGTGAATAGGATCCTTTACATTTTTACTTTTGTTATATTTTGAAATGTCTTTATCCGGGAACACCCTACTTAATACAGCTAATTACATATATCCGTTTATGTATATATTAGTGGTGTGGCCTGTACATCCGCGTTTTTTGGTACAATTTTAAAAAGTAGAACCATGTGCATGTCTGCATGTGTCTCCATCTAAATGTCACAACTACACAATACATATTTCGGACAGATGATGTGTAATTTTAAAAAGAAATATAAATATGTGAAGGTGAAGTCAAAACAGAATTCGAAGTCGACATTTAGAACGACTTCTGAATATAATTGTGTACGGACGGAAATTGCCAGGAAATGAGCATGAGGCTATCGTTTTTTCTTTAGACTATTTTCGCCTCAACATCATTTCTCTTAAAACCATGCATATATATATATATAATAACACAGTAGTACACTTGGTGATTGGTAGATGTTCAATCAGAATATGCTCAATTCTATTGAGAGAGCAAATATGTATTATCATAGAGTAGTGTTGTTGGTAAATAGTAAATACTGAATCGGTAGATAAGTAATACTCAAGAGAGAACAGGTGTATCTATAATACAGTAAGTCCGTGGGTAAGTGGTATATGCTTGATTGAAAAGAGAAATACAAGATACTCGATGTTGCCCGCATACCTACAAACACATATAGATATCAGCAAAATAGTAAAAAAAAGGGGGTAATTACAATCAGGCCCTTGACCGAGACAACATTTAAACATATGTGGGATTTATCATATTATTAAAGAGGGTATCGAATATTTTTTATAAAATTACACGTGAAAAAGATTACCAAACTTGGCGCGGAATAAATAACAAATAATAGATTCCATTGTATTGTTAAGAGGGTTAAACAGACAGTAATAAACTCCGCTTTACTCGGCTTTACTCGGCAAGATATCCATTCAAGTATAGGTTTTATTATAATATTACAGAGTAAGGCAATAAATGAAACATCTGGCGTTGTTTTTACATTCATTAAAAAGATATAGTTGCAATTATTTTTAAACTGAACTTTCAAATTAATCTCATACAATTTGATAATCATGTTTCATAAATTGAAATAAAAGATATGAACAGAAAAGATTGAAGGGGTAAATAGAGGCTGTAAAGAGAGTTTGAAACAGAAGAGGAGTATATCAAGAGAAGTAAGACGTAGGGATAGAGAGAGGTAGACACTTATTTTGAAAGAATGATGCCACACACGTTTTTATCATTTTTTCTGTTGCTTATTACAACGTGCAAAGTCGGGCAGCCTTGCTAACACATAATCACAGAATAAGAATGTGTATTTAAAACATATTATTTTACTTCTCAGACTGATATTCTATTTGTAGTTATTCACACTTTTTCTTGTTCATAATCGTAGGTGTAATCGGTCAATTATGGTGTTGCAATAATTCTGGTTCAACATCTCAATTTTCTGACCAGACAAGACAAATATTTTATAAATATTATTAAAAGTATTATCAAAAACATTATTGCTCTTAGATCTTTTTAAGAAAAATGTTCTATCATGATCTGATAATTAACAACTTAACATTAATGAATTAATACATTTAATTAAGTGTCATCAATACATATTTATCACAAAGTTGTCTCTCTACACTCACCAGTGTTGCAATAAATAACTTGAGCATTAGTAAAAAGGTTTCAATCTTAGACCGTAGTAATGTCAGTCCAACATGCTTAAACTATTTAACCATCCATACTTGTAAGAGAAAACCAGCTATATTTAATTACGAAAACACACGCAAACACATACACCCCCACAGTAAAATACCATAGTAAAATGAATATATATATATATATATATATATATATATATATATATATATATATATATATATATATATATATATATATATATATAGGACAAAATATAAAACAAAAGTAAAACTTTTAGTAGATGGAACCTATTGTGAAGAGGTTTAGCTCAATATACAAGATAGAGCAATTGTAAAGATAGAAGAAAAAAAAGTGATAAAAATGCGACGAATGTCCAGATTTATTTCAAATTTCAATTGTTCAATTCAAGGTGTATTCAGTAATAAACTAGTGTTTATTATTCTTTCCTTAAGCCAAGGCTTTTCAAAGATCGAGATCTTATCATCAGAGGAGAAATACAGATGGATAAGTTGGCGTTCGAAAAAAAACAAAGTTCAAATATTTGAAAAATATGAAAAATGTTATTAAAAAAACGCAGTGGAAAAAAGAAAAGTTTCGTAAAAAAGATATGTTGTTTGTCCGGGTGGTAAATTTCCGTTGAAAAGCTTCGGCTTAAGGAAAGAATAATAAACACTAGTTTATTACTGAATACACCTTGCATTGAACAATTGAAATTTGAAATAAATCTGGACATTCGTCGCATATTTAGCCTCTTTTTTCTTCTATCTATCTATCTATCTCTCTCTCTCTCTCTCTCTCTCTCTTTCTCTCTCTCTCTCTCTCTCTATATATATATATATATATATATATATATATATATATATAGTATGACCACATACCTATGGCCAATATGTATATATAGTCTGTGATAATTAAGTGATAATAATTGTTTTAGTTTCCGATTTGAAATGCAATCATAGTTGTTCAATGATACGTCATAAAACCCACGTTCGCGAAACACACACATTTACATGAAATGTGGATTAACTTATATACGCTACGTCATGTCATTAGATTCAGACAAATATCAAGAGAAAACAAAATTGTAAAAAATAACTTTACACGTATATCTTTTTTAGAATGATTTAAATATACATAGATATCAACGTGCGGCTAATACAAACTCATAAATATTCGCTTGCATTTTCTTTTCTTTATTTCTTTCAACATAATACTTATTTCTCACCATACAATGAGAATGCGAAAACAAATATACATCGATTTAGAATTTGCATGCAAATCCCAGTGGCAAACACTCTACTGCATTTCGTAATAAAATACACAATTCCCAACGCTTAAATGCAAAGCTTAATGCCATCTTATTGCAATCATTGCATGGAGTTTTTTCCTTATTTGCTGTGACCTGGAAGTCATTTCGATTGGAGAGATTGGCTTTTTATAGTTGTATTTGAATTTGTTTTCTTTTTGTTGTACTAAATAATAAATATTTGTTTATTTTCTTCTATTATCTTTAATAAGTTTGCCTCCGATTCTCGACGTTGAATATAAAATTGCTTTCTGGAGATGTTTTTCTTGTAGTCATTGCCGCAATGATGAGTCCGCGCCGTTCGTTAAATGAGGTAAGTTTTTGGTTGTCTTATCTTTTTTCAGGAATTCCAGATAAAACTTTTTTTTCCCATGGAAATGAATCATCATTCTTACAAATTAACATTGACGAGAAAATTATGCGCATGGAAATACAAGAGAATGTGTTGGAGAGTAAAATGAATCAGTGTATGTAGAGCTGAATTCGGCTTAATATGTGTGTTGTAATTATGCAAAAACTATTGGAATGACGCACAAATGGATAACTTGTCATCAATTTTGTAATTCAGTTCAATCTAGCAGTATATTTTTATACTAGCTGTTTATACCAGATGTTTCGCTGATTGCAATGTAGAATATTTATTTTGACATTTTTGAACGAATATTTGTTTTGCGATCAGACCAAATCATTTTTTATATTGTTTCCAAAAAACAAATTAGTATCAATGATGGTTTTAGTTTTAATTAACTTCAATAATAAATTAGAATTGTATTTTATAAATTTTAGTTAAAAGAAAATTAAATTATTTCCAGAAATGTAAATTAATGTTTAGTTTAAGACTTGGGACATAGACCGGGATTAGTCAAAGCTATTAGAATGAATTCAATAAGAAAATTCAAATGCGTCTCAGAGAGCGCGAACTGGTGTATATAAGAAATTCATCACTTTTTCAATAAAATCCCTTTGTAAATGTGTCAGACCGAAAAGAAATCTGCGTCTTAAAAGAACTATCCTCTTTTCTTTAAAATATTATTCAAGAAAATTAAAGTATTTATAGAATTAGCTGTGTAAATAATGTTATTGTCTGGACGTAAGATTGTATTAAGAACATGCCTCTATATTTAGCATAGATATCTGAAGAAATAGAACCAAGTATAAATACACTATGACAAAAGCTATCATGCCTTTACAAATTTAAACTGTATCTCTCTTTACTATATATATATATATATATATATATATATATATATATATATATATATATATTATTATTTTTATTTTTAAATACAGATTTTAATCAGACATAGACCAGTGGTTTCTAACAAGAAAAGGGTTTAATCCCCAATTCCGTCTTCGTCAGCACTGTCTGAAATGGTAAAATGATGGAATTTCTTCAAAAAACAGTTTTTACCCGTTATGAAACGCTATGCACAAAGAATTTGAAATGAAGAGGCGGTGAGACGCTTAAACCAGAAAATAGCCGTTATGTAAGAGAGTCTATATTTAGAAGTGAAGAAAAAGAGAAAGAAGAAAGGGAAAATAAAATAAAATTAATAATAATAAAAGAAAATTAAGAGAAAATGTAATTTTATTTATATATAAAAAACACATGGTTAAAGGTACGTAACTCTAATTAATTAAAATATCTAAAAAAGGGGAGGTAACTATTTATCATATATATATATATATATATATATATATATATATATATATATATATATACATTTCACGATGGTTTCAATTAATAAATAAAAAAATAAAAAATCAAATAACGCATCAAAATAAAAATAAAAATAAAAAATAAAAATAAAAAATAAAAATAAAAATAAAAAATAAAATATAAAAAATAAATAAAAATACTAACATTAAATTTAAAGAAGGTGGGAGAAAGGGAATGTGGTGAGAAAGGGAAAATGGAAAATAGAAAAAAAGAACTGTGATCGGGTTCGTAGAAGAGAAGTCTGCAGTTGAAGTATATAAGTGTCTGAAAAATGTATATAAGGGGGTTCTGGATAGGCTTAAGTCACTCGATCCATCCAATTAATAAGGTGTGCTTGTTTACGATGTATACACCCCTTAAAAACCTCATCGCGCACATTTAGACATCTGGTGCTTGGGTTCATGATGGCCTTAAATATATATATATATATATATATATATATATATATATATATATATACTAGCTGACCTGTGCCCCAGCGTTTCTCTGGAAAAAAAGATCAGATCAAGAAATTCACAGACGTACAAAGACCAACCTCTTAAAAGTAGAACGCCAGATCTTCCTATGTATATACGACAAAATAAAGATAGTCTTACCCGTATAATCGAGTTGTGGTTTCTTATTTGTTGTGAATATTATATGATGCAAAAAATGTGCACATTAAATTTTGCGTGTACTGATCTATGGTGGTAATATGCACATGAGAAAATTCACTTTACTTTATTAGATTTATAGACCAGGTCTACTTACAGTATTTTTATTGTAAGTTTTTCCCCTCCATGAGTAAAAAAACTAAAAGTGTCCCCTCAATGTTTAGGGGGGGGGGAGTGTTGTGTCGCATAATAGGTCAGTGGGGTATAATCGGTCAACTCACAGATTTCTTATATTTTACGCTGCTATTCCTGGATGTACAGGCTTAGAAGAGTTCTATTGTTTGTGCAATGTGATAGAATTGAAGAACAACAATAAATGGGCTCATTAGTCATGTGTGACCTATTTGCTCTAAAAGAAAATACTTTTTATTTCATAAGTATTGATATAAAAATGCCCTTTTTCATTTAAAATGCTCAAAAATCGACATATGATGATCAACACCTATTATTTTTTATTTACATTTGTAAAATTAATTTAAAGCAGAAAAAGCGCAATTCGAAAAATAAAAGAGACAATTCTCTCCATTTAATAGTTTCTACAGTAATGTAATCATTGCACGTATAATACTAAAATGTTTCAGCGGTGTAACTTATACCCCTAACAAACACTCTGAGTGTATGATGGCAAAGAATAGGCCAACGTCTACATTAGGTCCTGATAAGTTAGTTCTAGAAGGTGAAAAATAATTCTTAGAGAGTTAAATATGGGTGACACTTCATGCCGGTCACAACATTGAAGTACGGTATCAGGATCTTTACTAGTAAAAATTGAAAACATTCGGTTAAACTTCATAAATTATTTTTTAATCTATTTATCAATTAAACGGTCACAATATTGAAATACGGTATTGTTATTTGTATTATTAAACTTCAAAAGCAATGTTTATTTGTTATAATTAATTAATGCTGGTCGTAATATTTACATACGGGATGTGTATTTAAAAAACAAAAACAAATCAAACGTTCACAGTATACGCGATTTTTTTGTTTGTTTTACTGCCGTCAAAAGTGTGTAACGGACTATATTGTGTTTAAATTACTTAATGAGTGTTACAAAAGAGAAATTTATGAAGCGAGGAAAGCGAATAAAAATCACGTACGAGACCCGAGCTGTCAGGCTAAGACGCCAATGTGATTACTATGTGAGTTGTTCAATAATGTATTCCTTTATTCTAAAAAGTCATTAACATTTATTCTGGATAGATGTACATAATTGCTGAAATAAAATTAATCTGATATTCCGCTATACCTCTAATACTAGCAAGACGCCATATAGAATGCAATCCAATTTTAGAGAGCATTTGTTATGTTTATAAAAAAATAAGTGTAGTATCTAGGCAATAGTAATAGTTTTAAAAATGAAATAAACAGTGCCTTAATCTTATTTCAATCATTTAAGGAAATACCCTAGAGAATGTGAGATATGTGGGAGCGAAAATTGTGGATAGTGAAAATAGTTGCTACGCTCTATGTAGAAGACGTGTTTGGAGAAAGAGTTGAATTGGAATTAATGTAATTATTTTTTGTGAAATGAAGAAATGTACGCATATTTTCTGAAACCTCGCATTAGACAGTGGTATAAGTTATTAGATTTCAGATTATCATATGAAGTTGTGTGTGTGCAGCCTATAGTAGCCGAAATATCAGGCGAAAATTGAATTATCTGTTATATATATATATATATATATATATATATATATATATATATATATATATATATATATATATGATATACTTGTGATTACAAGTGAACAGGTTACATAAACATAACGACATATTAAATAATTGAGGGGATTGAGAAGTATATTATTTACTTCATCAATCAATGGAAGCAACTATAGTACCTTTAATATATTCTATTAATATTTTTATTTGTATTTACGGAATTATAATTTATTTCAAGATGTCATGATTACATAGGTTTATTTCCGCACTCGAAAATTTCCTTGATGTTTCGGAAAAGTTAATCAGTTCCCTGATTTGTTTGTTATCGAGCTGGTGTTTGAGTCTAATTGCTTCTAAACTTTTTCTTTGCATGGAAACCAGTTAATTAACAGTATGCGTAATTATTACGACATGTTCATGTTCAATCCCCTCAGGTGTAGGGGATATTCCAAATATGTGCTTCTTTACTCTTCTTTCACTTTCAGGGCGTTTTCTGCGTTGGCTTATTTAGTCCTTATTTTAAAAATCTTATTGTGTCCGGTCTTTTTGCGAACATGTATTTGTCTATCTGTACTCCTAATTCTTAGAGAATTTTATGACTTTTATTTTCCAGTTTGTGCCATTATTCTTTGTCTGCATGTTCAAAGTCCTTAGATGAACTTCCAATCAACTTGCTTATACACCCAGCTATGTATGTTTTTTTATTCACCTTGGAATAGCTTATGATTTAATGTATTGCTTTAATTTGTTTTTGTTTGCATAGTGTTCATTTACTCTTTTCCTGTTTTGTCTAACTTCGGTTTTATATAGTTAGTTTTAATGGAGTTGGATTATGCGGCTGTCAATGATGATTTTTTTTTATCTCAACTAACATCCTCTCTTTCTTGTTTCCTTGTTATTATTATTAGTAGTAGAAATCGTAGTAGTAGTCGTATTAGTACTATTAGCAGTAGTAGTAAAAGTATTATCACTTATATATTAGGATATTTAACACGAGTCAAAATCAGTGATTACCTACTGGCAATGACAACTGATATTACGTAAATTATGAGTGGAAACAAGTCTCCAAAGATTTCTCGCATTTTTTACTCCATTCGAAAACTGTTTCAAAAAACGTTGCATTATACAAACAGCTGTTTACCATTGAATTATTGTTCATGAGATAATAATTATTTCTTAATGATTTTAAAGAAAATCAGCCTCTTTAGTAATTCAGTATCTTATAGTACAGTATTAAACGGTGATCTTCTCTGTCGGTGTGCCCATCCACCCAGACATTGTAACACAAGTATGTGTTGCTCCTACATCTGCTGGAGTCACTGTATTTTCCATCTGATTTAAAATAAAAGACATATGAGTAGATTGCACATCATTGCATGTTTCGTAACCCAGTATTGCATGTCATTCTGGATTCGTGTGATATTTTTCTATATTTCAAGCTGTATTCATGCAGCGTGTTGTTACAAGTATATATAAGGACACACATATGCTTCACTGCCTCTCAAGTTAGGGGATAATGCCTGGAGGTATAGTCTAATAGAAGCGACTAAAATTATGATTCTGGAGTTGGTATCATTAAAACAGAACCTATACTACATTACATTATAAAAAGGAGGGGCTAATACCTCGGAAGGTAATGTAATGAAAACAGAAGAAATACTACACTACCTTACCTTAGATAAAACATTGAAACACAGAACATTAGACTTACATTGTATAGTAAACTTAATCGGTACTAGAATATAGTAATAGTATAGGTTCGGCTACAGATATCAAACTTATTATATAGGTTCGTCTTAAGCAAGACATATACGAAATGTTTATTAGTAATTGCTCTAGCAGACAGATATTTGTTATTTCGATACGCTCTTGCTTTTTTTGTGGCGCGCTTTGAGCATAGGAGTACTGGTATGACCACTTCAGTTGTTGTATATAACGTTAAACGCTAAACCTGCCAATTAACCAATGTTTGTTGTCTAGATGCCTGCAAGCATAGCTATAAAAATGGCAGTCCATCGGTGTATCAAGCGTAAATTTGAAATGTTCGTTTCTTTAGATTGTCAGGCTTATTTTCCCTTCACCGCTACGCTTGGTCTATCATGTTTTAATTTGCAATATGATGTTCATTTTCAATTCAAATCTATTATAGCAGTAAGCCTAGCCACATATACAAAGCCACTAATAGAAAGACATTCGTAAACCATCTACGTTACACTCGTAGACAACATAGACACCTGTGTTGCAGTCAGTTTCCTCTAACAAAGATGAACTCCGAAGATCGGCACTGGCTTGGCATTCGAGGCTCGTTCGGTCGGGGTATGTATTGCCCGGTGCAGTTCTAGGATGTCAACCCTCACAGGTTTTTCCTTCTCACAGTTTAAGAAGGCGTTACTTTATTTCGAATCGTTTGAGACCCCTCCATCTGGGAATGTCAACAGAGCTACCCAGACTTTTTGTGTAGGCAAGAGTGATATTTCTCTAAGGCGCTGGTTGTTCAATCAAACTTTCCCGGAATGTTACCGCTGTGGGGTGTAGATAAATACCACCAAGGACTTAGGTACGACATAAA
>OY744517.1:15989021-16021521 GCA_963556195.1 Sepiola atlantica | reverse complement strand
GAAGATGGCACGTTGTGGAAGTATAACAGTGTTTTTTAACAATCATTTACTATTTACTACAATCGATTATAATTAAATATAACATAGAAATAAATAAACAATTCTACGCGATAATGGCAAACAGAACATGATCATCAACTTCCACGTTGAAGGTTTTACTTTCGAATTCCGTATAGGTTCACCGAATTACACATACGCTTTCTCAATTTCGAAAAAATGCACCTGAAGAATGATCAAAGGTTACATTGAGCGAAACATTGTGAATACAATAACCTACTTGAAAATGATAGTACTAGAATCTAAATCATTCAGGGTATCAATTACTAAACATCGTCGTTGTAATTGTATTCATATATTAAACTGTTTAATGAACCAAACAGTTAAGTCTAAGTCGTAGTTATGTTATTATTGTAACACGTGTTTACCTTTAAAATAGTGATTTATGATTTAATTGTGTTTATGGAAATCACTCCAGACAAGGCATGAATCAACTTGATGTAAAGAGCTAAACGAATACTATTTTAAAGTAAAAAGCAAGTCAACGATAAGGGTTAGATGAATACATTCTTACCTAGAAACCACTAATGCTTCCCCCTTGACACAAACATCGATCATAGAATGTGAGGAGTAAAATACAAGATATCTTAATTGAGAGTTACAGGGATGTATGTGTATATCACTGGATATATGCTTTATTTGTATAGCATAAACGATACTCTGACAGATACTCCCGTTGAGAGAAACAGGATTAAAATAGTTATTTGAATAATCCTAATAATCCATTAAAGCAATTCTCATTTAAAACAGATCATGCAAAATAATAACAAGTTTTCATACAATAAAATTATAACCAACCTTGTTGTAAAAGTGTATTCGGTGTTGAGGCACAGATTTTAGTGAATTGGTAAACATGGAGTCACGCATTAGTTACTATCTCTCCAAGGTCCACTCTAATATGATGTGGTAGTACCTGCCATTCTCCTATCTATAAATTATTGTTTGCAGAGAAAATATTCGCCTGCGAAACACATAAATCAGCGAACACATCGTATACAATGCATAAAAATAATTAACGACGGTTGAGAGGTCGTAAATCAATTAACCAACTTAACATATGTATACATATAAAATGTTGTGAACTTGACTAACATAGTTGCAGAACTGTCCAAAAGAGTTTTCAAAATCTCAGTTGTGGTATTATAAAAAAAACAGAGATATATCCACACCAATAACTTGTTATATTATGGGAAAGTATGTTTGGTCGTCTAATGAATTTAAAATTTGCTTGAGTTAAGTGTGTAACAGCGTGGCCTTTACGATGGTAAACTCACAAAACAAAATATTTTTAGTAAACTCAGGTATAACATTCGTAAGAGGCATTGCTTTAGTAAACCGCGAAACGTCCCGAACTGAAATAAACGGAGCGCTGAAGTAAATTGCCCTGATGTAAAAATGGTACTCAAAGTGCATAAAGTTTAAGTGGAGCGAAAGCTTTTGAAGAAAACTGAAACAACGATCGATTTCACTTGAACAAGTGAGACACAATAATATACATAGTTTAGTTTACCATTAAACAAGCTTGACAGTCGTATTAAGAATGGAAATAAAAATGGCAAGAGGTGTACACGTTTGAGCTCATATGCATTACATTACGTGACATATAAGCGAGCCGTGATTGACTATACCTTTTTGCCATTTTATGCTAGCCATAACACACACAAGAGAATACCGCAAAATTAAGCAATCGATAAGTCTTTTACAAATTCTGATCGTAGGTGACCGACACTTGCCTCATTTATTTTCATGATATGTCCACATCACCGCAAAGAAAGTTACATTTAGCAAAAATGGTGTCTCTGGGTTCCTTATTCCCTCACATGATCTGTGTACTGTTTGCGATATCGCTGAATGGTTCTTGGGTGTAGTGTTTGGATAGTATTATTATTATTATTATTATTATTATTATTATTATTATTATTATTATTATTATTATTATTATTATTATTATTATTATTATTATTATTATTTACTCACTAGGAGTTATCACACGGGTCATCGTCAGTGATCGCCCACTGCCGACAACCTGTGGTATTCCCTGGAGTCCGAGTGACAACAAGTCTCCTCAGGCCTCCAGTATTCTCTACCTCTTTTCGTTCATAACCGCTGATGACCTTGCGGTTTATTATTATTATTATTATTATTATTATTATTATTATTATTATTATTATTGTTAACATTTATGTGATTTGATATGCAAATTACCATGACACACTAGAATCTTAAGAGTAATATATTATAATTATTATTATTATTATTATTATTATTATTATTTATGTATATATTAGGGAGATAAAAGCTGAATTATTTCTAAATGGGGAAATGGTCGTTTGGTCAGTACCATTGGAGAGCCATCAATATTATAACTCGGCTGTGTTTAAATCCCCGAAACAGATACAATATAATCAGCTGATCATCACCGTTTTAATAGTTCACGCTCAAGTTGAGACCCCCTGTTTTTGTTTCACTGTTAGATACTTGAATCCATTTGATTTATGAATTTTCCAACGGTGCGTCGGTTTATGCAAGTTCTAAGGCTGCGACAACTTTTATTTAGTTAGTGTATCTTGGAATTTAAACTGCATTGTCCTTCTTTGTTTTAAATGGGTCAAAGCTTCTTTAGAATATATATATATATATATATATATATATATATATATATATATAGCATCTTTTTTTAATTTTTTATACATTACTTTGATATTTAGCTCTGTTGAGCAAGGTACGAAACCGGTCAGCTGCCTTTTCATCTTTTTAATTTCTTAATTCATTATGAGTAATAAATATTGTCTCTTCAATGCCATTTTAAAGTTTTGTACGACAAAGAAAAAAAAATATATATATATATGTATATATATATATATATATATATATATATATAATTCCATTGTCATTGTTACATAACGGCTGCTAAAGGGGGAGTTGTTACATAGCCACTACTCATGCCTGCACCGCGGCAGTTCTCTTAAACCAATCAAACAACTGGTCACAGTCCCAAAAATGCATATGTTGCATAACGCTTGTGAATTAAGTCTTCTCGGAACGGAAAACCATTCGAAAAGTCTATTAAAAGATTATGAAAGCGTTTTCAACCTATTTTAACACTTTCCTGTAAGGCACTTCTATAGACATTTTAACAGACACTTTTTACACACATTTCCTTAGGGCGATTTTATAGCACTTACAGGCCTTTAAACTGTTGTTCCATTTTCAATACCTCTCGTTAAACACATTTTCGTTATTAAAGCATTTCTCTCTTTAAACATTTCAAATCACGGATTTTAAACATAGTTCTCTTTTAATTTCTTACTCATTAAACCCAGTTCATTAAACATTGTATCTCATGTAAACACTTTAAACATGTTAAACCTTGTTCGTTAAGCTAATCAAATAAAGCATGGTGCACTTTTCCTTCCTGCTTTTTAGTTCTTTCGAGTTTTATAGATATGGACCCAAACAAAATTCCTCAAAAAACATTTTCTATCTCACTGTTGGTCGTGGGTTTACTGGCACACTCATATCCGTTGCTGGCTCGTGATCGTAGTAGTGTACCTGTTTTATTGCCAAATTCGGTCATCATGCACAAAAACGCTCAGAGAAAAGACTTTTTGAGAGCGATTCCATTTGTGTATTTCACACTTCAATCAGAGAGATTCCCATTCGTCGGTTGGTTCATTACAACTACTTTATTCTTTCATACTGCTTTGTGGAAATGTGACAGATGCAATAGGCTATTTTCTTGTCCCGCCGTTGAGATCTTACTCTACGTCTTAGCCCATATCTCGCGATGTCACCCATACTCTACGCATTATAGAGCTCATTGGTCGACGTCTGTCAACTGCGCGCCTCCATGGTGAACTGTTTATAGAACTAATTTCTCACCAGGGATCTGTGACGTCAGAGCCTTTTGACACTTCAACGAATGTCAAAACCTTTTTGTCCAACCTTTTTGATCCGAGCGTTTCATATCGGCCAGCATATATGCAGTATGTTATTATTCTAAGAATGAATCATTTTGTTTGTCCCAACCTATCAATGCACTTAAATTACTTTACCCGTTTTCAAAATACAGGACCCGTCATTATGTAACATCATACCTATAATTGGGAATGTTAGTATGTGGGGCTGCTGTTTGGTGCATCTATAAGCTTTTAAATACTCGGAATAATCGATACAAAGCTGACATGAATGTTGCTTAGTCTGCGAAGTGTGTCATCTAGTATGATTCTATATCCCCCTCTATCTCCCACGTTCCCCAATTTATATATCCATATATATATATATATATATATATATATATATATATATATATATATATCCGTATGCATATATATATATATATATATATATATATATATATATATACTAATGATAATATAATTAACGATAAGTGAACTATCGTAGAGTGATCTATCTCGATAAAATAAAGCTCAATACGTTGAGTAGAGCAATCAATTTTAAAGAAAGAAAGATGATGTAAATTGTACAAAATTACATAAAGTTACATAAATTAATAGTATTAACTATCTACACCATAACGTCCCTTTCTTCTTCAAAAATCACTTCGCAATACTGCTATTTTTTTACTTCCCAGCAATTTTTTTACTTCCCGACCTTTTATTTCTTTATTCATAACCTTTTTTTTTTGTATTCTTCAATTTTTCAAAGTGAAATGGAACTAGGTAATATTTAATGTTACTAAATACCATATTACCAGATGTTATTTTATGACGAGAAGAGTTTTACCTTTGAAAAAACCATGGTTTAATGATTAATGCACCTCCTTGCATCTGAACTTTCGATGTAATAAAATTCGTATTAATTTATGTAACTTTATGTAATTTTGTACAATTTTTTATCTTCATCTTTCTTTCTTTAACATAATATATGTATATATATATATATATATATATATATATATATATATATATATATATATATATATAGTCACTCACATACATGTGCAGCGCTGCATCACAGCTCTTCAGTGATGCTGGATCAGTTAGTGTCTCAGGATGGGATTGACACTCAACCGTCGAGTAGACAGTCGGATCCTCTTCCCCTGCGCTATCATGGGACACTGACTGGATAAAATAAACACAAAACAAAAAATTGTAATGGATCATTAAAAAGAATAGAGAATATCACCTATTCATACATACTATTTAAACCAGATAAAAAGATGCATAAGGACAGTAATAGTGACAAAGTGAACTAAAACGCTAATTTGTATGTTGTCTTTTTATATTTATTTTCTATTATTTACATTTAAAATCAGAGAAAACAATAAATGCGATGGTAAAGTTAATTTTTATGCGATAACGGCAAATGAAAACTGCGTCATCTAAAGTAAATTCAACTTCATACATTAAGTACACTCTCTGTGTATATAATGCTCATGTATATGCGATATCAATCGACATTTGTACTAATTTACATATTCTGTTGAGAAAAAAAACTGTTCATTAATTGAGTATCACTTACAATTCAGTTCAATTAATGTTTGTTTTCATTTTTATGTGGGAACACGTTTAGTTCGGAATATGTTAACTTTGCTAGGTATATATATATATATATATATATATATATATATATATATAGATATATATATATATGTATATAGATATATATATATATATATATATAGATAGATATATATATATCTTAAAATGTTTTTAACATTAACTGTGTGTTTTCATTTTTATGTGAGAAACCCTTTAGTTCGCAATATATTAAATTTGCTGGGTATATATATATATATATATATATATATATATATATATACATATATATATATATATATATATATATATATATATATATATAGAATTATAAAAAGAAAAAACTATACACACATTAAGGTTGTACACATTATAACTTATTTCGACCCCTTAATTAGGTCTCCTCAGATGTATAAACAACCACGTCAAAAAACGTGGTATTTTGACGTGGTTGTTTATACATCTGAGGAGACCTAATTAAGGGGTCGAAATAAGTTATAATGTGTACAACCTTAATGTCTGTATAGTTTTTTCTTTTTATAATTCTATATAATTAAGGGGTCGAAATAAGTTATTATGTGTTCAACCTTAATGTGTGTATAGTTTTTTCTTTTTATAATTCTGTTTTACTCTGTTTAAATTACATTGAGCTCTGTTATTCAGATTCTAAACACAAAATTGAAATCTACACACTAATATTTCATATATATATTAAAATGTTGTTCAAATTGTCTATTCCTTTGAGTGACCGACTTATTTTAACAAGTGTCAATCTATTTCTAAATAGCAAGATAAAAAGAAAATCTATTAATCTTGTTCTCTTATACGATCACATTAAAAAACAAAATATATGTTAATGTGTATCTATCTATATGAATGACTTAGAAAGGTTTGGTCGAAGGGTTAACAACACAGCTCTGAATGAAATATTTTTTTATTTTTCAAATTAATATGTTAAGTACTTCAAGAACCGAATCGTGCCAAGCGCTAGCGAGTCAGCAAATTCAACTTGTTCAGAAGTGTAATTGAAACAATGTAAAGACGTAGAGAATCTGGTCTACACAGATTTTACTAAGAATAAATTAAAGACAATACAAAAGTAAACATATCAGATTTTAATGGGGGTGCAGAGTTAAGGTAGGGGTACACATTTCAGAAGTAAGCAATACGCAGTGGCTGAACGGCGGGTCAATAATAGATAGGTAATAACAAAAAGATGTTAATTGAAAAAGAAAAGGAAAACATGAATTTGAATTTACTTATGTATCACCATATGCCACGGTTACAGACTACCTTAAAATAACGGTTAATGAGATTGTTGGTGTGAGGACTAGTATTACTATGATATGATGAGAGCGCTGGGTGGGATTGGTAGAATTGTATTACTTAAGAGTACAGCTCTAAGTGTATTTGTTTTACTGACGTAGAAAGATGTCACGAAAAAGAAGAACATAATAACAAAATGAAATGCTATTTTTCCGGGGCACAAGGTGAATAGAAAGTAGATAGTTAACAACATCTTAATTCTAAGACCGCTACTATATAAATACATTTTCTGTTTTTGATTATTGAAAGACACTAGTTGAATTATTGTCGGCTGAAGTAACCTTTGATAAGTAAAAGAAAATAACGTCTATATTTTGGGAACGATAGATTATTAATGAAAGAACACGATTAAATAGGCCATTTATTAATGGAAATAAATATGTAATGGAATACATCAGTTGCCTTTATAAACAAGACTCAGTTGACCGAATAATATACACACAACTATATATTTATAATGCGGTTCATCAATTGACCACCAGACTGGATTACAATGTATAGTGATGGGACAGAGACATGCCCTCCCACCAAAACGAGGTCTATACAATTTACTACAAAACTGATATAAAAAGTGCCCGACACGATACGTTCAGGGTAGCTAATTGTCAAGCAAGATATAACGATGAAGTTATTGTGAGAACATACTTAATAAGGTGTTTAGCTTGTACATCGAGATAAATCTCATTGCTCTTTTAAAGTATTCTCACAAGATGAAGGGAAACAACTCTTTACTATTTTCCTCCGAATTTTATAATCATCAATATATAAACTAATCAACTGTGACATTAGACCTATGTTTGCAAGTTCTTACAAAACGAGCTGCGTATTAATGGATATGGTGTAAATCGTCGTGAAAGAGAAACGGCAAAACAAGAGCAACAACTGAAAAAGTGGGTTACACTAGTATTAGTACTACAATTAATAATAATATACATGAGTACATGAGAACGTTTCATTTATTACACCTCTGTTCTTATCAAAATGGCACACTGTTATTAAAATCAATAACACGAGAGAGTCCAAAGACCCAAACAGAGGTATAGGTATGACTTATTTGCATAATTATTTGAAAGCTCTTTATAATGAATTTATGATGGGGTAATTCATGTATAATGTTATTGTCAAAGTCTCTATATAGTCAATAAGTTTTCGATATATTTTCTGATATTAACAGTAATTACATTATATTAAAAAAAATACTTAAAGCTATATAAATAGTCACCGATTAGATTTATATATATATATATATATATATATATATATATATATTAGAAAAAATGCGGTTAGTTTTTACTTCGTTATACATATTTACTACTCTAAACGTATTTCTCAGTATTGAACAAAACAAGTCTGAAGCGTTTACATTTTCAAAGAATACACACTCTACAAATAGTATTACCAGAAATATATTACTAATAGTGATTTGGCATTAGTTTATTTTTTTTGGGGGGGGGTGTAAATGTCATAACCTTCTCGTTTGTGGTGTAGTGTAGTATATGTTCGCTTGTCATGATACGATCCCCCGAGATATTCCCTATTACTTTTCGGGTGGATGGTTGTGGATGATGGTGTAGTATTTGTGTTGTTTTCATGCAACCTTCCGCCTATGCAATTGCTCATCCTGTTTTGTAGAGGTAGTATAGTGTTTATACTTTTGCCATCATACCATTCTCCCAGGTGTTACACCATAATGTAGGGGCCTAGTGTAATATATGTTATGTAATTATGATCCCATCCTCCCAGGCATTATACCATCTTTAATGGATAGCATACGTCAACAAAAGATGTTCACAATCGGCTATTCATTAACAAACTCAACACTTACATTATACATATTGAAAAATATAAAAACGAGAGAGGTATTATTGCTCGTATTAATAAAGTAAAAAAAAAGCATTGCTTTTACCCAATATACGAGCAAGTATTACACTCAATTTACACATTGTGAAATATTGAGTATAATTCAAGTATAACCATAACTACTAATTGTACTACTACTACTACTACTGATAATAATACATTTTAGTAGTTACCAAACCGTAAAAATGTACAGTATTTAAAATGACACAATATGTAAATGAATGAATGCGACAGGTCTTTTCAATTTATCCTAAATAGCATAAGAACAGATTTATACTTATTAAATCTTGTGATACAACGTAAGATTTTAAAATACTGTATATATATATATGAATCTGTACACATCAAAAAATACCTATAGATCCTCTTAATTTGCATATATATTTATTAAAGAGTTTCCAATTAATAACTATTTTGAAATATACGGTTGCAATATTGTAGTGTAACATGTTCTTATCTATATGAAATAGGTGCGGTAATAGAAACACATATGCGGTCGCCGAGACGCTGAGAACATATACTGTAGTTTGATGTTAGTAAAAAAAAAAACAACGACCCATTAAAAATGATGCGTACTTTTAAAATATGAAAACAAAACTGATTTAATATATTATTGTATTATCTTTAAGTAGGGCCGGTAGTCTAGTATCAGTTCTGTAATCATAAGCCCGCTCTCGATATAAGCACCCTTTCTATGTTAAGGGTATGAATGCAATGATTCCAATTATTATTAGCTATGTTGTCATGAGACAACCTTCTCCCTCTTTATTTTGCGAGGGGAGGAAGCCTATATTTTCTGTTGTTATTCTAGCATATTTTAGGTAGTATCGTCCAAGGTATAAGCTTCTCTATTTGGGAAGGCCGTGCAGTGTGTGGCATGTTGTCATGATACAATCATACCGTGCATTTACCTTCTCCTTATATGTATGTTCCACATAATACCATCCTCCCAAATAGTACCGCCTCCTTTATTTACGAAGTGGAGGGGGTAAATCTTCACAGGTGTTACTCCCTCTTTTGTGACGTAGGGTAGAATAGTTCACATTTGTCGTGCTATATTACCTCTTCTTTGAAGGGGCAGTAGAGTATAAGCCGGTTCCTCATGATACCATCCTTACAGGATAAACTTCTCGTAACATCTGTATGAACCGAAACACATAAGCTATGAACTTTTCTAGATCAGGCTACTTGGACCTTTATAAAGATGGTGAACATTTCCCAATACACCACTTGATTGCCAGACGAGATGCAAATAACGGCCAATCATAATATGTCTGTGAAATAGAAAGAAAATAACTAATCATGATATTCCTGCAATTTTTAACAAATAATAATTACCATATTCTGCTGCGAAGGGCCTCTTCATTTTGTAATTTGCTTTTTGTAATATGTTTATAGTTTTTCTATACATAGCAATTATAGTTGCCATATTTATTGTGATGTCTGGCGATGTTTTTGCTCAATCAAAGTATCATTCGTGTACTGTTCCCAGGGGGGACAATTATAGTTTTGATATTGAAACAAAATACTGCCACAAGTGTTGTTCTTGTTCGTAATTATTTTAAAGATATTTTCTATTTGATTCCACATCGATTGAGTCACCACATTCAAAGAGTGTGTACAATGTACATGATATATTTCTCTGGTATTCCTGTTCTATCGTATATATATATATATATATATATATATATATATATATATATATATATATATATATATATATATATATATATATATATATATATATATATATGTATATATATATATATATATATATATATATATAACTTCTTTGTAATATAGTAGGAAACATCCCAGCAGAGTGCTCGATTAATTAAGAATTAAAGTTAAAAATTAAGAGCATAATATTTATTTATTTTGGTACAGAAAAATTAGTACAACATTCGTACCGTCGGTTTCAAGCTCGGAAAGTCTTAGCCATCCGGCTTTCTTCAGCTTATGTTGTCATCTGTTTTGGAAATGTGAAGTCACATGACACTCTCGTTGGGACGCGTTATTTGCTCAGTGTGTTATGTATGTTTGTTTAGAATTTGAATTTAGTGTAATGAAACTGTTGAGATTTTAAAACCGGAGATTTGGAGAGATATAATAATATAAGATTAAAGGGAATAAAAAATAACATTTGAAATGAAAACATAAGAAATAAAAAGATAAAAAAAAATGAAAAATAAAAAAATAAAAAGGTTTCTATGTAGTTTCCGTGAGCCACTTTCATGAATTTGTATCATTAGCCGTTACTGTTTTTGAGTGTTAAGGTGTGCGTTCTGAAAGGAAAAACCGTTAGTTGAAATCGTGTTAAAATTTTTTATGACAGTCCGGAGTAATTTTAATAAAGAAATTGCTGGATCTAAGGGAGGGAACTTAGTTGGAAAATAAAGGTGTGAGGTTGTTTAAATTGATTTGTTAGATTAGTCTAATAACTGATAACAAACCTCTTAAGAAAAACAACTGAAACTGAAAGGAGGATTCGCAGAAAGATATTCCAATTGGAAACCACCTGATTATGCGGAACCCATAGTGTCTGATTTAACACATTCGCTATCAAACCACATGTTCAATAAGTTTTTTTTTATGATAGTAAATGCCATAAAGATATTACAAACATAAATTAAGAACTAAACTACCTCATGTAAATGGATGATTTTAACGGATAAAAAGAAGAAAAATCACGAAACAGGTAACACTAATAAATAAAGACAATTTCGCAAGGACATTTAAATGGAATTCATAATTGAACTGTATGCACTACCGAAGATGACGACGAGAAACTTGTAAACACTAAATACATAACTCTACCGATTCGAGAAGTGATGAGGACACATATCACACATGATAAGCATACTTACTGTGACGTCCTTTAAGATGACACCTAATAATCAACAGATATAAAAAATGTAATCTGATTGTTGATCTATGTTAATTTTAACAGAAATATCTGAAAAGAAGTAGTAACTTACATGTAATCTAAATATATAAACCTCGACATATGTGTGTATGTGTATAGGTGTGTGTGTGTGTGTTGGTGATATTCGTATGTTCTCTATAGAATGAACGGTTAGAGAATCTATCTAAAATTTAAAAGTGTATTCTTATGTGCAATTTACTGAGAGAGACAAGGAAAGTGCCTCGGAATCTCTAATCACTAGGTACGTGCAAACATGGCGGCTTCTTTACCGTCTATGCTTATTAAAAAGCGCTTATCATTAATTATTTAATTAGTTTCCGTGTAAACTTTGATCGTATTAGCAGGATTATTATTATCAGACTGAAAACATTGAGTGTACAGTTTCTATCCTATCCTCCACCCCGATTACTTAAAATCCATTTTATGAAATCAAAATATATTTTTATTTTATTTAATTTTATAAAAACTGAGTGAATAATTTGTACATATTTTAAACATTACGCCTTCCCCTCTGTCGGTCTGTATGTTTGTCTATCTCTCTTTATCTGTTTCTCTGTCTCCCTCTCTCTCGTAATATACCTCTATATATATAGATGTATGTATATATAATATATGGGAAATCCCTATACGTGTGTATGTCTGTCTCACAAAACGGATCAATACTAAGGAGTGCACCTTGAATATACGTTTATTAACGTTTAATGTGCACATAATAGACGTAGTTATGCCCCTCTATCTGCTGTTTAAAGGAACAAATTACATTTTTCTAACATTTTATACAATGTAATTAATATATGTATAAGCGTTAAATTAAGATTATTAACATAACTCTCACTAGCTCAGTGCAAAAGACAACAACAAACGTGTTAGAGAAAATTCCTTGTTTTTAACAATGTTGAATATTATTGCATCGCACAATATTACTCGATCATCGTCGGATAACGTTGCTAGTTTAAGTATATGATAAATGCTGTTAAAATATAAGCAATTGTTCTGACATTATACTTGGTCAAATATTCTTGATCGTTGATCAAATGAAAAAAAGTCAAAGTTAACTAAATGCAATGCACAAGCAACTGCAACCGAGGGCTGATACTGATTCACAATGAAAATAGAAAATAAATAGAATAAAACTGGTTAGTATTGAAAACTGTTCGGACGATGCTATAATTGGGACTATCAAATATATGAAACAACGTAATGAATATTTGATTACCGCCGTCAAAAACACAATAAAGTATTACAATATGAAGAGCAGCGAAACGGATAAGAAGAGTGCGTAAAATTCAAAATAGTTTTATGGGCGTATCATAAGACTGACACAAATGGCCCACGGACACACATGGGAATATTTACGGAAAAGACAAAGAAAATAAGAAACAGATCGATACTGAAGACATTATAACAACACATAAGAGACAATACTTTTGAAAAAAAGCGATGAAACAGTAAAACACACCATGAACGAATGCACTAAACTAGTCATGAAAGGAAAATAAAAAATGACGTATATTATTTGAAAGGTTAGCAAGTAGGAATTATGTAGGCAAATGCACTTTGAACATAAAGAAAAATGATGAAAGCTAAAATCGTAGCTAGTATTCGAAAAAAAAGGCACAATCAATAATGTTCCATTTTGTGAGGGTGACGTCTGCTCTTTTCATTACTTCGCTGATAATGGATGAGGCTTGGATGCTAGGTAATTGAGGTATACGCTAAAACGTGATTATTTAGAATACATCAATTGTTACAAAGTTCTCCATCAACGGCTAACTGTTAATACTCTGGCTCCAGCAATTCCAGAAGTATATGTAGGTGTTCAGGTGTTCAGGTGTAAGTGTTGACGGTGGTCCGGGGATAGTGTAAAAGAAAAACAAGAGTAAAGTGAGAGGTTCCATGGTTACTGTAAATAGATAGCTGAATGTGTGGGGACCATTATCGGTGAGCCACTTGATTAACAGGGGAGCCTGGTTATGAAGAGGAACTATAGTAGAGAGTCATGCGTCCAGACTATTCGGCTGGATCCACGAATGAATTGTAATGCGACCATGTTCTACTTGTGGTTTAGTGTATTGACCTATGATGGGAAGTGTGTAATTTCCTTATTGTGTTACTTCAGTGTAAAGTCTTCAAAAATAAACGAGACCCTCCCTGGCGCTAACACTTTATCTCTCTATGAGATATATCAATATCCGAGTGTTGAACTAAAGTTATTATTTACTTCTCAAACGTTGGGTTCGTTCACAATTGAATAACAGTATTTTTTCTCTCTGAAATTAACCAGTTTACTATGTTATAGTGTATATATATATTGTGTTTTTTTTGTCTCAGTTGATTAAAAAAAAATCATCTAGTCTAGTTGAGTATCTAGCTTGAAGTAACATCACTAGGAGAAAATGTAACATTTATTGTATAAGCCAACGTACAGCTATGTCGAGCGTTTCGAGTTTTCAACTAAAGTTATTTTTTTACTTCTCACACGTTGGGTTCGTTCACAATTGAATAACAGTATTTTTTCTCTCTCGAATTAACCAGTTAACGATGTTATAGTGTATATGTATTGTGTTAATTTTGTCTCAATTGATTCCAAAAAATAAATGTATCTAGTCTAGTGGAGTATCTAGCCTAGAGTAACATCACTAGGAGAAAGTGCAACATTTCTTGTATAAGCCAACGTATAGTCATGTCGAGCGGCTCTTTTAGCGGCTTCGAATACTATGTTATTTTAAATATTTAGTAAGGTTTTACGTGTAGCGTTAAGTATCCTGATATCAGGTTGCCTTAACAAACACTTGTACATAGGAACCAAATACACTCGGGGATACTGTCTATTAAGTAATTCAAACTCAATTATGCGTTTCGATTTGAATCCTGAAAGCTACTGACATCGAATGGAGGATCATCTTCATTTAAGCAAATATGACTGTATTTTCTATATGTTTTTGTACAGCCAGGTAATGCTACCATTTTTCTTACTCACTATTCTATGACTAAGATTTTTCTGTTCGTTAGTGATAGTATGTCAGTTTCGTTTTCATGCATATATTTTAAAAGGGTGGTTATTTATTCGCTATGAAATTATAATCGTCGTTTTTAAATCCGTATATTGGATGCCAGTGTATGTTTCGCTACGATGTCATTAATGGTACTGTTATCCTATTGTTGCTTTCTATAAATATTGATCGACATTAAACATATGTTTTTATTTTGTGCAAATTATTAACTTCGCTACCAAGTTGAATAATTAGTGGATGGTTCATATTGTTATATCTAATGCATGAGGTGTGCATATAAGGTGTATATAGTATATGTATTTATTAGTTTGACACAAATAAATGACTTGTTGTTATTGTCATAACTATTTGGCTTATATTCATCTTCAAATGCACCTTGTCAAATCCGAGAACTTATAGGAAACATCGAACTGAATGTTGATCTATTTACCATACTCGATGAATGAATTTAAAAACAACCAGTTCTAATTAACAGTCTGATGGGGTTGGAGTTTCAGTCTTATTACAGTCATGATGACGAAGACTTACGTTATAGTCAACTATTTACATTGTCATGGTTGACGGACGAAATAAGAAGTTCAGTGTGAACTTACGTGATAGTTTCTCAGTTCGGTGTAAACATTCCTAAGTTCGTAAACGTACACTGAACCATAATCAATTTAAGAACTAAGTTGAGAATGGTAGTTATAATAATCCAAATAATACAAATTATCAATCGTCGTCCAAAATGTACCGAAACATCAGACCTGTTTTTTTTAAATTGACAGTGTGAAGTTATTAATGGGATTTATTTCGATATGAGACCTGAGCCATTGCTATTTCACGTTTTCTAAGATATAGAGACTAAGTATTATAATGGCATTTCCGTTTCTTTATCAAATATGTTGTACTCTGTGTTAACTGCATAGTCGTGGGGAAATATTCATGAACAAGATAATAATTGTATAATATATTAGAGAGCAATTTAGTGTCTTTTCGGTTGTGGATGGACGATATTAGGGTGCATATATCCACTTTACCGAGTATACGCTGATTTCCACGAGTCTGGGGCTCATGCTCTTATGGTGAATTGTTTTTATTTTGTATAAGAATTTTGCTAGAGCACAGACGAACCTTCCAGTCAAATTCTAATCACACAACTTTTCGGTATATTTTGTTCACTTAAGAGTAACCACTCATCACTGCCACAAGGTCATTCGAAGAAAAGGGTTAATGGAGTTTTCACGTGGATAGTGAGATAGCACCACGATGATTGGTAACGATGGTTTTAATTGGACAGACTTTGATTATTAAAAAAAAACGGATCAACAAAAATGTGTTTACATTGGACTCGAAAACGTTGTCGTAAGCTCGAAAGTAGCCCCGCCATATTGTGTTCCACAGATGCACAGTTCTGAGAAAGAAAATATGTTCATTGAAGTTCTGTTTAGTTTTAGTTACACAAAGGGAGACATGGGAATTATTGCCAGTGGTATTAGGTAGACGAGTTAAATTTGCGAATTTTTTCGCTGGGGGCCATAGACTAGCGCTCAGTCGAGCACCTACTATAGAAATAAACAACATTTCAGAGAAAGGTCAGCAACATATCTCATGTAGGAAAGTGGCTGTGGGGAAGAGAAGAGGTAATCCCCCACTTGATTTTGAAGTCAGTTTTGTACTCTCTTAAGGCACGAAAGGATGCCCTGGGTTTAACTACCCCATATGTAGAAAGAGTACTCCATCTTAGGACGTAATTAACTCTTAAACAGGTAGAGGACTGCGTCAGGCCTGAAATACCTTCTTGAGCGGTAGAATAATCCAACAATTTTTCCAGCAACCTTTGATGTAAGTTTTCCATTTCAAGTCTTAAGTCAAGGTCAGTCTCGGAAGCTAATCAACGTTAAATGTTTACTCAAAGAACGGACAATGCATTTCGATTTGGGCAAATTGAGGATCACACCGTTGGTGGCGTATCTTTATGTAGAAGTTTGGTTTTAGACGAATTAAAAGCCAGAGACAACGTTTCCCCCATTTCACCACGTTCTTCTTATCCTAAGATAGAGAATCAGGAATATATTGGTGTATCGTGCACTTTGAAGTGTTTCCATAGATGGTTCTTTCATCTGCATAAATGCCGATGAAGTATCCTATGATGTGATTTGGGAGATTATTGATTCATATAGGGGAGTATTGATTTACTCCCTTCCAGGATTTAGGCACAAGGCCAGTTTTTATTTTAATCCCACGAGTAAGATGTGACCCAAGGTCAGGTCGGGAAAGTGGGGTTTAAAAATTGCCTGGGCAGCCCCGTAGGCATTCTCCGGTAGGGGCGCATCAAGCAGTAAGCAATAAACTTACTCCTTCCCAAAGAGGGGAGGCAAAGCCTGGGAGGGTGGACCTCCTAGTACTGCACGGGACAGACCGATAGACCGGCGTAAATCAAGACGCGAAGGCCAAGACAATACCAGTTTATGGGGGGCAGTATCCATCGAAACAGATACTCCACTTTGATCTTAGCCAAAAGGCCAAAAACCAACAGGGGAGTAGGTTGACCCTAGAATGCATATCTTATCCACGTCTACGTTAATCCGATGTGCTTCAGGCTGCTTGCTATAAGCAACTACTTTTGCAAAGCTAAGAGAGAAAAAACGATTTAATGGATGAGCTGGCATTTGACGATATTCCATAGTGTTTGAGCTCCCTAACCGATTACAACACTCAGACCAGATCTTTTGATTTTTAACATTTTGTCTCAAAAAGAAATTGTATAAGAGAACACAGACTACTTTATAGTAAATATAGTTTCCAGGAAATCATATTGATGCCTAATTAGTATTACATAATTCAGTGAAAAAAACATGCAAACAAGAAGCCAATTATGGCAATGTGTCAGTGCACTAGAAAATATTTAGTTGGCTTAGTAACGCTAGTATACATTTGTAAGGGTTTCTCAGAAAATCAAAAATCATAATTTCACACGAGTCTAGCCAGAGAATAGTATTACTTTGTCTGCGGGCTTGATAGAAACGCCGAGAACTAATATCGTAACTGTGACACGGAGAAAGGCAAAACGGGGCAGGTATGTGATGTGTGGCATAAATATCGGCCGATGAGAAGTGTACTGCTAATGGAATCAAACGTCACAGATAATGCTACACGACACGCGCCGACAATATGTGTTGTATGTGGCGAAAATTCGTCTACTTTGTTACGGAAGAATTCCGTGGAATAGCAATGACCCCCTATAAAATGTAAGGTGCTATGTGTTTGTATTTTGATAGGCATTATAATATATATTTTTCATCAGTATTAGAGTTAGGATACAATTGTAAAATCTGTTGCGTCTCAGTAGTCACCCTCCAAGTTATTACCTCATTCTTTTGGAATTTCTACTGCTTTATTGACTTTCGTTTAATGTACCTCATTTTCAAACCAGACCATTCTGGTGCTGTCGTATCAGGCTGTTTGCAGATACCGGCTTCCTGACTGAAAATGAACAACCATTGATGTTAGCATCCCTTTGTACAAGTAAAACAGGTCCTGCAAGGCTAAAACACAAAGCAATAGTTTTCCTCAACAACACAACCAGACCAACACCATAAATAAATGTTTGAAGATATAAGTACTTGGAGCATGAAATAACTTTTACCAAAATGACCTAATTCGGCATTAAATAACGCGAAAAGGGTTGATATGCCAGAAACCAAAACCAAAAACAACAAAAACAGACTAAAGTGCTATTTGTATTCTCACTTTAAACAGTGCGTTCGGAGGAAGCAAGTAAACCAATCTTCGAGATAGATAATAGTAATAATAAGCATGTTTTATGACCGGAAACATTGTTTTCATGTAATACATCTTTTATGGAAGCTAAAATGTTTACAGTCAGTAACGGGTTTATGTGTTAAGGTATACTGGTGGATATATATATATATATATATATATATATATATATATATATATATATATATATATATATATATATATACATATATATATATATATACATATATATATATATATATATATATATATATATATATATATATATATATATAGATAGATGTGTCTCTGCCTATTAAGACTGACCGTTTTAGGATACTATATATTTTCAACATGAAAACCTGATGGTGTGTCTCAATTTGCCCCCGTGAATATAGCAAGCGAGTTTACGGGCTTATCAAAAGATTGTTCATATTTTGAATCATTATTCAGTTACTTGATAATGCCATGACCTAATAATACTCTCCATTATTTTTTTTAACTTAAAATATTCTTGGTCCGAAACAAAGAAAATGAATGTCAAACCCCCACAGAAATATGACTGGGCTTCATCGGTTTACGGGTGAGCGTTCATTTCTGACTCGGTAGCCAATCAAAAATAGACGACCGTTGGGAGGCTATTTTGTCTAGTCTATATTATAAAACGTAATGCACATTTGACATAAACTCACCCGTTCGCTCGGGTTACATTTTTTAAATAATTCATGAAATTACGAATCCGAAATCAGTGTCTTACTGCCGGCTATATGTATCTCTCCATTTCTTTTTCTCTTTCAAATTTCAGCAACGAGTTAAATAGTATTAACAACTCGTGATATTCCCTTCTTTAACACATTGTTAAAACAATTATACATTTTGTTGAATATTAAACTATTTCTCGATCATAATTATTTATTTATCATATATTAGGTAATATTATTTGCTTTCTTGAAGCTACGCACAATGTTATCATACTGTAATATTGTAATCAGCAATCGCGATTTGTTATTAGTCGCTGACACTTATGCTACTTGTAATTTAATTCTCATTAATCTCGTAAACCAAATGAACATAATGTCATACGTACGAAATATATACATTTTTGTCACCTTTTTCGAACATATTCAGAATTCTTAAAAGTTCACGCCCTGTTACAAGGCACATACTATTACTTTTACACAGGTAGAAATAATTTTAGTAGTAATGGCGTTGCTGCATCTAGTTCTTATACCACGACGCTTTTGCAGTATAGCGGATGATAACACTGGCTTTTAAGAGTGTTGTAATTTCTTGTTACGTGCATGTATTTGTAAGTGTGTAAGCGTTCGTTGTCGAGCGAGTACCGGTATCATTAGAAATTACATTCTTATCTGTAGCAATCTCTGGTAATATATCTCGTCAAACCAATAGATTGGACGTTTTCGTTTGTATTGTGTGTAATTACACGTTAACCAGTAAATACATTTTACGAAGATTTAGATGAACAACAAATGTATATCAAAGTCTTAAGAAAAGACACACTGTATATTTATTAGTTATGTAGCATTTAGAAATTTATATTGTTCATTATAGTGGTTTTCATCGAGTAAACTCCCTGTGTTAAGGCGTAGGTCAAAGTAAATTATATTTCCTGACCCCGCTCGGAAAGGTGGAAATTCTATTATTTCAAATCTTATGCATGTAAACAGAACCTGCAGAAAACACGTTCAACAGTGTAGCTGTTTATTGTCATATATCTCCTCACATAGAACATGATATTTTAGTTAGTATTATACTTGTATAATACATAACTGAAAAAATTAAAACACTATCCTAAAATTAGAAGAAACCAATATGAAATAAATTTGTCAACAGACCCCACTTTTTCAGGACCATCAATGTAAAAGTTCGATTCATTGCTTAACGCGTTGAAATCGCATGTCGAAACTATTGAACTAAGTAAATGTTCTGTTAATGTTGTCGACTTTAAGGCTGGAATCAAAGTGTAGTATGATGTATGTTATCGCTTAGAGTAAGAGATAACGTTTTTATAATGCCTAGCTGTTTATTAGAGAAAAACACCAGTGACTCAGACTAATTAATATGTAAAGTAAAAATACTACGAATGAACAATAAAAGTTTGACATAATGTAATTACTGACACACTTTAATCCCGTCTAATGCATTTCTTTTTTCTAAGAAAACAGTCAGTGAGTTTAATGAATTGCTTCGTGAAATTAAAATCCAATTCACAACAAATAATTTATGTACATAAAATAATTAACTTTTTAATACTATATTTTAATTAATTATGCTTGACATTTTTACAAATATATTAGGAATATGAACAGTAAATAATATTTAACTTTAAAATTACTATGGGTGCAGAAATAACAAATATTGCAGGAGATTAACGTAGATCTAAAGTGTATCTACAAACTACCCGTTCATAAATGTAGATCTAGTTAGGACTCTTCAAAATTCAAAGGAATACCTCCTTCGAAATCAGATACCTCTATTTACTGATCTCATTCAATTTTATCTGTAACGGATCCCAACTCATGAAGAATAATAACTTATATTATTTTTTTTTAAATCCTGATGTAGAAAAATAGCCCCCCCTCTATAACAGAAAACATGTGCAAACTCAAAAGCAACACCATTAATCGATTTACTAAAAAAATATATGATCGGAGACATATTTATTTTGTTGTAGGTGATTATGAATGTGATTATTCTCTGATTATTCGAGATAGTATAAAACATCAATTTGTAAACATTCTTAAGTCCTAATTTTACAGGATATAAAAAAGTCAATATATCCTATAGTAGTACGAACTTCATAGTGCCAAATAGGGGAATATTATGTATATCCATGACTAATACGTTCTGAAACATGAAGTAAATAAAATCTATTATCCCTATTTCCCAAATAAATTCTGACCGCTAATCTAAACACCTGCTGAGTGTAGAGAGTAAAATATTAATTTTACTTACTCCTTATTAATTAATGTAGACTTTAAATAGTCTCCTTACATGATAACATTAACTAGTCTAAATATAAAATATCATATAGTTTAATGACATACAACAACACACGTGCATAAATGTTTCTGAAAATATGTATCATATATATATATATATATATATATATATATATATATATAAGTCATGCGTATATATACATCCAAACATAAAAATTCACATATATGCATAGATATATATATAAACATATATATATATATATATTTATATAAATATATATCTGCATATATGTAAATGTATATACATATATACATATATGCACGTCCATTCATACACGAAGACACATACACACACTACCTAAAACTATACATACATATAATCATCCACATATAAATATATAAGCATGTACTCGCATATATATACACATGTGCAATACACCGACCCATACACACACACACATATATATATATAAATATATATATATATATATATATATATATATATATATATATCTTCAAAACTAACTCTATGTTCTATAATGAGGCTTTAAAGAAGTTGGGATATAGAGAGAGTATTACTTATTTGAAGCTCTTTCCTAACCCTAACGACGTGTTGACACCTTTGAGCTTAGACCCTTGTATAAGGGCATTATTACCCATAATATAACTAGAAATATAAAATGAAAACGTCGCCCCTATAGCAATCGAAATGATAATACAAAGCTGACTACAAGTAATCGGAATGACAATATTGCATGTCAAAGCCCCCAGGAATCTAACCGGACTGATAGGAGAAATAGAAGACGCTCCTGTCTATGGTTCAACCCTCCGTTCAGCAAAAACGTTCAATCCAACATCCCCCACATTTTCTTTAAATTATCCTAGATAGATTTAAAGCTCCGCACAAATGTAGCAAACTCTTCAATAAAAGCACAATTTGAATTTCGTACTCCATAATTTGGAACAAAGCATAATAGGCTCTAACACGGCCAAAATAAACGCAACTATCAACCCTAACAAATCAATTCAATATCACCTCTGCAACTGCAATGACTGGAACTCTTGCCCCTTAAATGGCTCCTGTAAACACGAAAGTGTTGTCTATAAATGTACAGTAACACCTTTTGCTGCCAAAACCACCAACAATGTCCCTAACTCCTCCAAATATAATCCCTATCCATTCTAGTCCCGACAATAACAATACAACCAATAACGCGAATATAACTAGAATACACCCTCTACCTCGGGAGGCGGTTTACATAGGATCCACTGCTGGCAAAATAAAGAATAGAATTTCTAGACACATCTATACTTTTAATAACAGCCACTTGGCTACAAATACTTGCCGAGCCACACATATCTGGGGCCTAAAGGATAGAAACATGTTGTGAAGTTGTTCCACAGTAAATAATAAATTAAGGAAGTCAAGTCGAGGGTTAGTTTAACAAGTGTATTAACAAAGTAAGAAACTGACTAGCTCTTGGCTAGACAGTTACAAGACTGTGCTTTTTCTTCAGTGTCTCTGGTGACTCGCACTATTTATTGTGACAACCGATGTAGTTTATCTTGTGTAAGAATGGCCGGTGTAACAAAACACTAATTATAAACTAAAGTGACAAGTTATTAAGAAGAGCAAAGAATATACGCCACTAGATAGATAATGTTCATTATGTAGACAAGATGCCTTAGCCATCATTAAATATAAAGGACCACTTCTAAATGAAAAGGATGAGGTAATATCGAGTTGTCTACACAGAACTTGGTACAAATATAACCACTTTAACGTCCTTAAAGATTATAATTTACTAGTACCGCCCTAAACAACCCCAACTCCTCTCCCTCCCTCTCTCTACCCCTGCGTATTCCTACATAAAAACTAAACTAGATACTAATAAAGATCCCCAGACCTCCCAATGACAATGCTGAACTAAGGTTACCCCCATGCAATACAAATGCTGAAATAAGGTTGCCCCCATGCAATAACATCAACTAGAAGGCGAGTATCCAACTACATATAATTCTATGCATGAAGGAAATACGTTGCCATTGAATACCAGACCCCCATCATACAATATCTACTAGAAAACCAATATTCAACCACATATAATCCTATGTATGAAGTTGATAACTTGCCCATTCGATACTCGATCCCTGTTCCTCTCAAACGCAATTCATACATAAGTGTTATAACATAATGCCACATTATAAATACCGCCTCCCTGTTTCCCCCTCCCCTCCTCCCTCCTCCTCCTCCCAATATACGCCCTCTTCTAATTTCCCTCTATCCCCCGAAACTTATTCCCCTGAACTCTTATACATCGTACGAATACTGTCCATCTTACCAAGTATACCTATTTCTTTGCCCAGTGCCCAAATCATTAAAATATAATTACTAATTACTAGCTTAGCAGTTACTATTTGGATGGTGATTTATAGTGAAATAACTAGCTAAATGACACGAATGATACTTACCTAATACATCTCCCCAAATAATATTTACACACTTTGGAGTGTATGAGAATTAATACTTCTAAATCACCCAACGAGTAGCCATAAAAAAATCCCCAAATAAAATAAACTAAACAACAAGAGTGTCCGTGTATATAGATGTGGGTGTGTGTATATATATGCGACTGAAGGATCTGAACATAACCTAGATCAGTCCTCATAATAACCATTCAAGCGGTTTTCTTACAACCCCAGTTGAAATCTATTTATATACGTGATTCTCTAGAACCAAACGCACCAGCTTAACACACACACAACCTCTGACCTGATTCAGCATATCCATATCAAGCCCTATCAGCTATCAGGGTGGGCTAGTGAAACACCTCCCCCACCCAAGCCATCGCTGTTTTGGCTGCCTATGTCCAATCCCCCCCCATTACTAAGCCCCATAGGAACTAAACTGTCCAAGCACCTAATAACTGAAATAGGTTTTCTCCAGCCAGTCCCTTAGTGAACGCTAAGAGAAGAGCCGGCTTCTTCGATCCTGAGACCAAACTAACTCATTCGTATGCCAACTTTCAGTCCCCATTACTGGGAATAATTGTTTGACGAAACTTTCTATTGGACACAATAGAAATAAAATCACTCGGGCCTCGCTGAAATTAAGGAGGTCTCTCCAAGGCTGATTTAAAGGTAATGGCGAAAATATATAATGGTTCTATCCTCGACGACTATAAAATCAGGTCTCTGTCCTTTTTTAAAAATAGAAATGTATCTCCAAAATTCACCCTGACTCTAATTCTTTCTACTTAACCAGGTGGAATGGTGGCAGTCAAAACCTATTAGAAGTATTCCTGTTGAACATCCTCTCCCATCTCAGGTGTAATACTGCCGGGGGATCCACCGTTGCAGTGCCTGCCGAGTTGGACATTAATGAAGCCTGCAGATTTCCTGGCGAGCTCTTGTTCCATTAGCTTCTGGCACACCATTCAGTTTCAAGGCTCCTCTCTATTTCAGTTCAAAATGTACAGATACTCGCATGTATACGTATAGTGCCTATCTCATTATCTAAATTGGATTTCTTTATTTTTATATATATTTTTTATTATTATCTGTTATTCACTAATCTTACTTTTTCATTCTATTTTCATTATATGTTTTAGTATTATATTATTGTATATGTTTATTATTATTTTTATTTTAGTAATTTTTAATTGTTAATGTTATTCTTTTATATATATGTGTATATATATATATATGTATATATATATATATATATTTATATATTTTATGTTTTGCCTATATATATACACACACACATATATATATATATATATATATATATATATATATATATATATATATATATATATATATATATATAATAATGGTAATAATCCAGGTGAAAAATATCCACAGGGTGGTAATCCAGAGAATTTTAACCGCCTTTATAAAAAATGCTCAATATCAAAATAGAGCTTTATATATGATATATATATATATATATATATATATATATATATATATATATATATATATATATATATATATATTCCTTTTATAATTTTTCTTACTTTATATATCATTTTTCTTTTTTATATATAACTTTTTCCTTTTCATATGTATTTTTCTTATTTTTCTTTTTATTTACCTTCATTTGTATCTTTATCTTTGTTGTAATTATTTTTATTTTTATTTTTATTTATATTTTATATCTTTTCTTACTCTTACTCTTATTTTTATTTTATTTATTCTATTTTTACTTAGTTATTATTACTATTTTTATTATTAATTTTTTATTTTAATTTTTATTATTTTCATTTTTACTTTATTTTATGTTATTATATTTTGTTATCTATATCCTTATATTTATTATACTCTTATTTTTGTCATTATTCTAATGGCATGATTTACTATGTAATTAATCTATTTCTATAGTTTAATTTCCTTTACATTTCTTCATATATAATTGTCAACATATTATTTTTATCTTAACTTCCACTATTACGATATTTTATTATTCCTATTTTACAAATTTTAAGGTACTCTATTATAATATATTTTAAACCCGATTTCTAATAACTCCTTATACCAATTTTAGTGGATGAGGATAAGAAGGCTTGTTTTCCCCTTCGCCCTACAAGCTCGTGGTTCGCCTGATGTTTTGCTATTTGTTTTCTGAGTGTTCTTTTTGGGCCGTTTCTGTATAACGTGTTGTTGCAGGCGCTGATAAAGACTTTTGGACAATCTTTAAACATTATTTTTGTAAAGGATAAATAAAATAAACTATTTCCAAAATGTGTTGGAAACGATTGTACGCCAATTGGACTTGTTGTTGTTGGGACTCTAGGAACGCAAAATGTAATGACTTGATCCTTTATATATATATATATATATATATATATATATATATATATATATATATATATATATATATATGTACACAAACATATATATACACACAACACAACATTTGAAACAATCGCCCGCTTTTCAGCCTCTCAAGAGCCAGTGTATACCGAAACATCTTGTTTGATTATATATATATATTAGTACTTCATGTATCCACATAAAATATTATAAGGCGATATAATTTTTTATGTATCAGTTTTCAGTATTTACTTCAACAGTGCTCGATACGTAAGTAGAGCTAGGTAGTAAGCAATGAAAATATATATGGCAATCAAGCTACACAGAGGCTCCCGTGTTTCATTGCCATATATATATTCATTGCTTACTATATATATATATATATATATATATATATATAATATATATATATATATATATATATATATATATAGAGAGAGAGAGAGAGATAGATAGAGAGAGAGAGAGATGTGTAGTATGTGTATATAGTGTGTGTTTTCTTGAAGCTAATCATCAACCCATGAAAGAATATAAATGAAAGACATTTCTTTCGTGGGAAAATATTCGGTGGGAATCTAATTAAACCGATTCTAACTGCGACACAATAAATGTAGCTGTGAACGCTAATTTTCGTTCTAGTTAAAAAGAGGAGATGAATATTTTGCCAAGGAATTCTTTGAAAATAAAAGAAATATGGATAATTAATGACAGTTACCTCAATACTGTGTAACATAGTGAGACTATGATTTGAGGGGAGGGAACCTTTTCTCTTTAAGAAATGAGTAGCTTTTAAGTAACTTATAGGCTAATGAGGTAGAAAATAATGAAGGACTTGGAAAAACATTGGACGAACAATCAAATGTGGTCTGAGGTAATTTCGTCGCAAACTGTAATAAAATCAAGATTCTGTCTATTTTCCTCTTTCTGCCCTCTCACGTTCTCAGGAAACACTCCCCCTCTACATGAAGCACATACAGTAAACACACGTTAAATAAACTACCATGGGGCATATATCGAATAGTAAATAAATAATTGATTGAACAAATATTCTAAAAAAGTGGCACTCAAATTTTTAAACTGTAATAGTTTAAATATTTTATAACTCATGTAACCGTCAATTACTAGATAAATACAACCGTTGACTCGCAAGTAATATTACTTTTGTGGCAAATACCTATGCTCAGACATCATCTTGTTAATCATGGATAATGTAAAGTAAAATACAGAAAGCACACTTCATCGTAATCTTACAACACATCAGTGTAGCTTAATTGTTATGTATATATATATATATATATATATATATATATATATATATATATATATATATATATATATGGGTGTGTGTGTTGAGGGGCACATAACGAGAGAGCCAAGAAAGAGAAATAGCGAGAAGAACAAATTTATATTTGACTTAAGCATAACCACATATAATATCTGAAGGCCACTCTAAGAGACATATCAATGTGATAGAATGATAGATAGTTGAAAGCTTAATGACCCCAAAAGAGGACTAAGAACGATACATACGATACACTAATTTAAGTCAGTGGTGGGTACGGAAAGAACATGTACTTAAGATTCAGTGAATACTATATATTAGGAAACTTATTCGCCATCATTCACTGTGTGTCCTAATGACCTTAAATTTAAATATACACAACCTCTATCACCCTATGAGGGTGCGTATATTGCTGTATTATAAACTGTTTGAGTAAAGCCTCGTTTTGTGACCGTTTAATTGAGGGTTGGTATTTCTTTTAGCTTCTATTACTAAAAATGTCGCTATATGTAGTTTAGATGATTGGAAATTATAATTTGATTACGTAATCGTAGAGTAGTTTGTTCTTTCTGTTCGTGATATGTAAGCTTGTCGGTGTTTAATAAAACGATACATATATAGAAAGCGAGGCAAATCGAGAGAAAGGGAAGCTTACTGGCCAGTAATAGTGCAATTTCACTGCATTTAGAATGTTCAGCATCTGACTTCTGGCATATATTATTACTCATGCATTTCTACTCGGCTTAAAGTTATGCATACCACTTGCACGTCGTCAGAATTCTGGTTTATGATTACCAGACAGTAATTTAACTATAGCTTTTACATTATGCTGGCGTTCTGCAGAAAGTATACATTCTCTGCGAAAAAAAAGGCTCCATATGCAAGCCCACATACACACACACTCACACACACATACATATATATATATATATATATATATATATATATATATATATATATATATATATATATGCACATATATATATATATTAAATATTGATATGTAATATTCTTTTAAAGCTTCCTTTCAGAAGTTTAGCATGACATATAAGCATACACCTACAATTACAGAGGATGCAGAATACAATGATAATAATATAAAATAAAAATCAACACAGAGTTTTAAATTCATTTTCAATATAATATATTTGTATTTATATTTGTAAATACAAATATATGATATTTAAAATGAGAAAAAAATATTTCTTAATTTTATTTTATTATTATATCCTGCATCCCTGTGCTTTTAAGCGTATGCGTATATTTTATGATATATATATATATATATATATATATATATATATATATATATATATATATATATATATATATATATATATATATTATATTTATATATAGATAGATTTATATATATACATATATATATTTTTAGAATATATATATATATATATAAATATATATGTATACATATATATATATATATTCACAGACATACATATGTTTATACTATAATAATCTGCCTGACTGCAACTCTGACAAAACCTTACGCCATTAATAAACAAAACGTTTCTCGAATTTTATTTCATTCATGACTTGCAAATTAAAAAAAAAATAGAATTTTACAAAAATAAAAATTAAAATGTTAATATAGCATTGTGAAGTCGAGTCTGGCGTGCACAGGGGCTTGATCATTTTTTTTTGGGGGGGGGGGTGCAATCGCCCAATACTACTGCTTACAAATATATGAATAACTACTTTACAACATCTATATGGAAATTGCAACGTGTGTTCGATTAATTCCATACCATGGTTGGTATGTTGTCAATGATATAGAGGTGATACAGCATACAATTATATCAAATATAGCTTTTTAATAGAAAATGTAGGAATGGCAATACAATATGTTGTCCTCTACGATAAGCTAATCTAATTCAAATTGAATTCTTATAGACACTATTTTACAAAGTTTTCTGAAATATTGTTCTACTGTTTCAGAAATAAATGACTCTTGATAAAATCTTTTGCTGATATAAAAGTAAAACAATACAAATACGGCGTAGTAATGGCATATTTATGAATGTACCGTTCAGAGGATACTTTCATGCATTGGCAGAATTCAAAAAATCGGCCATGCAATGTATCGGGGGTGCTCCACCTTGCTGTACTTGTCTTCGTCTACTATATCATTAGTTACCTGCTCTCTAATATCTAGGTCATCCTTGTAATACATTGATAGTAACCACTATTCCAGTGACCACAGTTGCAAATTATTTTCCTGACTTTTCTTCCTAGTATGCAGGTTCTGCTCCATCAGAAACAAGGTGTAGAGATAGTATGCTGCCTTTACACGCGGACAAAAAGTGTGTCTAATCCCAAGGTCGCCCAAATTCGACTGGTCTCACCTGTCTCTTTTCTGGCCGATCGTAAGATAACAGAGGAACGTATCTCATTAGACACTGTGTGATTCATCATTTTGCATGAAAACATATTAATAAGATAGATGTGTTGAGAGTGTGCGCAGAATTTGCTCACAGTTTATCAAAAAACACAGAGCAGATGTTAGATAGGTATACGGATAAACTATAGGTATGTAGAGATGTATATTAGTAGAAACGTAGAAAGACCGATAATTATGTATATATCTCAATACACATATAATGAGACTAATATATAGATGTGTGTAACTTGTTGTACATATATAGTTGAATGCATATACACTTATACAAACATGTATATGTTAAACATGATATTTATTTTATTTTGTTTAAACGTTTTTTAAAAAAACTAAATAGTATTCATAATTGAGCAAAATAATAGATAAATATACAAGTAAAAATGACAATTGTACATAAAATAATTGATTTGGGTTGAAAAAATACTGCCGTTAAAATCAGTTATACATGCTCTGAATTATCATTCACAACATACATGGTTGTTTATTTTTAATAGCTTTCAAAGACATTTTCGCCTGCGTTATAAGAAGCGGTTGAATTATTTTTCACATCGTAGATAAACATATTATGAATCTGTTTTTTGATGTTGACATTGACAATAGAAGGAAAAGTTCACCGACGTCCGTCATATTTAAACAATCATTCTTCTATAATCAATCCGAGATCACCCCATTGATATTAAAAAAAAAATACATTGGGAAGTGGTAAATATTACACATGATACCGATTTTATGAAGAGAGTGATTACTGGACTTTACAAACTACTATAAGTAGTACAACGGGATTTATCGTGAAATAATATAAATAATGTATAATTCATCGGAATATACTAAGAAACTATCAATCATTGATTCGTATTTGTGCTATTTGAAAAATGAATTGATAACTGATTCAATGTTATAAATTCGGCAATAAATTAGTGGGACTGCTGTTCCTTTAGAATGAACAATAATCCCTGCTTCTAAATAAATTTGGGGGAATTACACAAAATGTACTCCTAGAATGTAACCTTATAGATACAACCACTCAGTTTAAGTAAATTTACTTTTAATTTAGTGAAATAGAAAATAATATTCATAAACCCGTTCGCATAAGACAACTACGATCACATTACCTTTTAATTAAAAAATTATTTTTCAGCAACTTTCTGAACATGATTATTGATAGAAAATACAGTGTATATTGTAAAGTTAATGAATTAAAAATGATGTTATAAATTAATAATTTAAAAGACATCTATGTAATCAGGCTGCAATGTTTTATGGTAGTTAATGTGATAAAAGAGACTGAGATCAATACATGCACATTTGGCAATATCGGAAATTGAAATATTTCGTCAGAATTCCAACTTAAAAGGAATGTGTTCATGTCAAGTACAAGGTCATGTAATATACGGCACTTTATTCGCTGAAATAAGAGGGTGTACAGGGTATATGCGATGAACAGAACCGAACTTATCGCCATTAGTATAACTGTTTTCTTTCACTGATTTTGATGTTCATCTCCGACCAAAATATTCGAAAATTACATCAGTAATAATTTAGCCGATGACATGACCGATACTATAATATTGTTTTGGAGCGAGTGGTCTTACGATGTGGGCACTAAGCTGTAAGCAACCAAAAAACGAGACAAGCACATTCTACTTGTTGGTGGTGGTATTAATGTATAGTTCTCTGTTTCCAGAGAAATAAACACAGACTGTTTAATTAGTTTTGTAAGAGCATATGAAATTTAATAAATATCAAAAACACAGTCAGTGAGATTTAAATTAACCACTGATAACCGTAGTTTTCGGACAGATATATACGAAATGTGACCCGTTTGTGTAAAAAAAATGGATGTATGCATTGATCCCTCACCAGCGTACTGAATGCATCAGAGGTAGTATTCTTACGGTCGATGGATAAGATTTCCCATACCTGCTGAAATCATGATCGAAATAGTATTGTACCTAACCCTATATATATGTATATATATATATATTTGTGTGTGTGTGGGGGTGTCTAGAAAAATACAGAAAAAGACTCACCCTAAAAAGTCGTCCAAAAGTTGATGAACCGTTGCTCAAAACAACAAGATACTACTAGCAGGCTGATTTTGAGTCAATCAGAGATCACATCAGTGGCGCCCCATGGAGGGAAACCTTCTCACTTCCTGCCGACCAGTGTGCAAACGAATTAACTGAATTGGTCAAAGCAGGCATTGAAATCTATGTCCCCATGCGAAAATTCTTTAGCAAGCCTCACTCTCCTCAATGGTTCACCTCGGAATGTGCAGCTGTCATTTCTGAGAGGCAACAAGCATTCCGTACATTCGGCCGCCATAAGTCAGCTACCAATAGACATACATTTATAGAGTCAAGAAATAATTGCAAGGCCGTGATGGGTTAAGCGAAGAGAAGGTATAAATAGTTAACAAAAAAATGCATCCAGTCACAGAAACTAGGTACTCGTGATTTCTGGAAAATCTACAATAGGGTAGTGAATAATGGTCAATCAACTATTCCCCCACTATCAAACCACAATGATGTCGTTTGCACGGCCACTGATAAGGCTGAACTACTTGCCCAGCGCTTCACTTCTAACTCTACTTTGG
>OY744517.1:15909021-15984021 GCA_963556195.1 Sepiola atlantica | reverse complement strand
TTAAAAGACCTTCCACATAACGTATATAAATAATAAGTTATAATCATTGTTAAATGAATCTTATGGTTGTTAAATTTCAATCCGGGTTCGAGCGATGCTAAGAATACAATTACAAATTACTTAAGACTTTCAACCGGTCAATGTTGATAAAATAATAAAAAAAAGTTCTATTTAAAATGATGTAAAGATTCCCGAGTCCGACATGAACATGTATACACTACAAAGGGATGCCAATTTCTCGGCAGTCACAATAAAACAAAATCCCTGTTTGTTTTATGAGCGGCGCGCAAAACACTTATTTTCTCGTCTAAGTTTCGACAGCGAATAACGAGTGTGAGGTGACCTCGTTAACCTCCGCCGGAGGTGATTTCTGATCCTCATGACAAACTGAAAGTGTTGCCTATGTTGTTCGACATAACATACGATATGAAAAGAGTAGTATGAATCATCGAAATAATATAAATTATCAATTCTCATCTAAAAAATTCCGAAAAATAATAGCATTTAAAAGATATTTATCACAGATATACCGTATCATTATTGATTGTCACACAAGTCCCAACGTCTAAATTATTTCTTAGTTTGTGATTTTTGTGGGAAGTTGGAGATGAATACTTAAGGGGGGTATTGTCTTGAAAAAGATTCACCCAACGTAATATCGTACACGGTCGTTTACTGTACATTTTCCTCGGGATAAAATATTTTATTCGTCTGATCCGTTGATATTCATGTTATTCTTCAGTCTGATCTTAAGACATCCAATGATAATTTCGTCATCGAACGTCTATTGTACCCTGCACATCTACATATCTGAGGCGTCCAACTACATACGGTAATGTATACTTTCAGTGTTACCTTGGATTTTGTTCATTAACGTAATAGGTCGCAACAAGAAACAAAGACAATCATTGTTTAAAGAGGTTCACATACTCGACACAATATGTTACATCTGAGCAATGGTAATTGTTCTTAGAATTTAAATAGATTACCTGTGTTTCCTGTTATTAATTTATTCCAACATTTCGAAGAGAATTGTTTAATTTCAAGTAATCAATAATAGCACCCCTTTTTATTTTATCATCCGTAATACATACGGCGAATAACCACAGTTACAGTTTGTTCGAGATTATTTTGCTAAACATTTTATATTATTTTATTTCAGAATCATTTGAATGATTTATATGCGCTAAATTCTACCGAATAGCTGTATCCATTTATTGCTGGTTGGATTGGGAATGCCAGCTGGAAACCATATATATATATATATATATATATATATATATATATATATATATATATATATATATTGGTAAATATGCATTTAGCATAATGATTCACACCACATTAAAAAATTCGAAATGCTTGACTCCTTTAATACTTTGAAGTCTTTAAGAATTGAAAACTATGATAGAGATGTGGAAACCATAGTTACCATAAATAATCTTAGAAAGCGTTCTGACTATGTCCGCACAACGAACCCCGTCGAAAAGCTGTACTAAAATGGTTCAGCAAACCCCAGGCAAGGCTATGCAGAACTTGGCGAGAGAAATGGGCGTCGAAAGAGTCTTCGTTAATCTTCAAAACGAGAGGGAAAGGTCAGCTACTCCCAAACAATACTCATAAAAACCCTCTTTAGGAAAGTAACGCAACTCCTCAATAAGGTAACAGTCTCTTAAATAATTAGATTTTACTATTAAATGTAATTTAACTCGTTTTAATCAGCTCACTAATGTATCTTCACACTTACCTTACGTTATATTAGCAATGGCGTAAGACCACAGGACTATAAAATTTATCTCTAACGCCCATAATACATCTCCGATAGCAAAGAAATGCTAGACTTCCATAAACCCTTAAACTACGCCGGAGATCGACGATAATTTGCGTTATATTTGATGCGAGACTGATCTCCAACTTTTGATTCTAAAATAATTGTGTTACTTTTTTTTTTCTTTCCACCAGGTTTGTTTAGACAATCGTTGAAAAAAGTAGAGTCTCATTTTTTCGAATCGCAGGCAGGTAAGGGGGTTAATCTACACTACTATCCAACATTTTATCATTTTTAATTATACTTTCAAATTAAGTTATTAATTAGTTAGATTAATTTTCACAGGAAAGGTAAACACAACGAACAATGCTTACATTTACTTAAATAAAGTGAACGTATAGTTTACATGATATAAGATTTTTTAAAATTAGGTTAAATATGCAGATTAATCACCCATCCGTCAACTAAAAAATGAGATTCTGCTTTTTGGGGCAATCACGTGTGAAGTTCGAATAAAATGGATAGACAAAAAAACAAGTAGTTTCGAATTTAAAGTCGGGGATTAGGTTGATATATACTTATCGTTTAATTTCCCCAAATTCTCGAGCCATTCTATATTTCCAATTTGTTACCACTAACTAATTAGTTCGAGTTGCAAGGTCACACAAAACACGTAATCGCCTAAAATGTACACCAGTACTTCGACAAAACACAGGAAAAAAAACGCAGCGGATTTAGCTTGCATGGCAAAAAAGAATTTAGTAAACTCTCCTGAAACTGGCAGTAAAATAAAGGATAATTGCACATTTCATTCATATACGAACATTTTCCTTTACTTTAAATTGTAAAATATTTTCTTTTTTGTTGTTGTCTTCTTTCCGTCAATTTTTCCAGGGTGTTTACACGTAATTATCACAAAAAGGTAAAATATTAGTGCAGGATTTAGTGAAATATGTTTTCCTTTCGTTAATTAGACATGTTAGTGTTTCTGCATATTTTTCCATTTTACAAGAAGAATAGTGAAAAGTGTGTTGTAAAGATTAAATCATTGTTAAGTTTATGTTAAACTTAAAACCAGGACAGTTAATTCGCTAATTAAAATGTTTCTTTTTTATTTATTGTTTACGAAAAATGTAAAATCTGTAAAAACAGGACGGAAGATAGGTACAGAGGAAGCGAGCAAGACATCTGCACTCTCGCTGAAGCTCGGCTTGTAGCAAAGCTGAAAGTTTAAACTTAAATTATTTTAATCATTTATCAGATTCATTTATTAAATAACTTTTATTAATTACTGTTTATATCGACGAAAATAGTGCACATAAAGAGTAAAAATAGTGCATATAAAGAGTAAAAATAGTGCATATAAAGAGTAAAAATAGTGCATATAAAGAGTAAAAATAGTGCATATAAAGAGTAAAAATAGTGCATATAAAGAGTAAAAATAGTGCATATGAAGAGTAAAAATAGTGCATATAAAGAGTAAAAATAAGCATGTGCAATTCCAAACGAATAGTATAAAAAATTAATTAATTATTTACTGTTCGAAATAATTTTTGCAAATTGAATATTTACATTGTTTTCTCTTTATCGTTCATAGAGAATGTCAAAATATTATGTTGTAGCATTGATTGACATAACATTAACTCGTTTTGATAAGAATATAAGAGGGATACATGAATAAAAAGCTTTGGCATTTATTCATTTATATAAATACATATTTACATATATATATATATATATATATATATGTGGGTATGTGTGTGTATGCATTTTTATGTAATTGTTTCTATATGTGATTGCAGCATTTGTTGTGTTTTGCATACGACTATTTCCATTCTTATAATTCCTAAATGATTAAAATGTAGAAAAGTGTAATATTAGTCGCCCTAACATTTATAGGACGTACTTTTCGTTAATACATATTATTTTATTAATTTATTACGTACATAACAGTAATCCATGGAAACCGGTGGCTTGCTCACCGCCGTCAATAGCATGGCTAACTTAGACAAGGATCGAACTTTTGATATTGATGTATATAGTCCAGCGTCTTTCATTTGAACTACGACGTCCTGCCTATAAATATGTACGATTTTGAGAAACTAAATATTTAATGTATGTTTATGTAATTGTTTTATTGGTTATTGCAGCGTTTACTGTTTTTTTGCTTACTACTATTTCGATTCTTTCATTTCCTAAGTTATTAAGATGTAAACAAAAGGATTATTCTACGCCCTTAATCTAAAGATAGGTCGTATTTTTGTTAATATATATAATTTTAATTATTTTATACGTACAATACAGTAATCTGCGGACACGTGTTTCTGACTCACATCTGTCATCAGCATGGCTTACTTAGACAATGATCGAACCTTTGATGTTGGTGTATATAGTCCAGCGTGTTTCCATTGTACTTAGGAAGTGAAAGAATCGAAATAGTAAGACGAAAGAAAAACAACAAACGCTGCAATGTCAAATAGAAACAATTGCATAACACATGCATTAACTATTAAGGTGGTCAAAATAATGCATATTTCGAAGTCGGTTGAATGGGAAGACGCTGGACTATTTACATCACTATTGAAGGTTCGATCCTTGTCCGAGTTAGCCATGCTGATTACGGATGTATGCCAGAAACAGGGGTCTATGAATTACTTTTATGTACGTTTAAAATTAATATATATATATATCAATTACACCCAGCCTTAAAGTTCACTTGTGAGAAAGAACACAACTCCACCCTTCCTTTTCTGGATGTATTAGTGCATACATCTGATTCATTGTTTTTAACATCTGTTTTCCGCAAACCTACATTTACTGGTTTATATTGTCACTGGGACTCCTTTTGTCCCATACAAAGAAAAAATAAATCTTATTAAATGTTTGGTTAATCGTGCTTTAAAAATTTGCTCTGAATCCCTGATTGATTCGGAGATTGAATTTATCAAAGAGGAGCTCGTTGAAAATGGGTACCCTCTCGATATTGTTAATTCTAATATCGTTACTAAGATCGCTCATTTTAACAAGCCTAAACTTTTTGGTCCTCCAAAATGCCCGGCGTACCTCAGATTACCTTGGTTGGGTAATATTAGCATAAAATTTGCCAATCAAATTTCTGTAGCTGTGCGTCGGTGTTACCAGGCATCTAATCCTAGAATTGTTTTTTCTGCTCGACCTTTGCTCAAATCCATTCATAAGGATGTTCTCCCACCCCAACATATTAGTAATATTATTTATCTATTTAAATATCGGTGCGATGCCGTATACTTGGGAAGAACAGTGCAAAGGTTTGAATCCAGAATCAAACAACACATCCCCCTGCCATACGCCAGGGCCGACTAAATAATTTAAATAATTCAGTTAATACATCCGGGTCTGCTATTGCTGCCCATCTCATAAATAGCGCCAAATGTGCGTCGACGTACACTAGTGACTGGTTTTCTGTCATAAGTAGATCGCATTCTCTATTCCACCTCAAAGTCCTGGAAGCCATATATATCAAATCAATCAAACCTTCCCTTTGTAAGCAGAAGGAATGGCTTTTAGGACTTAATGTGATCAACTTATGACTCTCCTCCCCATATTTTTTTCTCCTAAACTTGTCACTAGTTTTTATTACAAATTTTTTTTTTAGGTTTTAGTCGTATTCAATCACTTCCACGTTTTACTCTGATGAGTGTGGACGAAAACCGGTTCAGTACATTAATTAATTTCTTTTTAATCGTTTTCTCTCGTTTTTATATTTGTTTAATCTCATTCGACTCTCCAAAAAATGTCCCAAACGTCCGTATTCCTCGCCGTTATCAAATTTTGTACCACGAATAATTTATATAAATATATATATATATATATATACATATATATACTACTTCTAAACCTATTACTGTTTTAATCCCACTACGACTAGCAACACCGATGAGTTGTAGACATTTGTTATATATTGGTGAAACATCAAGTTGAGGAAATAAAGGTGTTTACATGGAATAAATAAACATGCTTACGTACATTTATTGAGTTATTACGGGTATTAGTATAGTATAACATTTACACATGAATAATTAAAATAAGGAATATTGTATTCAGTGTTATGTATCGAGTTCAGTACATCTGTTGATATAGAATCGAGGGTTAGACATTGACCCATTGCTTTCGCAGAAATTGTATCGTATAAATTGCTAACTTGTCAATATACGTAAATAAATACAAGACGCGTGAGCTAACAAGATTACGAACGCAAGATAAAGTTTAGTGACGTATATTTCCCATCAAAAGGTTTGGGGTAAACAAAGTCATATAGATTTGGAAACAAAGTATGCAGTTTCTCATTTATGTTTATAAATTTACAAAATAAAAGGACGAAGCGGTGCAATGTAACATACACTAGATGCATTGACTATCTTTTTACATGCGCTGTTCAGCAGTTGGGCACGTGTATTGTGACTGGACTCACAGCGTTTACTCACAGAATGTTGCACGGAGGAGGCGAGGGAACTTAATTTTGGCGTACAACATCATCAATAGAAATGTAAATTCATATTTTAATGGGTTATTAACCGCAACACCAAATTGTGGTCGCCGTTGGCAAATACAATGGTTGTGCTGACGTCGCTTTCTGCTCAATAGAAACAAGGCAACATTCATTGTCCGTGCTGTTGCTCCTTGCAACAACCTGTCAGAGGAGGTCGTGACAATTACTCACATATCCAGGTTTAATGCGTATTTTGCACAATAGGCATACTATATCTGCATGCAACTAGCTTTACCATATTTTTACATGGCTTGTATAACGATTCTATTTTCTTTAAATATATTTTATTTCATGAAATTGCATGTTCTTTTGATGTGCATCGTCTCATGTACTGTGACACCAACATACCAACTATGGAAACTTTAATAAACTGACAATTCTTTACCAAGTTAAAGTATAGTTGATACACACAATTCAATACGGCGTGTAAAACTGTAAATCACTAGGGCACACTTTTTTTCTGTCAGTGCAATGATTTGGGTCGTAATGGTACACTTTTAGTCAGGAATGGTCTTCGAATTGTTATGTTAGATCTTATCAATGATGAAAATATCAGCAAATTCCCTATATATTATTTAACGACGATTAAACAAAAACTGTTTTCTATTTTATGACTGAAACTTGTTGTAGCAATCAGATATAAAATGATATTTATTTGTACAAAATATTATCGAATTATAAACGTGATTGTAAACTGTATTGGCGATGCCATATTTTGTGGTTTATCCACTATTCTAATTATATATATATATATATATATATATATATATATATATATATATATATATATATATATATATATATATATATATATATATTCTATCGAATGTTGTCTATATATCCAACTTCATAAACACAGCAAGTTAAAAAGCAGTGGTTTAGCTGTTATTATAAAATTATCCTTGTTATATACCGGCTTCATTAAAACGTTAAATAAACATATGTTACCTACAAGATTAGAAATGTTTCAATGTATTGACTTTTCCTTACACTATTACACAACTCATACTTCTCTTGATAATGTACCGTTGAAACAAATGCTAAAACTACTCTAAACGAGTCATGCCAGGATTGGACAAATGTCTTCTATTGTCTTTAACTTTCGAGGAGTGTCATTTGTAGACGTAAAATAGAATGCATTATTTTAGATTCCGTATTTTTCTTTGTGACTGCATTTCGTTGTTCGGACTGCAGACAGACAATGCTGTTTAAGTAGACGGATGTTATTCTGTTAAAAGGTCTCCGAATCCTCCGTGGGAAAGTATCCATTCAATATGATTTTATCGAAGTGTCTACAGAATAAAATCTAACATAAAATAATATATAACTCATTTTGTCTACGGTTATTCATTAACATACTGAAACATCATCAATGTGTTCACACGTACAGTCTGCATACCTCAACGTTATAGTCGACGATAAGGTAAGGCTTGGTCGTACAGGAAACTACGCGTTTATCTAGAACTCTCCAAAATGCTGAAAGAATTAGAACCGCGAAAGGTACGGTAATTCCAATAGGACTAAGCGTACGTGGAGCAGTTCAACAAAACCTGAGAAAAAAAAGATTTCAAGAATTTTTTAGCGAAGTGAAGATTAACATAATACAAACTATTGAGTTGATGGAAACATCTGATGTATCAAAAAATCACCCATTTTCATGGATTAACCCACATAAGCGGGTGATACTGACTAATCTCATGATTAAAAAAATCGACGTCACTGAAGCTAAACATGACTAGGAGATATAGAACATGCCCACGGAAGCATATAGTAATGTTATAATAACTGTTGTTTCCTCGGAAAGTGGTGACATGTGTATGAAAGAATTGAAAGACCGAGAAGATATAGCCCCAATCAGACATTGACCAGAAGGCTTCTATGTGCTCTGAGATTCTAAGAAGGTTGGCTTTCAATAGGACTTTAGTTAGCCCACCTATATTTAAGAGCGATAAACACCTGGCAAGGACAAGCATTAAATCATAAAGTGAGTTACAATAATAAGGGAATGGAACACAGATTGCTCCTACTCAGATTACAAAGACATCTATGTTTTTAGCAGCAAATATGTACTCGTAACGAATGGGTGTATAACTATATTAAGCCATAAACGTAAATTCGTATGAATCAGCATGCTATCACTTTTTACCGGGTCTATTCTATTGTCGGCATTCGTTTCCACATAGGCAGGATCACAGGAAGATTGCAAATATTCATAGAGAAAGTTGTGATATAAAATCGAGAGGTTTTTAAACACACAAGATCATCGATAGACGTAAACATCCCCTTAACCACGGACACCTACCAAGTGGACAATAATAACAAATGAATACCTGCTGTCTAAAATATTATTCGTTTCGTTTCAACAGCTTTTGTTTGAGACTCTACAACGCGTGTAGTCACTAAATAGTTTTAAGTGTATTAGATCCGGCATATTAATATATATATTATGTCGTATTCGTGCAATTTTATAAACTTAACGTAGAGACTTAACGTGTGTATACAACGACTGATGCTTTTCTATCTCCTCCTCCTACTACTAATAATGATGATGATTATAATAACAACAACAATATTAATAATTATAATACTAAACAATTATTATTAATGGAGATTAAACATCTCTGTATGAAGCCGATACGCTACTTATGTTACTATTACTAATCTCTTTATGTTTGTTTCAGCGGCTTTTGGTCGAGATTCTCCGACGCGTATAGTCACGTAATATTTTTAATTGTATTAGATTCGGCATATCAATATATTTTATGTTGTATTCGCGCAATCTTCTAAAATAGAATTAGACTTAACGCGTGAATACTACTACTGCTATAAGTGTAGCTACTACTCCTACCACTAATACAGCTAATAGTACTACTGATAATTATAATTATGATAATAATAATATAAAACTCTATTACTAATGGAGATACTATATTTCTGTATGAAATCGAAACTCTACGTATGCGTCTGTTATTAATCCCTTTTATTTTATAAAACCTCTATACCCTATGAAAATTAAACATCAGTCACTATAAGTTGCTATCAATAATAATAATATTTCTTTTGAAATAAGAAGTGTCTGTCAGTGCCGAGATTGACCGAAAAACATGATTTTTTCATATTGCGTAAAAGAAATTGTCATTGAGATCTAAATATGCTATAAATAAATAAAATGAACACATTTTTTCTTTACACATTTATTCATTCATTAATTTTAAATTTTAGCAATTTAAATCTTTTTAAAACAACAAACATTTTATGTGTCCTTACTTAAAATAAATGTCAGCTAAATAGTCTTCAATTCAATTAAATGAATACCACATTTTAAAAGATATTTGTTAAAACGTGTACGGTTTAGTCAAGGGGGTGGCATGATTTTTTGGGGGGAACAATTCATTTTAAAATGTATATGGGCAGATGGTCTTACCTTAGCGGCATCTGAGTTTTCCCAATCGTTTAGCAAGTGATCTGTTTGCTGTATGGCTAACATGAAATTGCCTAGCGTATTATTATGTAGATAATACATACAGTCTATATGTTTTCTATACGCCGAATATTATACCTTCATTACTAATCTTCTTATTTAATCAATTGCGAATGGACATTTTTAATCTGTCTGTCAGAATCCGAAACTTTACTTATACTTATATTACTACTTTTTACATTTTATCTATCAATAATGTAGATTATTATCTGGTCGTCTGAACGTGTTATTCTACTTATGATTGTATTATTAATGTTATCTACTTATAATATAAGGAAAACATCTTCCGTCAGGATTTCTATATGTCCGTTCGCGAGCATTTTTGTAAGCGTAAACATATGCATTGCGAGGTGGAGAAATTTTTAATTAAATTAACACAAAATGGTTTTGAAGCCGCGACTAGGTATTGAAACTGTAATCTTGAAGTCTTCTGCCTTAGTCCTTACGCAGTGAGCGATCAAGCAGATATTATGAAACCCAACTATATTAACTAGCTTAAACTGGATTAAACCGATCACATTTAACAAGAAGCAATACGGTTTACTTTTTAGTAATCTAGTTTGCCATTCTTGTAATGAGAATTTATTGGTTTAAATTGCAATAATAGATAGTTACAATTTTTAATTTGTATGAATTGATGCTTTACTTGATTCCACGTTTTATTGATACGCGCCTAAAATTGTGTCACGTGACACTTCCTAAATGTACACTTCTTGGCGTCGGTACTTTAAAACATTTATTACACAAAAATTGACACACTTTAAACGAGAATTAATCAATGATATATGTTTCTTAAATAAAGAGTAACACCTTTTAAAATAATTTTTTGAATGATACATTTTTAAAATAAGAAACTAAAAATAGTTTATTACAATATATTTGCAAGTGTAAACAACAAGATTTCGTTTAATTTTCGTTTCATAAATAAATGTTAACTTTATTATATTTGACAAACTGTATTTGCTTTTTTGTATTTTATTTAATATACAAGCTTACTTATTTTAAAAAAATATGTCTAGCTTAAACAACGTACTGAAGACATTTGAAAATAGATTCATGATTTTTTATTTTCCTTTATGAATTTTGCGTAAAATGCAGCTCTTTAAAAAACGAGGCATACCCGATTGGAACAATAATACACATTGCCTCAATTTCGATTGACCTCCTATCTGCTGCACCTGACGAGATCAGAACAGATAAAAAGTGTAGTAGCACCACACAAAACATATACTACACTTTGCTCCTAGCGAAAAGGCCAATTATGATAGTAAGTTGAAAGTTTCGATTGTTTATAAAGATAGTGACTTTCGGCCTCGTATCAAGGTTCGCATTTACTTGCCTCCCCACGGAGCAGAGTTAGACACAAGGTCGGCTTTTAAAGTTAGGAGAATGCAGATCCTTAAAAAAAAGCATTCTGAGTTGGAAAAATAATTGCTTCAGTCTAGAAGGGTTGCTCCATCAAGAAAAAAAATGTAGCATTAGAATAGATACTAGACTTTGATTCCAGATGAAGATCTAATGGGTCAAGTTATTTACCTCAGGATGTTAGGCACAACGTAAAATATATGTTATTACCTCCTTTAATGGAGGCTAGAAAAAAGGTCAGATGTGGTGTGCCAGTGCACTAGAATTAAACTACAAAACTGCCTGGGTATCCTCGTCGGTATTATTCATTAAGGGCCTCTCAGGCGATTAGCAATCAGCTAACCCTTTTTTAAAAAGTCAGAAAGCAAAGCATGGCGGGGTGGACCTTCTAGAACTGCACAGGATACAACCTTAGACCGGCGAAATCAAAGCCCAATGGCCAATACGTTCGTGTCCGCAGAATATAGCATCCGCCGAACCATATACAGCAATATGAGCTTAGAAAAAAGTGTTGGCTGATGGAAGGACCAATTTATCAATGGTACACAATTTGTAACAAATAATAAACTATAATGTCGTTAGACATAATGTGACGCTTTGAAAATGAAAATAATTAATTAACGAAATGAGTGAAACAATCAAAGTATGATCCAGTCGAACAAATTATCATTTCCTATCTACGTATAATATAACGGAATCTTACCCTGTCTTTCTCTATTTCTGTTTGTCGGTTCCTCTCTCTGTAACCCCGCGGAATTTTGTCTAAGCGTAAGAAACTTATTTTACATGAATAAATAATAATAAAGAAACTTGATGCCGATACTAGTAATCGAAATCGCGAACATGAGGCCTGTAGTTTGAGTCGTTACTGACTAAGCTAACTGACAGAATTAATGCCAGTCTTCAAATAAACTCACTTTAACAATTCACTGACCCCGCTCGGTCGGATGTTGAACTCTTGAGCCACAGGATCCGCGGCGGCAGGCTATCTTAAATATACATTCTACGTTCGTATATTTAGGCTTGTCTATTCAATTAATAATAAATATAATGTATGCCTAAAACGGAAAATATACGTATACTTATATTACCAATCTTCGCATCTATTAATAGCGGTAAGTATGCATCAGTTTGTATGCATCCGAAACTAAACGTATACTTTTATTACTAATATTAGTACCGTACTGTTTACTACTGAACATTTTGTATCTGTGTATCTGAAGATGGGACTGCTAACAGGGCGACCCGACGTTGTCTTTGGCCATACAAAAATAGAAGTTTAAAAGTGTAACATCATTCTATTAAAACGTATATCTCTATACCTCCCTTTAGCTAATTCCCTCTTCCTAACTATGTTTTTCCCCGTCCGTCTAACCAATTCTTCCCTCTTGGTTTTATGTAGTGAAAATTATAATAATGTAAGGCATTTACAAGAGGTTTCAATTGTAAAGATATTGCTCTCGGCAACATATAGATGCTGCTCCTTCTTTAAAATATAATGAAATTCATAGTTGTTTTTATGAATACCCGAGCAACGCCAAGTTGCTTCTTTTTACTTCCCCCTTTATAATGAAATGAAATATATATATATATATATATATATATATATATATATATATATATATATATATATATATATATATTAGTGAATTCCCGGGAAACGCTGCGTATATGCCCTAGCAATAATATCATACATAGGTAAGCACTACTATTATTTCAGACACCTGCTATATGTAGTGTATTGAACACCATGAGTTCAGATTATACCACTTACTATGAAAGATATTAGTCATTTCTGATTGAGCATACACCACCGACCAAGTGCAATAAGGTATTTATACCCACACCTGCTGTATATAGCGTATTGGCTAGTTTTTGATTCAGTAGTATGGCTTAATAAGTGTAATGTTATATTATTATACCCATCAAACTGATCTAATTTTTTTAGTGTTCTGTTACTAAACATATACCACTTTCGAAATGCAAGACTATATTATGACAAACCCCTGCTGTATTTATACTATTAAGACATTTTTATTCAGCATCGATCACGTTCCAAGTGTACTATTAGATGATGTTATACCCCTGTTCTATCTAAGTGTTGAGTCGTATGTGATTAAATATATGACATACTGTATTAGTATTGGATTGCTTCATTACAACTTCGAGTGTTTGTCTAGTGTACGACGCTATACCAAAATACATTGATATCCATACTCCCGGGCAATGTCGTGTTTAATCATACCTGCTCAATGTCTGATATTGAGCATTTCGAATGAACATATACATGTTACTAAATGTCATACTTTATAATTATTTCATTGCTCCTGGGAATCATCGAGGGTCTTGTCTAGTATGCAACACTTTAACAGAAAATTCCAAACAAAGTTGAACTATAGTTACCGAGTAACGCAGCGTTTAAACATTCTTTCTATAATATTGAGAACTTTGCACTAAATGTAATAAGGCCATAGTACTTTTATGACTTCTGGGCAACGTCGGTGTCATCTCTTACAATACAACTCCTATAACTACACAGTGGTGTTCTTTCTTTTGGGCAATGCACTTAGTAAGAACAACCTGCTGTATATTGGATATTGAGCAATTTTGCCACAAGATACACCACTTTCCAAATGTAATACTGTATTAGTAATATATTCACTAATATAAGCATAAGCCAGTGACGTTATGTCTCTTGGGCTACGCTGCATTAAAATAGCACCTGTTCTACGAACTATTTTGAGCATGTTGTATTCATATATAACATATAAAATCTAATACTATATACTTATTTAATTATTTCATTGCAACATCGAGTATGTTGCCTTGTATGCAACCCTGTTACAAAACACTTAATAAACAGGATAGTTATTGCTCCCCGACAAGCGGCATTTTAACACACTAGTTTGTTCAATGATATTAAGCAATTTGTATCAAATTATACCGCTTACAAACTGTAATATTGTAATATTTCTATTATGACTCCATGGCAACGTTGAGTTATAAAACACAAGTTCTTTTCCATGAGTACAACGCAGTTCAAATGCAATTCTTCTATCTAAGGTATAGAGAACTGTTTTCATAAGTTATACAACTTACCAAATGTAATAGTGTAATATTACTATCATGTCTTTCAAACAACGCCTTAAAGCCGTCCTTGTATACAATAGTATAACAAACGACTGTTACATGTTGCTCCTGAAGAACGCGTCTTCAAATACACCTGTCCTATGTAGTATATTAGGCAGTTAGACTAACATATACCACTTCTAATTGCAATACTGTATTATTTTTAGCGGGCAATACCATTGTTGGTATGCATAACTATGCCAAAAAAAGTAAGGTGGTTCTCCCGGACAACACGGCATGTTTATTAGCATTTTCTTTCTTGTTTAGTGAGCAGATCTGCAGTAAAATATATTCCAGTTACCAAATGTAATGCTGTATTATAACTATTATTCGCCCCGTGCAACGACATGTACATTTTGCTGTATACACAAGTATAACAAAGCACACTGAATGTGTTTCTTCCCTTAAACGCGGCGTTTAAACACATCAGCTATGTCTCGTCTATACAGCAATTCTGGATTAGCATACACTAATAAAAGGAAACAACAATGATATAATGAATTAAATAAAACAAATAAAAAATGAATGTACACAATTTAAGAACACATTAATCGAAAACAATAAACGAACAAAAAATGAACTAAATGATGAAATATAACTGAATAAAAATGAATGTAAAAAATGAATAAACAATCAATGAAATAATTGAATATGAAATAAATGAATATACAAATGGATGAAACATAAAGTATCAGTCATATCTCAAATCGAAACTCTGATTCTAATCATGACATCTATTACAAATGTAAATTTTTCATGTGTATTTTAATCCGAAAGACTACTTATATATTGATTACTAATATTCATATCAAATCTATTATAAATGTGGTTTACGCGTCTGTCTTAAACAGTAACTATATTTATACTTCTATTAGACATCTTCTTAAAATGCTATTTGTTTGTTCGTTTTAAGATTCTCTTACCTTCCTGTGTATCGAAACCTCACACACATACTGACATTAATATATATATATATATAAAGTAGAAAATAGCTGATGGATCAACTTTTAGAAGCGTTGTAACTCTCCCTTCCCTTAGCTTGTCCTTTAGTTCTCACATTCCATGATCGATGTTTCTGATAAAAGGGGGATAATTGATGTTTTCCGGATCGGAATCTATCTATTTAACACTTATCGTTGGCTTGCTGTTGACTTTGAAGTAGTGTATTCTATTTTAGCTCCTACCATCATGTGGTTTTATTTTTTACTGTGCTGGGCGATTTCAATATATATATATATATATATATATATATATATATATATATATATATATATATAGCGCATCACTAACAAGCCTAAGGGCTAACTAATATAACAACTTTTCGACTCTTTTCTCAGGAGTGTCTCCTGCTAGGGTTTTACTCTGCTTCTAACGCCTTTTCTAACAATTCGATTACTTTTCTGTAGAAAAGTTTGTATTTTGACTCAAAATACACCTCGTACCCGATATCACTTCTCTATTTGAGATCAATCTTTTTCCTTGCGTTATTCTTCTGAAGTTTGTAAACAGCTGGAACCAGATATTTAGAATTGCATGGGTGTAAAACCAATTCAAAATGCAATTCATATAGATTTGCCATTATTGCGTCAATTTGCTACATACGGAACTGTTTTAGGGAAAGAGCAGTTTTCTCAAATGTGACTGTTTATTTAGAAGATGTTTCTTTCGAATGCACAAATACACCTATACAATATTTACTATTGATGTTTTTTTTCTTTTCTGAAGATAATCAATGAACGAAACACCGTGCAAATCTGAAAATACAGAATTCAGAAGCTTGCCTGACGTTATCTCCGTCTGACGGTTTTTACTTGGCTCGGTCTAATCAGCTGATTGCCGGTTTAACTCCGAAGTCAAGTGGGGTGGTTTATTGCTGTTCACATAATGACGCAAACACTATATTTATTGCAAACAACGCCGTAAATTAATGACGCGTTGTTGTTTTTGATCAACAATAAATAACACCGGCACCTACTTTAGAACACAGTTTTCTCATTGACCAACACTTATGCAAACTAGTGAATACATTGTTTGATGCTATCTTTAACACCTTTGCTATCTCAGTTTACGATCAGTGAAACATCTAGTATAACAACAAATTGCAACAACACTATATTATTACAAATTGCACCGCCATGTGCCGTCCCAACAAATAGACTCTCATTCGGTCATTAACATCGAACTGATAACACCAAAATAACAAGATGAGGACTAAAAGGAAAAAAAATGAAAGGTATTTTTATATATCTTTATTTGAAATTTAGTAATTCTGATGAGGAAATATATCTTCGAAAATTAAATTGAAAAAAAAAGTTGATAAAACTAAAATGCATAGTATGGCGTTCTAATTGCTTATTATTATTTTAATAATAATTATTTCCATATAAACAATGCTTTCTAACTAAGGACAACACTATATTATCTAGTATAATCTTTACGTTTGCTGGGACAACTAGCAAGTTTGGACAATATCAGCGTTGAACACTCGGTATGTCGCCCATACCGTGTTTAAAATCAGCATACCTTCACTTAACCGTTGTGTCCAACGGATCAGAGTCCGAGTAACACGTAACATCCTATGCATGTGCTTCAACAGTGTTTTTACATCAGAAACACTGCATTATCAACACACCCATTTTGGTTATTTCATTGTTTTGAAATGTGTACACCGTAGCTTCACTTAAATAAATGTAATGTGTTAAGTAATAATTCGATTGGTTCAAATATTGGCACTATCTAATGTAAAGTGTATACTTAATAGACACCAGATGCATGGGTTTCTATTTCCACTATCTGTATGTAACACCCGGTACGTATTGGGTACGTGTAATCTACATATATTGATTGGAATCGGTTTTGTATTTAATAGTATAAGAACGGTGATAAATCAAGTGTTGACCAATCGATGGATTCAATGCGACTATTTTTCTCGACAATCATTTTCGCTCGCATCATAGAAAAGTGTAGATAGACGCCGTGTCTCACTATGAACGTGCATTCGTTTATACATTCGCGAATATTAATGATATCATTCTCTAAACTTAAGAATTAATGGAGAAGTGAATAACTTTTCAAAACATTCAGAGAGATTAAATTATCCTTAATATTGCGTATTTATATACCAGAAGATGTGTGGTTTATTGATTACGCCTACTTCTACGTGTTAGACGACATCAACATCAATAAATATGTATTAAGATAACAATCCACAAATCAATTCCCTAAGAACCCATTCCTCTCTCTGAATTGAAACGGTTCGATCGCAATCTCGAAACATTACATAACTTGGCCGTTTGCCGTTAATAATGAACTGAGTAAGACACTAAGGGTTAATACATATGACATCAACGCTGCAAATTACATTTAGAACATGTCTTCATAAAATGTTACATTTTATAACAGCAGATATTAGATGAACCCTCCTTATAATAGTTAGTATTTACAATATGTTAAGTGTTTTGCCCGTTTTGTATTTATAATTTATGAGCGTGTAGTTGTACTATGATTATACTAAAATAATCTGTATGATCAACCGATCATATTCTGGCACCGTGATGTAGTTTGCCTTTACATAACCAAACGCGGTTAGGATTTAAAATCATTCTTACATCATAATGTGTAATGCACAGCACAATGTATTTGTTTAAATACTGAATAAAATAGAACTTGTTCTAGAAATAAAATTAAAGGCGAAAAAAAGAACAATCGTTTATTATACAATACATGATATGTTTACCTAATCTTTTGCATAGCTTAGCAATATGATGTTATATTAGATATACAGAGAACTTAAAGCGGGTCGTAGATTTTGAATGTAATGTATTCAGCAACTATATCATTCATACTATCATGAAGTAAATCAACTTGAAAACAATTATTGATTATATTTCTGAATGTTCTTTATACTATCGTGTCTTTAATCAACATGGAAACAATTATTTATTAAAATATTCTTCACCTTATCATTTTGCCCATGCTATTCGTAGTGAACAAGTAATAATTAAATTAATTCGAATTGACATTGTGTGGAAGGAACAACGTGACACATAACCACTAGTAAAGGTGTGTTTCATATAAATTACCTAGTAGAAAGATACCAGTTTACGGTTTTACTATACGATCTTAATTAGAAGAATACTGTCGGCTTGAATTCCACAGTGGACTTAAACTGTCTTTAAATAGAATGAAGTTAATAAACACGTGTTTTCTGCTTCATTCACATAAGTAAAATTTGTAAAAATTAAAAAATGTTTACATATCTAGAATTAATAATATTGTTAGGTGTCGCATAAAATAATGGCGAGTAATAGCACAATACAGACCAACTAACTCAATGGTGTTATAGGAAATACCAATGATTTTACAAAACTATACCCAAGAAGACAGAGGGGATGACGTTTAACCAGATACTTCGTTAGCATATATTTGGAGGATCTATTCTAATGACGTAGTAATGATTTTATCCAATTGTTATCATTTTTAATTCAATGTTTTAATAATAAATTTAATCATATGTATTTTTTCTCTTTAAATATAATATTTTGTTATATATATATATATATATATATATATATATATATATATATATATATATATATATATATATATTATCATCATTCGGTGCTAGATGATTAATTTTCTACTGACAGACAGCTTTCGACTTACATGAGTTGTACTCCGATGTAACAATAGTTTCGTATTAATTAATGTCAAGATTTGTTTAATTGCATATTTAATACAACCAGAACTTTGTACAATGGGTTGTTTTATAGTTTGACAAAACATCAACATAGTTATAGTTAACTAGGTATAAAGCTGAAGTTATATTTTGTAATGATTTGGGTACTTTCTGTCAGTAATATTTGAAGAGTTGTTATTGCTATATTGTGTAAATTTAACTGTTTGGACATGGGACGTCGATAAGTAGAGATGTGACTTCCTTGCGAGATGGAGATCATTGACATCTCACTAGTGAGTGGTTTTTATTGTAAGAGATGCACTCCCAAATTTGAAATTAACTTAGTATATACCATCCATAATTGTAATGTATTCCGAAGTGTCACATATCCTTCGACTACACATCTTCCTATATTCCTTCCCAATTGTTCATATCATCTACGGACGGATAATCTGTCTTACGAATCAGTGCGCTACGTATAAACGAGGACATATTCAAGTTTAATAAAGAAGAGACTATAAGATCGCCATATTTTTCTAAGCTAAATACAATAATGTAATATGTCACCGCAAAATGATATCAATGGACTCGTTAATACAATTAAATCTTTATGTTTACCCTAGGGCATTTGGTATGAAAAGGCTTCATTCTATACCAGACTTTTCCACCATGTTTTAGTCATTAATATCCAAAATATTTTTTTAAATCCTCGTTGAATGGGCCCCGCTGATCAATATTGAGCGCTTCCTAGTGACCTATAAAACATGTTGAAATCACTTGGACAAATATAGAAATATACTGCTTGATAAACAGCAGTTTTTACATGATAGAGAAACGCCTCATACATCCAATCACTCCTTGTAATGGATGCGCGGTCACTTTGGTTATAGTCTCATCAGCAAAACTGAGATCCTGAATGAGTTGACACTCAGCGTAGCTCAACCCCTCATATCTTTATTCAGGGTCCCTCAAATATAATGTCTATCAAAATAATACACTTCATATTAAGTTGGTTTGATACTAAGAAGTGTACATTTTGAGCAGCCAGGGAATGGCGATATACAACGAATGTTGGAGAATCATGACTGAAACTTTGTGGATGAGTTAGACTGAAGTTTATTTGTACCAAATAGTGTTGGATTTCAGTAAGGGTTCAGAAGTTTATTAATGATTACATGGTGACTCATATTTTGTTGTTTCAGAGGTGTACCCTGTATTTATCTACTCATGTCATTGAGGAATGGTTCATACATGATATACTACTCATCAAATTGACTGTAGCACACACGACTTCGCTAGTATCCATAAAAAATAAATTAACGGTTGCCTGATGGAGAGAGTGTGTCTTATTCAACAGAATAAATAGTCAACTATAATCGAATCAATGTGCTGTGTTTATCTTGTATGAGTGAAAAAAGGTGGTGTATAAAGGGTATAGGTGTACGAGTCTGAAGACATTTTGTTACCAAACCGGTCGCTTGTTTGCATGGGCGAGTGTTCGTCTCTCACTATCTGTCCATGTGTATTTTCTGTTCGTTAATGAGTGCCTGAACAGTCGGTGAAATACGCACGATTACCCTCAACAGTTTCGGTTAATGAAACCGAAGATGTTGCCAAGGGCAGATAACTCGTTCTTGCTTTGCATTGTGATCGATCACGCATGCACAAGAGACGTTCACTGCTAACTTTCTTGATTAAAGCAGGAAGACGAAATAAATTAGTCCCCAGCGCTAAAGGTATCGGACATTATTAATGAAACGCCAGAGAAATAATGCTGTCCTAGCACACACAACAGGAGTTGAAGACAAAAAAATAAAACACAACTGTTATGATATCGAACACGGTATGCATTTAATGATGTGCGTTTTCTAGTTTTGTTTTATTAGATTGTATTTCCCTTTCTTTTTTATTATCTTCTTTTTTAATAGGCGTGCCCAATGCAAGGTTTATTCTAGAGTTATTTAAATTGTATTAATAACCATACTAGTTCAACATCCGGCAGTTGAAACATATTTAGATGCGGGTATGTATAAGTAATCTTAAAAGTAGAAAATTACATTATAATTAAACAATTTTGAATTAGGGTTACGTGTCAGAATATTGCGTGATAACAGGGAGTAACTAGAGACACGTAGCGTATACGCTCAATATGTATTTCTTGTTATTATGATCAGAAATGTAAATAATATTATTATTAGTAATAGAAGTAGTTGTAGACGTAGCAGTGACTATATTAGTACAAAATGGTAGTAATAAAAATAGAAGTAGTAGAAGTAATATTAGTGGAAGGTGTATTAGTATTAGTCGTAGTATCAGTAGGAGGAGGAGGAGAGGGAGGAAGAGGAGGAAGAGTAGTAGTAGTAGTAGTAGTAGTAGTAGTAGTAGTAGTAGTAGTAGTAGTAGTAGTAGTAACATGCCTCTTTCTGACACTACGAATTCTAAATGTCGTTTAGGCGAAATTTGGCAGTATTCTGATAATTGCTTTTCGACAATAAGATTTTGTTATTCTTGTAGTAGAACCATTAGTAATAGTAGTAACTAGTTGTCTCTCTATGGCACACTCTATATCCCAAATGTTCTGTATCAGCATTCGTTGGAATTTTGAGAGATCGTTTTGGTCTCATGAGTGTTTCTCATTATAGTAGAAGTAGTGGTAGAATAATGGTTACAAGTCAGGATAGTGTGTCATAACAGAAAGTTGCAAGATACAAGTAGCGTATAGGCTTAAAATACAGTTGTCTATGTTCTGAACTGCGAGAGAGAACCAGAGTGATACACTAGTAGTAATAGTATCAGTAGTAGTTGTAGTAATAGTAGTTGTTGTAGTGCAATTAGTATTAACCTACTAGCCCACTGCATGAGACAAGCGACCTCCTTAGAATAATTCATTAACTATTCGGTACAAGTATGTGGGGTGATATCTGGCACACATGCACAAAGACAGCTAGACCCACGTCTCCTAATTATGAGGAATATTAGTGAAGACCACATCTACTTTAAACTAAAGATTATGCTTATAAAAAAAAACTCTATTAATCTTTACATATAAATGAATAAAATATGAAATAGTTCTATATGATAGACGTCGCACCGATACATTGAGCCAATTTAACGCTGACCTTTTTTTTTTCAAATCGTCGGTTCAACATTTACTGAACCTTTTTTTTATCGCTACACATGTTGACTACTGCAAAATATGTTAGTTATGATAGGTCAACTGTCTTTTTCACAATTTTCAGAATCGACTAACAAGTTTACGCAACGTGGATAGGGTAGCAGCTATATAAAACATAAACTATACTTTAAACGGTCAAAATACCGCTGAATATTGCTTAACTAGATGAAGTAATGATTTTGAACAATACGTTTACGAATGAACAACATTATTTCCAAAAGTGTCCATAAGTTAAAGCAACAGAATTGTGTAATATAATTCCTTATATTCGACATAGAATACAACGTCACATTTTGTAAGATTCACCCTACTGTCATCCCATTGGCGTATCTTTCTTCGATATTAATTTTTAGCCATAATATATTGTACTAGTAGATGTAAGGTCAGTAAATATGTTATTATATTGTCAAGACTGATGACTCTGAATGAACTTAAACACCACCCGACGTATTTGAACCAAATGTTGAGACTACCCGCGTTTGTTAGAGTGGGCAAGGTATGCCACTGCGCATACTCGCCTACACATTCGAGATACAAATGACTAACTTGGTAAATACGCTTTTGTTTCAGGGTGCGGGAGTGTACGCAAGATTCTTAGAAAGTGTACACTCCACTGCATTATCCCCTCTGTTTGACGAGTTGTTGGTGTATTACTTATCACTTGCTGCGGGATACCATCTGGTATGTTAATGGATATCAAGAGTACAATAAAGTGAAGAATCCATTAGCGATTGCTCTTATACCATATTACATCGAGTACAGTGTGTTTTATCTTCAAACTTAAGTATTTAATTTACCTCAGGAGGTCAAACACAAGGTTAGGTGTAGGTTTAGATGTAAGTGTTTCTGGGGAACGAACTTGATTCGAACCCGACACACCCATGCCCTCAGTCCGCGTCTTTAACCACTTAGCTACCCAATAAGTAAACTGCATTAATCACTAGGGGATCGAACGCGAACCATCTCAGGCTTCATTGTTTAATTATTTAACTCTATCACTAATACAACTACTACTACTGCTACTACTACTGCTACTACTACTATTACTACTACTCCTACTACTGATACTAATACTCTTAATACTACAACTAAAACACAATACCTATAATACCGAAAACTATTTGTCAAAATTTACCCAAAATTTAACTAAAAATACTGGGGCAATATTTTACTACTAAAACCACAACTACTATTACAATTACTACTACTATCAATGAGAAAAGCATAATTAAAAATGTGCATTAGCTAAAACAACAAATCAAGCCAGAAAATAGATATTTACCGATTGGAACAATATTCGTATTCATTTATCGGCTTATCATTGCATCAAGGCGATGCATAAATACAGTTTAATATGGGAAAATTTGTCTCCAGAAATATTACTAAAATGGACCCGTCGCCATTTAATGGTAGAGACGCCGAACGATATCAACAATAAATCAATATTTTCTATGTACACATAGAAAGTATATACTTACATATTTACATCAGGAAAATAATGAAGTATAGAAACTTCTTATTTTATAGTTAATTAACACACGTGTGTTTTGTTCAATTTTGATAACGATGAAATACATATTCTTGCCAGCATAATGTGTGAAGGTAAACACATAGTTCAGAGAATATGTGTAGTATATATATATATATATATATATATATATATATTATTAAAAATATAATATTAAAAATGGTTATTTCAGTGTTGATCCCTTCAATTTTCCGGATTAAAATTTTAATCTCGGAAGGAAATTGGCTGATGAAACTGCCATAGTGTACATGTTGGTCCAGAGTACCATGAACAAGATTAATTTTAACACTAGTACTAATATACTTAAATGCTTATAATACCTAATAAATATAGTTAAATTTTCCCGCCATAACTAATTATAAATCTCACTCCAGGTCTTTACCTGTTTGTCATTATTCCACTGACGATGGACCCAGACGGGTCAGAAAGTACTCTGGACCAACATGTACACTATGGCAGTTTCATCAGCCAATTTCCTCCCGAGATTAAGATTTTAATCCGGAAAATTAAAGGGATCAACACTAAAATAACAAGACAAAAATTGTCGGTTATTTTTAATAATACGTGTCTTAAAGAAAAAATGCTGCCTCGATACACATTAATATATATACATATATATATATATATATATATATATATATATATATATAATCAGGTATTCGTACACACCGAGTTTCTCAAAACCTTCTCAGTTGTTTATGTCATTTACATCGCAATGAAATTAGTGTCTAAATACTGTTTAATCATTAGAATAAAATAACCAAATTAACTATCTGTGTTTATGATGAGAATCGATTTCGGCTAATAAATAACTGGAACGGTATCACATAAAAAATGGTTGAGCTTGGAACTCTGCCTGATGAGATCTCAGTTTATAATAGCTGTTGATCGATTACATCGACATGCAGTGTCGTAGATTTTGTACATGTCTGTGTAAATAAAAATAATACTATCTATCTATCTATCTATATATATATATATATATATATATATATATATATATATATATATATATATATAAATGAAAATTGTCTGTCTATTCATTTTTTTTATATTTCCTCATCCAATTCAGGTCTAAACCCCATACCATTTATAAATAACTGTACACTGACAAATGTTATAGGAAAAGGAACATTGGGACTAACATGGACCTCATTGCATTTATCGATTTTCAGTTTAAACAATGGGCCTTGATTTTAAACTAATTAGGAGTAAGGGAGATAATTATTTCTTTTAAATACAAAAAAAATACAATTTCTGTATTTTATTTAAAAAAAACTAGAATATGGCATAACTATTTTAACTAAATGCAATTATATTCTAAACATTGTCAGCGATCAGAAGAACATATTTTGTCTTTTAATTCACTTACACTGTTTTATACATTTGGTGTTGAGATACACAATTAAAATCTGTGTTTTTTTTTAATTCGTTAACTTAAAATAGTTTGATTGTCTCAAATGATTATAGTAACATGTAAAACTAATATTTTTAATTAAAAAGGATGTCAAATACGCGCGATGATTTGACGAAAAAACAAAACCATTGTGACATTTTGATATGTATCTCTATTTCTTTTCCGTACATTTAAAAAAAATGTTCACTTTATTATAAGTTTGTTGAACAGTCGACTTGGAAAAAAGTCTCTTTAAAATGAAAGATTTAGATAAAATTTTATTTTAACATATTTTAATTTGAAATAACGACCGTTAAACAGGTCTTAGTAATGTATTACTTTGATAAAGCCATCGGATCGAACGTACCGATCCCATATCTGCGGTTTATAAAACTCTTTGATCAACTTTAAAACTGTGATTGCGCGACACACATGCACTTTGCTTTCTATACACATACACACACATATATATATATATATATATATATATATATATATATATGCATGTATATGTATATGTATATATATGTATATATGTATATATACATATATATACATATATATATATATATATGTATGAAATAAAATATGAAACTAAAAGTATACTTTTAGTAGATAACACCTATAGTGAAATGATTACATCTCAATATACGAGATGAATGAAAGAAGAGAAATAAACATATACGAATGTATATATATATATATATATATATATATATATATATATATATATATATATATATATATATATATATGTGTGTGTGTGTGTGTGGGGGTGGGTGTGGTGTGTGGGTATTGGAGTTGAAGCACTCGCTACCACTAATTACAATTATATGTTCTGAAACGAGGAAGCATTCAAGCAATATTTCTTATTTTTTTGTCTAATGACTATTAATACAATTAAATGAATATTTGAAATATTTTCATTTTAAAATATATAATTATTTTGAACACTAAAAACCATTTAAAATACTCAAAAGCAACATATAAATATAAATCTGTACAAGAGTTATATAATACATATTAATGTGTACTACTTCATGTAAGCAGCTAATTAATAGCATGGTGTTCTCTGCAATCATGCTTTAGTCCTAAGTACTTTGGTAACATTCTCAATTATTGTAATAACTTTATTATGATTGTATCTACTTTTCCTCCGACATTACTTTGTTTCACTTAGAAATTATCCAATGTACTGGGCAAACAAAATATATATTCATGTACTGATTCTAAATCTAATAACATACACAATAGTACATTTTTGGTTGCTGTCGGTTATTTATATTTCAGTAGAAGTATGCACCGTATCATAAAATGCATAAAAAACTGCGGTGTCTCCCTACAATGTGATTTCAAAGAGTGTAACTCTGAGTGCTGCACTTTTCGTAATGTACATATAGAAATGTTGACCATATATAACTGACATTGGGAGAATCACCGACATTACACTACTGTATATGAAGTAAAGGAAATATATATTTGTTGTGGGGTACAAATCACCCCTATTGAAGAACTAATGGAAGCAACCATCTATAATAAGCACCATGGTTGCAAAGACTCAAACAGAGGACATTCCTATTCATGTTTTACCGCATGGTAGGAATCCGGTCATCTCCTACCACATTTAGTGGCGTTACTGTATTGCTATGAATAAATACATTGTATATTTTAACCTGTCACAATTTGTGGTTGTTATCTTTGTGACCCCTAGCACGGTCTACAACAATATTCTATCAAGGTCATTGTATATATTTTTTACATTAGGCACAATTTCATTATTGTTGATCCTCCACCAGAACACAGTTATTTACCATAGTGCTTGTCTCCGTAACCCACACAACGAAAGTCAGCTTGGGTAATGTATCTGCTGACCAAATGTACAATTTTTAAAATCAACACAAATTATCCAGGAAATTGTCAGTCTGAATAAATGTACTTCTCAGTTTTAAACTCTTTTACAATACAAGGAATTTACTATACCATATTTCAACTGTATTTTCTTTATAAGTTTTAAGACAGAAATGCAACACGTTATCTTGGTAGATATACATCTCAGAGGTGAACATCAAATTCAGGTTGACTAAATAAGAAGTTTCATCAGACTATGCATCAGATAGCGTAAAACTGTTAAACTGGAAGAAGTTTATATAACTATATTGATTTATCATCCCGAATTAGCCTTTAGTCAATTTGTAGTTCGAAATGTCGAGAATAGAATCTGGTTTTAATCAAGACTGAAACATTAGCCTTAATTACCAAATAGAAGAGAATGATGCATTGCAACTATTTATTGTTGATTTCTATAATTGAAGAGTTCGAATGCAAAACACGATAAATCCGATGTGCTTAAACTAAGACATTGAACAATAAAAGGGGTAATAGATTAAAACTAGACTTGAACTGACAGCTTATTTGAATTAAAAACAACTATACATTATCTTGGTATCATATTATGTGAAACATTATTTGGGAATGTGGTCCAGGGTTAAATGCAACACTTTGTGTAGCGATAGCTTCGTAACTTTGAAAATAGTGGTTATCGGGTTTTGCATTCGAACTTTTCTTATATATATATATATATATATATATATATATATATATATATAGTTCTTTCTTTCTTGCTTTACTTCTAAATATAGAATCTTTTAACGGCTTTTCTGTCCAAAGCGTTTCTCGTCGGCTCTCCATTTCAAAATTCGGTGTACACAGCGTTTCATAACAGTTGGATGTTTTTTGAAGAAATTCCATCATTTACTATCTCAGACTATGCTGAAGACGACGTGAATCGGGAATTCAACCCGTTTCTTGTCAGAAACCACTCGTCCATGTCTGATTAAAATCTGTATTTAAAAAAAAAAAAAATATATATATATATATATATATATATATATATATATATATATAAGTCATCACAATATAACACTAGATAGTAATGTAGCAGCTTTCGAAACAAATAATACCAGTATTAATCAACCGGTGCCCCATTGCAATTTAAGATAAATTAATGAATGGCCCCTGAAAGCTAAATGTTTTACACCGGAAATAGATTACAAATTTTACCTAATTAAAAGTTACATTCCAATGTCATATATAGAAGCAATCAGTTGTCTGTTTAAAACTAGATATAACAATCATTATTCAGTAAAATGCAGCCAGAGAGTTCAAAGTATACACTAAAACATTTAGCGAAGCACATTAAATAACTCGATGGTAAACATATACTATTTGATTTGAAATAGTCAATTATCGGTAAGACAAGGCAATACTCACATTAGTAATATAAGAAACGTTAACCACGTATCATTGAATAATTTCATATAATTTCGAATGGGGTTATACTTACGTAAGCCATCGGAGGTTATACATAACTGCATGAACCGATCTATATTTTTCTTCACCATATATAGGATGCAATAAATCTAGAATAACATATTTGAACTTATATCGAACTTTTTTTAAACGTAATAATTTACATTAATACTTAAACTTAGTTTTAAATAGATTTGAATAAAGGGTAAGTGGGTTATGTAAAAAGGTGAATCAACAAATAAACCTAAAATCATAATATCGTAACATGTGAAAAAGGGTATATGCTGATATTAAGTTTATTTTCTTACCAAATGTTTAATTATAAAGACCACCAATTACTTAACATAGCTAGTCATTATAGATAGTTAATATATCATACTATTTTATTAATATATGTGTATTACATGAGATAAGAACAATATGGGTTCCGCGGGTTTCAAATCTTAACACAGAGGAGTTATAAGCCCTGTTTATCGGAACTCTCTTTAGCCTCTGTTTATGTCTGTCTTCCGGAAGATGGGTGTTCACGCGTTAAGTCAATCGTCTCACGATATTTCAAATTTCTTTAAATTTTCATTATGTTAACCAATTAGGCATTCCTTCCTGCAAATGTAGCTGGTATGTTAGTCATATGCCAGCAAAAACAGGTTGTGTATTTATTTCGTTCTTTGAAAAAGTAAGACCCCATCAAGAATAAGATTCAGAAACATAAAGTAATCTCCGAAGCGAAGAAAGAAATGTCACAAGAAATATGGAAGCAAAGGCCAACAAAATATATATTAAAATTAACATTTGACCATACAATGGGCCTTTTTATGGCCTCGGCATATTAGCATAAAATAGAAAGAGCGTGATATTGAAATGTAGTATTCGCAGTACGCAGGCATTCTTACCTGACTGGGAACACATATTATTCAGTAAGAAACGCCCTAAGCACGACTAAGATAATATCTGCAACATATTACCAACAAATAAAATAAAATTAATACATGAATATAGAGAGACACTGGTCTGTACATTAATAGAGTTTAAGGAGAATAACAATATGTCCATGTAGTCATATGTCGTCTTCATAATACTATGTTCAGGGGGAATGTACTGTATTAAGTTTAAAAGAGAGAGTTTGAGGTATTTTAGAGATTTTCTTGAAACATTAGCTAAGTTTTATTTCAGAACGACGAAAAATACAACATTTACATATTAAAACACATATGTCATTTAATTTGCGTATACCCTATTCTACTATTCAGATTATAGGGATTATAAACCAAGAATTCTGGCCAGAAGAAAATAAATGTGACGACCGGATCGAAAAAAGAAAAAAAGAATTGTGTTTTAAACATTAATCGCATGAAATCGACTCAAAATAAATTGCCAACAAAAATGACAAAAATTAAATTACATAATGACACAAAATGCACGGTGAAAAACAAACAAACACGAAATTGAAAGAAAAAAAGCCAAATTATTTAAATTACCAGTCGAAGGTTAATGAACTCGAATTTCTAAAGTTACAACTCAAAGAGATTTCTGAAGAACTAAAAACTGTAAGATAATATGATTTGTCTTGGAGTTCAATGGGGCATTTTCTATGAAATTAAAAGATGTGCTAAATGTCCAGATATCTAGAATTAAAAAGCTGGAGGATATGAAATCTGAATTTGATAAAGATCACCAGTTCTCCTAAAAAAGACATAAACCAAATAGGGACCGACTATTAGAAGCCACTTCCAGCGCTACCCAGGATGAAGTTATGGTTACCTGATACAATTTCGACATACAGATATTGCAATCAACCTCAGAATAGCATTCTCAATAAATACTGGAACATTCGCTTCTTATTTGTTGCATAAGCACATTCTATACTGGCAGGCAAGACTAACGATTCACTTCTCTTGTTTTACTGTTGTATATATGTTTCTCTAATACACTTCATATACCTACACTTCGTGTCCATGTTTACATCAAATGCCTTAAACGAGTACATAATAATTATATATATGTATGTATATATATATATATATATATATATATATATATATTTGTTAAGTGTAGTAGGTTTATATTTCATACTATAGTTTTATACACAGGATTCTATCTGTTGTGGTGGCAACCACTCATTTGCATATACGAATAACGTTACACTATAAATGGCAAGCCTAGGTTGGCCTTGGTGTGTGTTACCTAAATGCCACCGTAAGTGACGCCGAAGAGCGTACATGTCCTCCCACCAAGACACTCTGACTCGACACCTTCATTTGTACATACTGTAACTATACCTTTTCTTTAATACACTTATTATTGCATTCTCCTTGTTGTTTGCGTCTTCATTGTATTCCTCACTAATGATTGTTTAACCTTGCAACCACAACAGTTGGCGACGAGATATGAAGCGTCAAATATAACAGTTTGACGAATAACTATTAAAAAAAAAAGTACAATGCAAAGTGTTGACGAGCAAACGGATTTTACGCTAAAGAAAAGTTTCAACTTAAGTGAAAAAAAAACAAAAAAAACTCGAACGTGCCAAAAGCGACAATTTACGCCGTTTTCTGGGAATCCGACTTGCAAACGAATGTAAAAGTGAATTTGTGTTTTGTCGCTAAACGACAAATCTGTTTTGTATTACTAAAGGACCAACTTGCAAACGAAAAGCGGATTTTGTTCTGTCGCAAAACGACAGGTCAGACTCGTATTACGAAAAGCAAGGAAGTAACCTACGAAAAAAAAGTTCACCATTGGATTCTAATTACTGCACCCCGTTAGCAAAACAACAACTAAAGGAATCTTTTAATTAATAATTTGTTTGGCGGCGGTACTAAAAGGAAATACCATAGCTAGAAATTAAAGCTCAAGGAAAGGATTTTTTTTTAAAGTTGTCACTGGATAACGGATAATACAGTAAAACGTCACGAAAGAAAAAAAAAAAGAAGGGTAATCTCAATTTAAGAGTATTTTAATTACTAAAATACTAGAAAAAAAACTGCATACATTTTTTTCAATTGTGACTCGAAAAAAAAAATGGAAGACTTATCATAAATGTTCATGCAATGTTTACAGGCACAAGCTGACCGCGAGGAAAGACAAAATCAGGCACAAGCTGACCGCGAGGAAAGACAAAATGAACGTTTTACTAAAACACTGGAACTACTAAAGAGTAATCGAGAAAATGTCGACAGTGTTAATTTCTCCCATACAACTATCTTTAATAGTATGGACACATTTAATTATGTGCCAGAGGAAGGAAAGACTTTTGAAGCATACTATACAAGATACGAGGATGTCTTTCAACTAGACTGCAAAAATTGGCCAAATAGCCAGAAAGTGAGCCTCTTACTCAGGAAATTGGGTACATGAGAACACAGCAAATTCATAGATTACATATTACCTAAAAAAACTGCGGAATTAGAGTTCATGGAAGCTGTGAAATTACTAAAAGAATTATTTAATCCAAATATATCTCTTTTTCATAAAAGATAGCTGTGCATGAATCTAAGAAAGATGGGCAACCAAGATTATTTGACATACGCATCAGTTGTCAATAAAAACTGCGATAATTTTAAGCTTGCGGAACTAACGGTAGAAGATTTTAAATGTCTAATCTTCGCACAAGGGTTAGCTTCCACGAAAAATGCAGAAATACGCAGACGAGTGTTGTCTAAGCTGGAATCTGAGCAAGATTTAACCCTCCAGAAACTAGCAGAGGACTGTGAAAGGGTCATTACACTAAAAAGGATTTAAAAAATATAGAAGAATCCGGAGTGGCATATGTAAGAAAAGTTAGAAAACCATACACACCAACCAAGAACTTTACAAAGAAAAGCAATCGAAATGGAACGGGATATTACAATCCTAATAACCATAAATATAGGACAGAATATAACAAGCCTCTTCCTAGATATAACTGTAAGAGATGTGCAGAAAAACATTGGGAATCAGATTGTCCTTATAAAAAGAAAAAATGCTACATTTGTAAGAAGGTGGGACACAAAAGCGATTGCTTCAGATATAAAGATTACACCAGAAAGAGAGTACAGCAAACAAAATCAAATACAAAATTAGACAAAGATCGGCGAAAATACGTAAAAGTGGAAGTATTTAAAACACCAATAAAGTTACAACTCGACTCCGGCTCCGATATTTCTATTATAAACCTGAATACATGGAAAAAGTTGGGTAAAATACCAACCATGATGAAAACGAGTAAATCAGCCCGGACGGTAACTGGTGGTGGTATAAAATTTGAAGGAGAAGTTGTCCTCCCGATAAAATTAAAAGGGATTACGAAGAAATTAAAAATATTCGTACTGAAAAATAGTGAAAATCTGTTTGGAATAGATTTAATTGAGAAATTTGGACTATGGGATAAGCCAATCAATACATTCTGTAAAAAAATAGAATGTTCTTCTCCAACAACAGTAAATATAAAAGACGATTTAAAAGAATTATTTCCTGAAGCATTCACGACTAACTTAGGTCGCTGTAATAAATTCAAGGCCTCGTTTGAACTTAAAGAAAACGCCAGCCCAATTTTTAGAAAAAAGCGAAACGTTCCGTTCGCTGGGTTGGAAAAGATTAATAAAGAATTAGATAGATTGGAACAGACAGGAATTCTATCAAAAATAGAACACAGCGAGTGGGCAGCCCCCACCGTATACGTAAAGAAAAAGAATGACGAAGTTAGAGTGTGCGCAGATTTTTCGACCGGGGTCAACTCCCTATTAAAAGATCACCATTACCCTCTACCAAGCCCAGAGGAAATATTCACGAAGTTAAATGGTGGTAATATCTTCTCTAAGATAGACTTGAGCGACGCATATTTGCAAATACCGGTCGAGGAAAATTGCTCAAATATACTATGCATCAATACGCATAAGGGATTATACAAATACAACCGATTGCCCTTTGGCATCAAAGTAGCGCCTGACATTTTTCAGCAAGCGATGGACACCATGCTAAGTGGTATTGAGTGCGCATGTGCATACCTGGACGACATTGTTGTCAGGAGCAAATCCCTACAAGAACATAAGGAACATTTGAAACAAGTATTTACTCGAATACAAGAATTCGGCTTTAAAGTAAAAGAAAGTAAATGCGACTTTTGTATGAGCGAGATTAAGTATCTTGGACACATAATAAACAAACATGGACGACGTCCAGACCCAGACAGATCTGCGGCAATAAGAAATATGCCAGCACCTGATAACGTAACAACCTTGCAGAGTTTCTTAGGACTCGCAAATTACTATCAATCTTTTATTGAAGGAATGCATAACTTGCGAGCCCCCTTAAATAATCTGCTTAAAAACGATACACCTTGGAACTGGACGCAAGAATGTCAAACCGCTTTTGACAAAATAAAGAGCGCACTAACATCCGAATTATTCTTAACGCACTTTGACACAAAATTAAAAATAGTCGTCGCTAGTGACGCTAGTTCCTACGGCTTAGGAGCATGCATTCAACATATTATGCCGGATGGGTCTAGAAAACCAATAGCGCACGCTTCGAGAACGCTGATACCAGCCGAGAGGGCATATTCACAAATCGAAACAGAGGCATTGAGCATAATCTTTTCCGTGACTAAATTTCACCGATATTTATATGGTAGACAATTCTTACTTGAAACCGACCATAAACCGTTAGTCACGATCTATGGATCAAAAAAAGGATTGCCGGTATACACCGCCAATAGATTGCTGCGCTGGGGTACAATCTTACTTAATTCCGATTTCCAGCTACAACATCTAGCATCAAAAAAGATTTGCCATGCGGATGGACTGTCAAGACTGATACCACAGAAACACAATCTGGAAGAATCAGTCATTGCAGCAATTCGGACAAATGTTGAAGTAAAAAATATGGCAGCAAACATCATTAAGGAACTACCCGTAACTTTGTCGGACATTAAAAGGGAAGCCGAGAAAGACGAATACATAAAGGACATAAAAGAGAAAATTATAACGGACACAAAGGTGCAGGAAGTTTTCTCCATATGTAACGATGTGTTACTGTACAGTGAGAGAGTGGTAATACCCAAAACATTGCAGAATAGGATGTTAAGAGATTTCCATACGGGACATCCGGGGATAAATCGAATGAAGTCGTTAATGAGAAGCTACGTGTACTGGCGTAACATGGACACTGACATAGCAGCAACAATAAATAAATGTAAAGGATGCCAGTTAGCAGCAAAATCCCCACCTATAGTACACAAACCTTGGCCGAAAACCGACCAACCATGGTCGAGAATCCACATGGACTTCGCTGGCCCAGTAGGAGAAAACTATTATTTAATTGTAGTGGATAGTTACACAAAATGGCCGGAGGTAATGCGTTGCAGGCATCCAACAACGAACAACTCAATAGGGTTCCTACACGAGTTGTTTGCAAGATTCGGTGTACCAGACACACTGGTCACTGACAACGGAACGCAGTTCAGATCCGCAGAGTTTACGGAATTTTGCGACACGTTCCGAGTGAAGCACATCACGACTCCGCCGTATCATCCAAGGTCGAACAACCTTGCAGAAAGGTTCGTGGACACGCTAAAACGAGCGTTAAAGAAATCCATTGGAACACCAACAGAAAAAGCTTTGCAACAATTCTTGCAAGTTTATAGGATCACACCACATCCTAGTACACCATCAAACATATCACCAGCTGATCTAATGTTTGCCAGAAAGGTAAAATCAGCGTTTGATAAACTGTTGCCAAGACAGGCAATTATCCGAAACACTACACACACGAGAAGAAAGAAATATAACTCGGGAGATCGAGTATATTTTAAGTGCTACAAGAATAACACATCTTACTGGGAATGTGGAGTAGTGGATAAACGCATTGGTGATTGTACATATATGATTAAAGGTCCACAGAGTATACATAAAAGGCACCTAAATCAGATAAAAAAACGTCATATCCAAGATGATGATTATACGACAACAGACGAAGAGGAGGAAACCATAGATATCATATACGAATCCTTACATTTGGAACCGCCTCAATATACACCTGAACCCCGAAGATCAGGTAGGAAAAGAAAATTTAATGAACCATTGATGGTAAACCCAAAAAGAAAAAGATTTGAAATCTGTGTGACTTCAAATCTTGGGAGGGGGTGTTGTGGTGGCAACCACTCATTTGCATATACGAATAACGTTACACTATAAATGGCAAGCCTAGGTTGGCCTTAGTGTGTGTTACCTAAATGCCACCGGAAGTGACGCCGAAGAGCGTACATGTCCTCCCACCAAGACTCTCTGACTCGACACCTTCATTTGTACATACTGTAACTATACCTTTTCTTTAATACACTTATTATTGCATTCTCCTTGTTGTTTGCGTCTTCATTGTATTCCTCACTAATTATTGTTCAACCTTGCAACCACAACACTATCTTAAACAACTTATTCGACATCTGTCATTAAAAAATAACAGAGTTAAGTGTCGTAAGGGCTAAACATATACGCGACATGTATATATTGAGTTGTATTCAAAACGGGTAGTGTGGTGATGGAAGCGCTTAGCTAAAGTTCTGATATCTTCGATTTTTCTAAAAATCAACAATAGGTACTTGACATTATTAAATACGTATTTTCTAAATTTCAGTTTTACACTATTTTTTACGTTTTTTCTCTGTGTATTTGGGCGCAGCCTCTTATTTGAAAATTTACATATTTCAGATTAGTATTGCTTTTAATGAGCGTCAATTACTAAGTAAGATATCCGGAATATAATATGTGAAGCCTTGATCATGTAATACATTTTTATTAAGATTAAAATAATTATTCTCGACATGAGGTACTTTAGCATGCTATTTTGATATCAATGTTTGCACGAGTGCATCACTATGCTAAAAACTGTTTTCTTCGGTACTGAATTTTACTAGTTCTGAGCCGTTACTCGTCAAGTATATATATATATATATATATATATATATATATATATATATATATATATGTATATATATATATATATATATATATATATATATATATATATATATATATATATATAACGAAAGAGCTAAAATTCTTTCAAAGAACTATGTGTTAGATGCAGATATTTTTTGTTAAAATCAAAATCAAAAATAAAAACATGTTTTTCTGTTCATCTAGACTTTATACAAATAAAAGGTATTAACGTTGTTTTTTTTTCGTAATACTCCTTCCTGGTCTTCTAGAAGTGACGTCCGATTAATGTGGACTAACGGTGCACATGTCTCTTTTAAATTGAACTTAAATCGCGCATGGTTGCTGGTAGGTATACATTTGAGAAAGTTCATTTTTTAAACATCTTCAGAATTTAGAATATAAAGAAATAAGCAAAATGCCTTCAAAGAGCCATGTGTTAGATGCAGATATTTTGATCAAAACAGTAAGGCTACACACATTTGTAAAGAAACACGTTCACCAATTGTTTAGTAATTCTATTATTTTATCATTTTATAATTTTATAGTTTTACTAGACCACCCGTGACCCGTTGGGTCAGTTTGTTATATTAGCTATGGAATTCATGTATGTGCGTGACACTTGTGGATGTTATGATTTTTAGATCTCGTTTTGATTTGACGACGCTTGTCATGCCAGCTGGAGTGTTGTTGTCATGGCGACCGCCACCTCGATGTGTCTTGTTTGGGCGATTCCCGACTGCTCAAAAGTGGAATCCCAGGCACTGGGAGGCGTTCTGTGATCGCCACAGTGGCACAAAAGTCGGTAAACATAATCATGTTTACTACCACGAAATTACGGGCTGACTGATCATGTATCGGGATTATTGTGGCGAAAATAGAAACGTATCACGACAATTTCGTCGGCCAAACGCCATTGAATCAGTGACGCTGAACAACAACAACACAACTATTGGCGCTACTGCTACACCGCGTCATCCGACGCCGACATCGTATAACGCAACTATTACTGCTTCTACCACTGCTCGCCTACAGGACATTGTCAACAATTTACTACTACCCACCAAGGCTTCTCGACTGTTGCGACATCCACTCCAATTCCGAAATCCCTTATCGGAAATTTCTTCCCGTTGAATTGTTCTGGAAAATAAACCATAATATTTTCCCAATTTTAATCCTGTGTTGTTCGTTCATTTTTGCTTGTCACCATACGCTTACAGTAATATAACATGGAGAAAACAAAAAAACTATTTGATGAAATTAAATGTAATTGTTGAAAAAAGAATAGATAGATTTCTATGCGTCGTTCTGTTTATTATAATTGTTTTTTTTTTAAATTATAGTTACTGAATTATAAGTGGTTGGCCATACTTATAGGTAAATATGCACTGAACAGGTGAGAAAGGAAGGGGGTAGAACCGGCTGTCTCGCGTACGTAACGAAAACAGAGGGAGTAGGAGTGGTGAAATCTGTGAGAGGAAAAGTGGGAGGTGGTTTCGTCACCGCCGCTATTGATATTAATAATGATTGTTGTTGTTTTGTTTGTTTGTTTTTGTTTTTAAAAGGGTGAAGCTTTTTTGAAACTGCGACAGACTTTACAAAGTCCTGCCGTTGAATGTTTTTAGCCGTGGAGAAAACAAAAAAACTATTTGATGAAATTAAATGTAATTGTTTTATATTTAAAGCGATATAAACATTTCCAGAATGAAAAATTTCATGCGTTCGTTAATAAAAGGAGTTCAACGGAATTGGATTAACAGATTGGAAGACGATGCTATTTACGCATGCGCAACCGGATGTTGAAAACCGGAAAGCTGAAAGCTGATTGCAAACATACAAGACCCATAGACTTTTAGTAGTATATAGATTACGTGATTTCAGTATCGTGTGGCTTTCTTAAGATACATTTTCTATTTGAAAAAATGTGTTTTCATTAACAGTTTGATGTTTATGGGCGAATATATATGTATATATATATATATATATATATATATATATATATATATATATAGTTCGCTATGAAAATATATTTATGACAATTAAGCTACACAGAGGCTCCCGCGTTTCATCCCCGGGAGGGAATCTTCAGGCTAACGTATCGGGTACTGTTGAAGTACATAAAAAGTAGTACTCATCATGAAATATTAATTCTCTACATACGAGTTAGGGCAATTGTATTAACAAGTAAGAGATAAGAATAAAGATTGTAAAAATAGAATATCTATTAAGTCATCAGTTGTCAAATACATGAGGGTTTTACATTAAATAAATATTTTTTTCTTTCTTATTCCATGTCTTTTAAAAGAATGAAGTATTTGAAACGCAATGGCTTAAGTAAGGTTTTTTTTTAATTCGAAAACCCTGGTCTTGTTTAACTGATGACTAAATAGATATGTTATCTCTATTCCAATTATTTGTGTGTGTCTGTCTCTCTCTCTCTATTTCTCTCTCTATATATCTATATATCTATATATATATGTATATATATATATATATATATATATATATATATATATGTGTGTGGGTGTGTGTGTGTGTGTGTGTGTGTGTATGTGGGTGTGTATATTATCAGTTGTTAACAAATGGTACTATACTGGAAAGTGCATGTACCCTGGGATTGGTACGGCGGAATCCAGGCCATTTAAACTATTTACTAGTAGTATCAACTGTCTGAGAAGCTTTCCTAACGAACACATTACTGAGGGAGCACAACATAAAATTGCATACACGTTTTTGACATTTTTTCAAATATATTTTCCGACACTTGATTCCAAGATGGATCCAGTGTTCTTATGCAGTGTATTGCATTGCGCTAAGTAGAGAGTACTACTTAATCAATACGCGGATTAATCAAAGTAGTTGAAACACATGATGTTCCAAACAATTTAGTTTAATATAAGATAAGACATCTTTTTATCGTAATTACAGCTTCTATTCTTACGAAGTATACACTTTTACGATGTTTGAATTGTTTCCAAAAGTAGATTTGTTTATTGTTTTAATTGAAACGGCTTCAACTTCTTGTGCTGAAGATCGTAAAATATGCCCCACAGCTGAACAATATCATTGAAATTTGGTGCCTGTGATTCAAATTCAATAGAATTTGCCTCGGGCTATTCAGTAAGTACTCTAACTCTGTGAGTATGTTCATTATCATCTGAAAAAAGTGTTTTCCTCTGGGCACTGTTCCGCAAGTATATACTTAATTTGATCAAGGTGAGATGCTTAAATAATCTTAAATATCAATACTCCTATGCAATGAAACTATTATGAACCACTATTTCCAAGACAGATTCGCCAGATACTAGAAGATACTTTATCATGTTTAACAAGTGAACATATCGTCTGGACAAAATGCTGCTCTCTGCTATTTCAACACATATGCATTATCGATGCTCAGAATAAATATAAAGAATAGACGGTCCGAATAATTAAAATTAATCCAATGCTCTTAAAATAATAATATAGTGTTCAATCTATGCAACAGTTGTATTTTATGCCTGGTGTTGTTTTTAATTGCAACCCTTTCCTATGAAATCGTCATCGGTGTAGCTTCCGGCAATTTTCTTTGTTGTAACAAGATTCTTGAGATTGCCATGCACTTCTGCAGTAATTTTGTTAGCTGTGGGTAATGTATCCTTCTAAAAGTTATCTGAAAGTTTTAGTTCATTTGGATTAAGAAGTCTTGTTTTTTGGCTATATTATGTCATTAATTTGGAGGCTATTTTACCGACTAATTTCACTGCTATACGAGCACAAGCAGTATTACATCTTACAAGTCCGATGGATCTATTATATTAATGAATGGGAATCATCTCCATTATGTTTATATCTTTAACGAAACCAAAATGTTAGACAACATATTATGTAATACTAAACACAAACGAAAACGCGTCAGTGTTATAAATATTTCACAGTTATATTGATGTTACTTTTTTCTTTTAACAATATATATATATATATATATATATATATATATATATACATGTGTGTATGTTGTGTCACAAACACCATGACTATTTGGTATGCTTATATTTATATCAGAAAGTCATAAAATAGACGTATTTTTATGACATTATTATTGAATAACAGAACATCCAACACCTTTTGCTATTTTCCTTATGATCGTTTGTCTTATTCTTATAATTATTATTAATAATAGTAACTGTAGTCATATGTTTATTGATTATTTTATATAAAAGTTAAGAGCTATTTTATTATACATTATTTATACATAAATATAATTTTTAAATTAGCCCATATACGCATGTGTTTCATTGGAGGAGACAATCCATGCTGGTCACACGATCAGAACGCCAATACCATGCTCACCCTTCATTAAGTAGTCGGAACGCTAACCGAGGTGGCCACCACGCATTGCTATGAAAATGAGAGAGTAAATTAACATCTAAACGCAAAATTCAGCGGGCATATTATTAAGCTGTGAACATAACTCAATAGGTTAGGCCTAGAGTATTTCATTTACGCTATAAATGACTTCTTGTTCTTAACCTACTTAAAGGGGTCTATCACGGGAGAGCTTTTAACAATTTTTTTAAATGAATATAATTTTCTAATTAACATCTATACAATGTATTTCATTCAAACCTGCATTAATCAGTATGAGAGAAGACGTTCACACGATTCGACCTCCAATAGCAAAGTCCACTCTGATTAAATAGTCAGGGCGCTAAACAATGTAAACACCAATGTGAACACCAACAAGTAATTGATTGATATATTTTATTTTATTTTATTACATTACATTTTGTATGTTTCGCTGCTATCTGTATGTGTGATTATGTGTATGTGTCTTCGTAGGAAACGATAATTATTAAGGTGTGCTTTTTAAAAAAGATATATGTTTGTTAGTGTCTGTGGTAAAGTGTACGAACTGTGAAATTGGCGCGCATGTGTGTGTATTATGGTAAACCTTAATACATTATTAAGTAGTAAGAACGAACTGACTGCCCTTTAAAATGAGCATAGATATGAATTACTAACAGAATACACATACACACCCCCACACACACACACATATATATATATATATATATATATATATATATATATATATATATATATATATATATATAATGATGAATGGACCGAACATTTTATGCCGTCTGCATTGTATGTGTTTATTTGATCACATGTTCAGCTCTAAATTAAAATATTGTTTTTATGTATGCCCCTTCAGTCTTGGCAAACGGTCTTTAAACCAAAGACGTCTGGATAGTTATAGAGTTGTCTTAATGACGGCTGCATATGTATTGCTAAATAAGAAACATATATCCATATATTTTTTTTAATAATCCGGGAACAAATTAATTAAACAGAAACACTAACATAATAATATATGTAATTAATTAACATAATCACATTCTAAAAACACACTGGAGTTGAAGTGTCTTTAGTAATTCAGTGATTTTGTAGAAAGAGTTGTCATACATATCCGTTTCCGATATCACTTCTTTATTGAAGCAACATATTCCACCCTAGAACATTCTTTCCAGGTCTGCAAAGAGCCAGTAGTCGCTGAGGTCCAGCTTTGTAGAAAAAAATGGGGGCAGAAGAAATTCGAATGGCAATTTATGTAGTCTGCTATCAATTTGCACGGTTTCACCTTGTGGCTATCTACTCAGCTAAATTCTGATTAGAATGCGGAGTGAAGTGGTGGAAATATTTGTGATCCATTTTCGCAACTAAACGCAAAAAAACATTTTGGTTGCGTTGAATAATTTTTATTGGCTGTGAGCAAATGGAGGACCCACTATGGACACACATTTCTTATTGACAAAGTTTAATGTAAAATTGTGAATAGGCGGTCTTCAGATATATCTAACTAGTGTCTTATCTAAAACACTTACAATTTACGATCGGTCAAAACGAATCTATACACTTTTCTGAACTTTTCCCGGACAACTGACGAGATTTTGGTAACCTAGGCGATCATACCGCAATATTTCTGTCTGTACCGCCGAGTTTGAATTCGGCATCTCACAACTTAACCGGTGTTTCCGACGGGCAGAGTTGTAATTACACTTATCAAATCATTGCTTTGATTGCCCAGTATGTTTTTATAATTGTCAACAATAAGTTCAATTAACTGATTCGGCTTGAATTTATAAACTGATAGTTGGGCTCAACTGTTGACACGTGCAATTTAAATGTAAATAATTTGTAAAAACTATATGAATGTGTTTATTCATGGTGCCATCTATGAGTAAGGTTTGAGACTTGTGGGGTGGATATATATATATATATATATATATATATATATATATATATATATATATATATATATATATATATATTATAGTCTAGTGATATGTATGTTTTATTATTGAGTAAATTATCCTTCATAATTTAATCAAGTGTTGGTTTACTCTAATCATATAAATTATTCAGACTAATAACATCCTGACTAAAACTAAACAATGTTATCTCACAAAATCTGATTCATTTTGATTTAGATAAACAAAAACATGTCATGATAAATTCAATGAATATAATATTTTTCGTCAATATTTCATGTTTCTTCTGGGTCAGAAGGAATTATCGATTAGAGAAACTGATGACAATTATCTATTGTATTTGGAAATATATGTCTTCTATCGGGTGATCCAATAAATATGCCGTCCATAAAACCGTTAATAAAATTCCTAATTCCTTTTGCAATTAAACCCGTATTTAGTACATAAACAACAACTTCCATCTATGCTTGCCTTGCCAACAATGGTTCAGTCATGAATGTCCAACTTTTTTTGTTCAATCGCTGGTCAATGATATGCGAAGAGACTTTGATAATGTTCTCATCAGTAGGAAGGGTGATCTTGAATGAGCTCTAAACTCATCAAATTTTGAAGCGCATATTTTTGTATGTTCAGTTATATTAAACATTACATTTATAAAAAACTACACGCAGACTATTCCTGAAGTAAATAGAGCTATCACATCCATAATGAAAACACTTATAAACGAGGAATGCTACATATTTATTCACAATTTTATACGGCGTATCTAGGTACGATTTTCATTGATGTCAAATTAATCTTTGTAGAATGTTGAACAATTCATCATAGACGGCTATCACATTTGGTGACCGTTTTTGCGTATCGCATGAACGAACCCTTAATACAATTCACTACCATTTTGACAGTCAACCATTTTTTGTAGAAAAAAAGTTCAATATATTGCTTATTCATCTACTAAGTGGCAATCAATTATTGTTTAACATACGTTTTTAGAAATGTTTTCTATGAGTCATGATAAGTATTAAGCGCTATTTCGTGTTCCTAAATAAGTTTAAAGCAATCTTGGGAAGAGTAAGTGGAGTTGTATGTATAAATTGTGCGTTTACCGAGGTGGAACAATTCAGCAATTGTAAGATTGTTGCCTTTGTGTAGGTGTTGAAATAACTACACTTTATAGGTTTTACATATTTTTTAGGACCGAATTACTTAATATACTGTAGATACTTTAATAAGAGAAATGTTGCTATAACTATATTAAGCTCACTGGCATACTAATATATGTATAATAGATATATCTATGTGTATGCGTATTGGTATTATTTATGAGTAGTTTGTTAAGATAAATGGGCGCACTTACTCAGTTCACTAATAGCGCCCATGTAAAAGAGCTGTAGGACACAGAGTCGGGATTATATGCTTAGAAATAATTGTTATCTGAATGCATCCACCTAGTAAAAAGCGGAATACGATATCATCGGGAGTAAAATATGATTTTTGTTAGAAGCAAACGCACATGCTGAAATACAATGAAAGATAAAACTTGCTAGTCAACAGATAAAATTAATAATTCTCAGGCAAAAAGTGAAAATTGAGATAAGAAGGTATAAAATAGCTTAGAAACTAGCAACAATTTCGGTTGAAATGTTCGACCGGAATGCCCCAAAACTATTCCTCTATTTAATGAAAATGCATATGTGATCGTTCAGATCGGGTAGCTAAGATCAGCGTGGGACTTATCGTGGGTGAAGCTTTTTCTTGTGTAATTTCTCTTCGACAAACTGGAAGAGAGTTCGAGGAATACCGACAACTTAAGAAGTTCAGAATTGAAAAACGGCTCAAGTTCAGCAAATGCTAATAATAGTATTTGCTGTGAATAGATTCCCGGTGTATAAAAAAATGGAGCGCGTGTGTTGAGTTCGGGAAACAACGTCGATATATATCGGGTTGATTTACAGAAGTTATTGTGTGTGTTTTAGAGGAATGCCATACTATGCAATGGCGTGCGTGTTCCCGATGAAGCAGGCTGGCACTATGAAAAAGTTCTTACGATCCGTTTTTATGGTGCATCATCTTTGTTTAGAGAGTCTGTTGGCAAAAGCTCTGGCCTTATGTAGGACAGAAATGCCATTGTTGCTGCGGCTATCTATTACATGATATGCGGGAAATAACCTCAACCCCTACGATCGATGCTTCGTGCGAAGCGGCAGACCATACGCGCCCGTTGATATCGAGGTAACAACTGGTCAGCTCGCGAGAGATTGTCCGGGTAACGAAGTTGGAAATAAGATGTCAACGCCAGTCCATCACCTAAAGAGAGTATAAGTTCGGTATCGTTACCATCCACACGCACATCTTCTCATGCTCGTCTCTCCTTTACTCGGGTGCTCATATTTATTTTGAGGGTAAACCTGTCAGGCTTAGTCGAAGCAATATATGACGGTAACACCAATAACTAGAACTGCGCAAACCTGATGTGAGAGCGACACTGTCAAAATTCACACAATAACCGGGAACAATACAACCATTGATATGTTGATTATGCAAGTTGCTGTCATACAGGGGGCGGTGGTGCTAATTTTGCACACTCAGGGTAGGTGTAGTTTGGACAAGCAAGGAATAGGTGTGCAGCGGTCAGCGTAAACGAAGCTTATTTATTCTGCAATTCGAGAAGAGGCAAGGAGTGTGTATTGCACTGTGGAAGCTAAGTAATATAATCTCTGAATATGCAATGGCAATCGAGTTGATGAGAGAGTACGAGTGTGCGTTTTAGACATGGGTGTATAGTGGTTGGTTGGAAACAGATGAGGCGTTTCGCACGTTTAAGGATCCATATCAATTGGAGAAATCGGAACTTTCGAGTTTATCGGATTCGGTATTGGAATCAGTAAATTTTCAGCATAATTTTCGATTCCGAAAACGATTTTCTTATTGTTTTTAACTGAATTTTCCATTTCTGATTTAATGATGAAATAACAAATATTTCATCATTTTTCTTCTTTTTTTCTAAACAAGTAAGATAAATTTACATCGTATTTTAGTGTTATTATTACTAAATTTTAGTTTTACTGTTAGATTACACAAAAAGAAAAAAAAATGAAACTTTCCCTAGATTCGCTTAGTAACATTGAAAACAGTGCACTTAATTTAAAAGGTTTCGGTAAATATTTAATAATTATATGAACTATTTTTGTCAAGGAAAGTACTGACACACGTCATTGATAATTAAATTAAAATTAAAATATTAAAAAATGTTTGTTTTTTTTTTACTTTTTTATATAGTGGGAGTTTGCTCAGTAGGCGTTTGTGAGATCACTCAGCAGCGGCTAATTCTGTGAAAAGGTGGTCAAAAAGTCTTAAATAAACGTTGAACATTTTTGAAGATTTGTGTGGAGTTTCATTAGGTGTAAATAAATTAGTGAGTTTAAACATGTTCGGAAATATACGTTGGTGTCAGCTCTTCTTTGAGTATGTATTTCTATGTCTGAACTAGTTATAAAACAACATTTCTAAAAATATAAAAGGTTTATTGAGATGGAGATAGAAAGCAATAGAATCAATGGAATACGAAATAATTATCAATTATTGACATTGAAAACATTTAGTAGTTCAGTTGTTGCATTTTCGTTCTATTGTAAACAAATAAGTTCACCCATATAACCGGTGGGCGAAAGATACACATAAGTGTGTTTTAAGAGACGGTTAGAATCCTAAAACGATCCTTCAGTAGGAGTCTTTAATATAGCGGGTGAATGTCTACCATCCGGTAGAGTGCCATGTATCCAGCAAAATCAAAAAGGTAAGAAAATTGAAAAAAAGAGAGAAACTACGTGAAACACAGTGAAAAGTTGCCAACATAAAAATATAAGTGTATATATTTAACAAATATATTTTGAAGACATTTACAATGTGTTTATGAATTACATATTTATTACTAACATGTGGTATTTAATTAACTTTTGTTTCATATTAAAACTTACATTTTAATGAAATGTGAACTTGTGAATTGTTAACTTTTATATGAGTTAAGTACATGTGTTACTATGTTAGAACTTTAAAAGTATTATTATTATTTACTCACTTGGAGTTATCACACTGGTCATCGTCAATGATCGCCCACTGCAAACAACCTGTGATATTCCCTGGAGTCTGAGTGACAACAAGTCTCCTCAGACTTCTAGTATGCTCCACCTCTTTTCGTTCATCACCGCTGATGACCATGCGGTATCGCAACAGCCACCTACCACCGATTTCCACCTGATAAAGGCCATTGGTCCCCTCTGGGGCCCGAGTGGAAACAAGCCTCCCCAAGGTCCCAGAGCTGTCCGCGCTCTTCCAGTGGAGGTCTGGTTTGCGCTTTCCCTCCTCGACCCTCTGTCCATAATGTTCGTGGTGTCAGCCTATGCTTGCGCCTCTCTCGTGCGGTTGTATTTTCCCCGGTTCTGTTGTCTTGTGCGTCCATGTGTTTGTTCTCCATTCGTTGTTTATGTGGGTTGGTTTCCGCATTCGAGGACATTTCCTAGGATTGTAGCTGTTTTGATCATTACTGTCCTTTGTATGGTCTCAGTTATCCCTTTGATTCCTATTTCCTAGTCTTTTCTCCATGTTTTTGGGGACTGTTTCTAGTGCTCCTATGATTATTGGTGTTTTACTGACTTTCTTCATGTCTCATATTCCTTTCAGTTCTCTGGCAAGTTCAGTATATTTGCTTCTTTTTTCCGTCTCTTTGATCTTCACTCTGTGGTCCGCTGGAACGGCACAATCCTGCAAAATCGTAGACGATTTTGCAGGATTTTTCTTTCCTGTTGATTTTTATCATATCCGGTCTCCTTGCTGTTATGGGTCTGTCTGTTTGTACATTCATATCCCATATGATTTTGTGTTTTTCGTTTTCTAGTACAGGTTATGGTTTGTGTTTGTACCGGTTTTTGCATATTCGAAATTCAGTTGTTTGCACATTTCATGGTGTACTTCTTTCCCCACGCTGTCATGTCTGTTCTTGTATTCATTTTGGGCTAGCTTGCTGCATTCACTTATTATATGATTCATCGTTTCGTCTCTTTGTCCACACATCGGCATTTGCTGTTTTCCTGGGTTTTATCTATCTTTGCTTTAATAAAGTTTGTCCTAATCACATTGTTCTGTGCGGCCGTCAGCAGAGATTCCGTTTCTCTGTTCAAGTGTCCTGTTTTAGCCATGCCCAGCTGTTTTCATTGGCTTCATCGCTTGTAAGTCTTATAAAGCGTCCATGTAGTTGTTTTTCTTCCCACTTTTCCTTTCTTGTCTTTTTGTGTCTGGGTTCAGTGCTTCCGGAGTTGTTTGTTATTCTGGTGTCTCTTGCTGTGGTGATCAGTCTTTCCGTATTCTGGGTTACATATATATATACAGCTCTTTTTTGGTGTTTTCCACACTACTATACTTACCAGTCCTCTACCTCCTTCATTTCTTTTCATGTAGAGTCTGCCCGTATCGTCTTTTGAGTGCAATGCATTGTGCATAGTCATTAGTTTTCTTGTCCTCTGGTCAAGGTGACTGAGTTCTTCTTTGGTCCAGCCTATGAATGGTCCAGAGTATCTTATTAGTGATACAGCCCATGTGTTTATCCCTTTTACTAGGTTTCTGCTATATAGTTTAGTTTCTAAGAGTTTTCTTTATTCTTCGTAGATATTCTTTTCCAATCTTCTCGTTCATTTCTGTATATTTGATTGTGTCTGCTTCCAGAACTCCCAGGTATTTGTAACATCTTGTTCTCCAAGCGCCCTCATCTCTTCTTGGTTGGGGAGGTCTATACCTTCTGTCGTCTCCAGTTTTCCTCTTTTAATCTCTAGCAGTGCACATTTTTCTATTCCAAACTCCATTTGGATATCCTGGCTGAATATTTTGGTTGTATTTACCAGCGGTTCCAGTTCTTTTTTTTGTTTTTGGCAAACAGTTTAATATCATCCATGTACATCAGGTGGTTTATTCTTTGTTCTGTATCCGTAAACCTGTATTCGGCATCATACTTTCTGAGTATGTAGTTGAGTGGCATCATGGCTATTATAAACCATAGTGGTTATAGAGAGTCTCCTTGAAAAATGCCTCTCTGTATTTTTATCTCAGACAGGTGTTGTCCTCCGGCTGTCAGTTTTAGTCTCCATGTTTCCATTGCTTTCTGGATGAGATTAATAATCCTGTCTGGTATCTTGTATATTTTTAAGCATTCAATTATCCATGTTTGGGGGATTCTGTCGTAGACTTTCTTGAAGTCAATCCATGCCATGTTTATGTTCTTTTGTCTGCTCTTCACCTCCTTCAGGGTTATTTGATCAATGTATAGTAGATCATGTGCCACTCTTTGTCCTGTCCGGCATCCTGTTTGTTCCTCGGGGAGCAGTCCACGTTTGTCCAGGGATTGGTAGATTTGTTCTCTCAGTTGTGCTGTGAGAATTTTCAACATTATTGGTAGACATGTTATCAGTCTGTAGTTGCTGGGGGTCGTTCCTTTTTGGGGGTCTTTTTGTATTGATGTTGTTCTTCCTTCCGTCATCCATTCTGGTACGTCTGTTTTGCGGATACCTCCACTCAGTTTATGCGCTAGTCTTTCATGCAGGGTCGTGAATTTTTTAAACAAGTATGCATCTATTCCATAGTGGCCTGGTGCTCTCCGGTTTGCCATTTTTCTCAGGGTTTTCTTGATCGTTTCTTTGTTAATTTCTGTTTCGGTTCTTTGTTCGATTTCCTGCAGTTCATCTTTCATGTTTTTCAACCATTGGGCATTATTGTTGTGCTTTTTTGGTCTTCCTATATCTTGCTCCAGAATTGTTTTGTTACTGTTGGGCTAGGTTGCTCTGTTGTTGTTTTTTCTTCATTTACGTTTTTGTAAAACTGGCTTTCATTGTTTTTAAAGGTCTTGTTCTGTTTGCTCTGTTCTGATTTGTACCTGTATCGTCTCAGTCTTCCTTCTATTGCTGTTAGGTTTTGTTTTATATCTTCATGTTTCTCATTTAGTTTATCCTTGCGTTACTGATTTTTGCTTCTCAATCGGTTTATGTCCTCCTTCCTTATGTTCACGGTTTCAGCTTCTTTCCGAAGTTTGGTGATCTTGGTTTCCAGTCTGATTTCCCATCCAGGTTTTGTCGGTCCTCTATTGTTTCCATTCTCTTCGTTTCTTAGTTTCATACTTACCGATTTTGCCCCTGCATATATCAGGTTGTTTAGGTCGGTAATAGTTTCTGTTGGGATGTGTGTGAGGAGTCTGTTTACTTTTTCTGTTTCTGCTTTTAACTTCTTCGCTACTTCATTCCTGAGAGATGGGAGTGTTGTTTTGTTTTCTAACATGTATCGTCTAATGTTCTCCACTCCACTTGCTTCTTTTTCGTTGAGTTCTATCTCAGCAGGTTCTGTGGTACCGCAGTCTTCTATCTCATCTGGTTCTGTGATTCCGTAGTCTTCAATCTCTTTAGTTTCAGTGTGTATGTTTTGCCCGTCCTCTTCCTGTGGTGTCTCCTTCGGTGGTGTTTCTTGCTCCGTTTCGCCATTAACCTTCTGTCTGATTTCCGTCAGTTCCATCTCCGAGAAACATCCTTGCTTGAGGATCTGTCTTGCTTGATCTGCTATCCTTAGTTCCGTTGTCTGGTAGTCACTAGCAATGTCGCAGAGATGTTTCATTCGTTTTCGGTAGCCTCTTTCTGTAGGGTAGCGGCTTTTATAATAGCACTCCATCACGAGTTTGTTCTCTTTCGTGGTCCATTTCTTTCTATATCTTTTCAGTTTGCTGTTTTCGCTCTGGTTTTCCTGTCTTTGGTGTGTGTCCTTGTCATAACTGGAATCAGAGAGGTTACTTACCCGGTTCTTGTTCGTTGTCTTGTATTCTGAAATGAGAAGGGCCAACATTCGCAGGAGGCGGACCGGGTCCCCCATGTGCGCTAACGAGGGAGCACCTGCCTATCATGATACTCAGTATTATTATTATTATTATTATTATTATTATTATTATTATTATTATTATTATTATTATTATTATTATTATTATTATTATTATTATTAATAATAGTATTGTATTATTACATATTAACACGCTTTCTACACTTTTCGGTAATTACATGTGAACACTCTGAAATATTTAGTAGGAAGAAAAAAAAGAAAATAATCTACTATTTTAGAATTTAGAGTCTGGGATCACATATAAATTGAACGTAAGATGAGCCGTATTGTTTGAATACTTTTGCGTTTTAAGGCAGTAAACAAAAAAAGTATTGATCTGGGAGAAAACATTTGTACATTCTATTTGGGTAATGGGAATTTTAAGCGAGTACATGTAGTTTTTTTTACCTTACAAATAGGACTTACGGTTTGTGGTAACACATTTAATAGAACAATTGTTACTATTTTGAATTGCCCGGAGATGAAGATCATTTAACGTTGACTTTATATACAAAACCAGCGATGGCACTCTGCAGTGCATGAGTTTGTTTCGGTACAATAATTGAAGCTCGCTTAAAAGAGTAGTAATTAGTAATTAAGGAGTTAGATGTGTAAGTGGACGCGACCTCGCTGATATTTAGACTGGCTTTTTACGACTGACACATGAAACCCAACAAATTAACGTGACAGAGCTGGATACCGTACAAATAAAAGTCAACCTCGTACAAACATTGCAAGCAACGATTTTGCACACAAACACAGATTTCTTTTGCGCATACGACCGACTAGCTAACACCGTTTCTTCTCTTAAGCCCTATGAGAAAGCTTTACAATTATAGAAAAGTGTTAATAATTTAGCCTGTTTCATATATCTTTTATTAATATGTATTAATTGTAGAATCGACTTTCAAGTCGCGGTTTTGAAAGAAATTTATGAATACTAACACTATTTCCATCATTATCCGACATTGTGTCTAGTTGTACTCGGTGTCTAATTGCCACAGGAATCAAATGTTGCTAGTTCAGAAGAAGAGTGGTAAAATGGGTCACCCATTGTTTCACTATGTATCTACTGGTACACTTAAGGGTGAATATATTGTGGAGTTTTCCTTAAAATACGTCAATATACATTTATAAAACCAAGTTGTTTTCTCGTGCTCTCGGCAGGTTTTATGTATGAGACCATAAATATGACCCGCTTACAGAAGTATGTGTGTATATATCACTATTGCTTAATAGCGTGATAAGTTAAATAGTATAATACGTGATAGAGCTCACACAAACATAGACACTTGTATACACACATACAATTCAGACAGCCACTACAGGATACCGTCTGTTGTCAAGGTCCTTTAACAAATGATTTGCCTAGTCTATTACTCCAAATGTATCTAATTCAAGATGAAATCCTTTACGTACATTCGATACAAATAGGCCCTTAGATTGAGTACTGCTGTTACATTTGGGTAGTTGCTGTTTGGAGCAGCCTTAGCTTCCAAGGCAGTGTGCGTAATCGACTTCGGAGTCGATAATTATCGTTCTATTTCGTACAGAGGCTTTCTCACAGAAAGTGTATTTCTAGTCTGTCTATTCTATCGTTATATCCATGAAAGCTAAAAGACTCAGATATAAGCCCTAACTACCCTTATTAAAATATTCACAGCAAGATCTCGTCTCACTACGACAATGGTAAAAGTATTTTGCCTTTTTCCATTCAATGTGCCAGCGAAATATATATGGACAGAACATTTATTGCAAGTTGTGTGAAACACATTTACTGCGGATTACAACATTGTCGTTTCAAATGCAATGTCTACAAACACTTGTTATAAACTGTGACATAAGTAATCAAACTTAGACCATATCATTGATGCTTCCTCATTGTTCGGGTGATAATGATTCCATCTAATTAACCCGTATACATGAGTTTCTCTTGGTATTCATCTGAGTTAGACCAATATTAAAAATCGACACAGCAGGATAGATTATATGCAAACACCTATATACTTTCATAGTTTTGATTATTTAAAAATAAGCACACAGAGAAGTCCATCCCGTTTCAAAATAACATGTCCACACACGCATACTAACCATTTAGTATTTAAGATGGAAAAATATGATTATCGATGTGTTACTAAACTTATCTACAGTTATTTCATTACAATAATTGAAACTGAAATACTATTTTGTAATATAAATATTATTTGTGAGTGACGCCTGGCAGACCAATGAAAATGATATTTCAAACTTAAGCTCGCGATACTAACTAAATTATTTTAAAACTTAAGCGTAGAACATCAATAAACATACTATTTAACATTCTAACATGACTGACCAACACAAATCCTATTTTAAACGTAAGCGTGGCAGACCAACGAAAATCTTATTTTAGCGTTAAGTGTGGTAGACTAGCGACAACGCTATTTCAAATCTGTTACAGACTAGTGAAAATCCTGTTTTAATCTTAACGCTGACAAAAAAAATTACGAACTAAACGATCGACCAACGAAACCTTTTATACATGTGACGTAAACTCTAGAACAGAAAATGCGTTCAGCGAGAAAAATCTTGACAGACCGAAAGATAGGCAGTTCGACAGACTAATCGAACGATACAGCATTTTATTATGATGCGTAAACCTGTCTAAAAATAATAAGAGTCTAACAGAAAAATGCAATTTAAAACTTAGGCATGTAGCATGTACTCACGAACGGGGCGATTGATATATGTTTCCCTTAATAGATACGCCTCGGTGCAGCTAAAAGTAAATCCAAATGGACAGTTATTTCAGGCATTGTATTATCAAAACTTGTGCATGACGAATACTTATTTTAGCTCGACGTGTGACATTAAATCTTTAGCAATAAAATCATCGCCCCGACGCTTTCCTGCCTCCAGTTATAACGGCAGTCATTTAATATAGTATGTAATAACAGAGTGTACCAAAATTACTTCTTAATATTCATCCTGAAACCAAAATAGATTGAAACAGTATCAGTCAAGACACGATATCAGCAATAACTAATAACGTTTGCAGATATATGATTGTATAGATTTGAGAACTGTTAAAGGATATGATTATATTAATGCCCCTGAAATGTGCCAACCCTGGACTTGTTGACCCCATCTACAATCCTTTCTGCAACACAAGGATAGTAGAAAGTAGACCATAAGTTTAGTTTCAGCAGTCTCGTAACTCTTGCTTCCCTTTGTTATTCCTTTAGTCCTCACATTCCATGAGTGGGGTTTCTGACACCCGAGGAATAATTGCTGTTTTCTAGGGCGGAATCTATTAATCCAACACATATCCTTCGCTAGTTTTTAATCTTTTAGTCGTATGTTTTAGCGTCTAACATCAAATGGCTTCATGCCTAGTCTAGAGCGAGTTTTATTAAAATGGTCCATCCATATTTGTTACACATAAACTTCAATCCATATCTGACCGGGATGAGGTGTCATTACTTGTTTTATCGCTGTGCAATGGTAAGCAAATCTGAATAAATTAAGTCAAATGTCATGAACTTTAATATACTTCTCTGTTTAAACTTCCATGATTTTAACTGTGATGATTCTCTTAGTTTTCGGTATAGTCTGTAAACTAACTACCTAGTAATTGTACAGATAGTTATCTTTGTTTTATTTGTTCGATGGATGTTTAGCCAGACCCTCTACTGATGTGACGATGAAACATTTTGTGCTACATATAAGAGAACGGCGATAAAGAAACCGTTGGAATTCATAACTGTTTCTTCTTAAACAATTCAATCATATAGGAAATGGATTTGATGGGTAACAAATGTCGTAGGATTTCAGAAATAATTGTTAATTGTATTACTAACACAAATGGTGGCATTTTTTCTGAGATGTTACACAGTATTAAATTCTGGCTATATACAGGGGTTTGAGAAGAACATGGAAACTTTTTTGGAAAAGAGTTATATATTAGCTAATAATTTATGTATTCTTTACATGCAAAGTATATCACTTAGAGGAACGGAAAATATATGATTCGTCAGTTTTCGCATTAATATTTATTTACAATTTTGAATTGTTTCAGTGATTTAATTTTTCAAATATACATTATTATTATCATTAGAACCGATTTAAAACACACAGTGTAATTCCATTTTAAGGAGTTTTTTTCTGAATACACCTCAGACGACGAGCGTTTTTTGATTTACTATTTGCTGTCACGTTTTTTCTTACCATTTTAACTTATTTCCAACGAGTGCTAGAAAAAGGCACGTGTTATTACTCGTAAAATATTGTGTAGCGGGACGAATACATATTTATTTATCTCTATATACAAAAGGCAAACATATGTTTGTCGACAAAGCCCAATTAATGTGGTATCGTATTAGTCCGCGTCACCCCGGTTGTATAATATCTAACATTTACAAAGTAATGTTAATAATTTAGGGGCCAACTAGATAGGGTTGTCTAAAGAGGAATACGTTTTTCATCTGAAGTGAATGTAATAATGTAGTAACTTGGAAATAAATCAATATGATTATGTACTAATTGTGCCAACACATGCTTGCGCACATGACGTCATACAGATCGGTAGGCGGACTGGCAACTGATTCTTACAGACATAGCGTCATAGTTGGATTATATTTTTTCGCTAGTGTGACATTATTATTGATTAGTTTAATTACGTTTCTCTTCGGACTGGTGTCCTTATCACAACATTATCTTTAAAATAGAGGGGGTATCACAAAGATTGAGTTTAGTAGAGCTCTTGAGGTCTCCTTGATTTTATATTATATAGTAAGGCTCGGGAATAGCAGATGCTATATAATCAAAGTATAGTAACGCATCTCCTGGTCAGTACTAAATAACTGACGATTTTAGAAGACCAGATTGGCTCTTGTATAGAACAGGGACGCATGAGTTTAAAGAGCAGAAACTAAGCATAATATAAGTTCTTACCTATTACAGGGGCACACTATAAATGAACATGCGTTTTGTTTAGGGATGCATTAGTAAATGAATGGCTTTTTAGGAGCACACACTAATGCTTATATAAGTTATTTTACGTAACATGGACGCTATAAAAATGAACATGGTTTTGGTTTAAGGCAGACATGAATCACATGAATTATTTGATACGACTGGGCACATGAAAAACTTAATGATTTTTTGGGGGTTTAAGAACACACACTAAGCATTATATTATTTCTTTTATATGTGAGAGCCACTATATAAATGAACATGTGTTTTGTTTAGAGGCGCAACTAAACCATATGAATGTGACGATATTACAGGGAGCATTAGTAAATCGATGTTTTGGTTTTCGGAGAACACACTAATCATAATATGAGTTATTTTATATAATAAACATGATTTTGATTTAGTACTACACATGAACAATATGGGTTCTTTAATACGACATTCTATCCCTAAACCTATCCCTAACCGGACAGTATTGGCGTTGCCCGGGAGTAATGAAAATAATTATATGGTATGACTACTGTTAATAGTATAGCTTATTGCAAATTGGTCAATAAAATAGATAGATACAGTGTGTTTGAACACAGCGTTGTCCGGGACAAATAACTGTATCGTTAGTTTTATGATGTTATATACAAGAAAAGTTATTGGTGTTGGCCGGGAGTCATGAACATAATAATATAGCATTACTTATGTTAACTGTTATATCTATGTCAAAAGTGTTCACTACCATAATTAGAGCATGTGTGTTAAAACAGCATTTCACAAGTTAAGAACTGTGCCGTTTTTCATGATGTTGTATGCAGGAAAAAGTTATTGGCGTTTCCCGAGAGCCATAAAAGTAAGAATATAGTATTATACTATGAAGTTATATATTGTTTTTCTAAATTTCTGAATACCATACTTAAAGCAGCTTAGTTTACACACATCGTTGCCCGGGATTTAGAACTTTACCGTGTGTTATGATGTTGTATACAAGTAAAGTTATTCGCGTTGCCCGTGGGTAATGAACATAATAATTTAGTATTACTACTGTTAAGTGGTATATCATCTGCAAGAAGTACTCAATACAGTAGATAGAGCAGTTGTGTTTTAACACAGCGTGGCACAGGATAAAGCACTTTACCGTGTTTATGATATTTTGTACAAAATAAGGTATTGGCGTTTTCCGGGAGTCATTAAAGTAGTAATATATTATTATTACTGTAAAGTAGTGTATTGTGTGGCCAAAGTGACTGTGCCCGGGATAGACTAATTCATCGGATATATCATGTTGTATACAGAAAAACGTATTGGCGTTACCCGGGATAAAGAACTGTCAATCGCCAACCGCACCTTTTCTGAACATTAGTCTTTATTCGCTCTCTCTTTTCATTTGAGCATATTGAGAATATGTGTGATGTTGATGAATGCAATAGTCCGAACAAATTATCTATGTATCCCTTACCAAAAGTAATACTCTAATCTTACAAGTGTTGATTTCTGACACCACCGAGTAGACCAAATGTTCCCGGTCAATTGTTAATTTCTCCCCACTCTATGCCAACATATTAAAAAGATACGTAATGCTGTTGAAGTCAATAGCCAGAAGAGAGATAATATATACCAGTTACCAAAAGGATACTGACATTTTACAATTCTTGATGCCGGACAATGTTTAGTAAAAAAATGACTGCAAACAAAAGTAATAAAAAAAATGAATGAAAACAATAAAATTGAAAGCTTAATGAAAAATAAGAAATCAAAAAAAAGAAAAACAAAAAGAAATAAAGATAAGTGAATAATAAAAAAAATGAATTAAAATTGATTGTGAAAAATGGATAAATATGAATTACAAATTATGAATGGCAAACAAAATGTATGAACAATAAATTAAAATAAATGAATGAAAAATGGATGAAAACTATGAATGGAAAAAAGAACGAAATACCTATTAAATTAAATTGACTGAAAAAAATGAGTGAAAAATGTATCTGAAACATCAATGTAAAAAAATAAATGAGATAATGAATAAAAAGTGTATTAAAAATGAATAAAAAACGTATCAAAAACTGAAAAAAAGTTAATGAAAAATTAACGAAAAAAGAAATTAAATAAAATGAATAAAAAAATTTAAACATGCAGTAAAAAACATGAGAAAAAATGACTCTTCCCCAAAACTCCGATTCTTACTCATTTACAAACTCTTGACTGACTATTATGGATGACAAACAAAATGAATGAAAAATGAATGAAAATAAATGAAGTAAAAAATGAATGCGACTATTTGTTCTACTCGACGTAGACCAGGATAAATAATCGTCATCAACATTATATGTCGCTATACTATTATGTTAAGGTTACTTTAGGCAGTTCTGTGAAGACCTCTTACTAACATTACAGTTGTGTATTTATAAAATGACTAGGGTTACAAACAATGTTGTTCGACTCTGCGAATTATCAACATCATTATCAACATCATCAACAACGTTATTTCTACTCACACTTTGATTTTAATCGTACTTTTGGCAGTGTTGTGAAATGCTACTTGCAGTATAATATATGATAAGCGAGGTTGAGGGGGGTAACAAGCACTTGTGTTATACTCTGCATTGTCCGGTGGCAATAAATATAAATTACAGTATTACATTAAAATCTGCTTGAACTAGTTTCATCATCAACATTATTTCTCTTCATATTATTACAAAAGCTGTTATAGAGTCGGGATTACACAGTGACACAAATTTCATTGTGTTTTGTTTTATTTGGCGTTGCCCAGGAGCAATAAATATAAGACTACATACTTACATTAAAAAGGGATAGCTTCGATAAATTAATTGCATCATTATTTTTCTCAACACAGTAAAACAGGAGAGCGGAATCGGTTGGTTTGTTGAGAAAGATAGGGTTAAGGATGGAGATGGAAACATGGATGATAGGAAAAGAACGAACGATGAAGACACAGCTTGACAGAGATGAAGTATGATATAAGTGTTTATATAAAGATGTTACACAGTATATTTTGTTTTTATTACCACGGGCGACCCCGAGTAACCTGCTAGTATAGAAATAACAACATATTGGTAGCTATTATACAGATGTAGGTTTAAATAATGCAAGCCTAAACATTCTGCAGTATTCAAAAATAAGCCTTTCGAAAAACGGTTTCTGCTTTCCCTTGTGTATGTACCTTGTATCATCCCTTTTCCTTCTCGTTCTCTCCCTACGTGTCTGTCTAGCCTAGTTTTTCTGTGAGCGTATGGTTCCATTCCTGATTACTAATCAGGTATAGTTAATTCTATTCAAGCCATTGAATGCCGATGAGTTATTTTAATTTATCGAGCCAAACATAACCTATATGCTACGTCAAACAATTAACGAGTGTTCAGTTTCTTTATTCAATTAGATTACGCTGAGAAACTATTTTATTCTGCCTCCTCAATCATCATTGCTCATGATTTAGTATTCACACGGAAATTTTGACTGCACGAATTATTTATATTTAATTTGATTTATATGTAGCGTTTATGTTCATACTGTAATGGAAAGTATTTGAATAATAATAATAATAATAATAATAATAATAATAATAATAATAATAATAATAATAATAATAATAATAATAATAATAATAATAATAAGCAAAAACTGTCCTTATGTCAAGGTTTATTAAATTTACTCAAATTAAAAATACACGTTTGCCAATTATTATGATATTTTCAGCCATACTTTAGAACTAACTCATGGTTAGGCTGTTGTAGGGTTATCTGCTCACATATGTATCACTTTAGAATGTGATTATATCGAGATATTGGAGATTTGACAAGAGTTTAAAGATTGGTTATTACGTCAGCAGAATGTTTTTCTGATAAAAAACCGAGAGCCGTTAGAAATAGTAAAATGAAAATTTACAATAACATTTAAAAATGGTGCCCTTCGTCTTTTCTATTAAGTTGTTGTTTTTTTATTGTAGCACGTGAGTAAATTCATAATTTGAGGGCTAGCAAGTATTTTCTTCACATCGCGAAAATGGGTAATGTTATATTAAGACGTTAAATGTAGTGACTCATAAGTTGGATCAGGCTAGGATTCACATGGATAAAGTGATAACACCTATATCTGTTGATTCCTCTTCGGCGATCTACTCTGGAGGAAGTTTCTAAAGAATATAACATTGACAAGCGGTACTCAGTTAAGGCATATCTCGAAAACAGGAGATGACAACGTTAGCTTTTGCATTTTCTTACAGGGAGATGTTACCGTAATTTCTCAGAGAACGCCTTGTATTTCCCAGTAGTTAATCATATGGTTGTGACTAGGCCCCAGGTAGTTTAACTTCGATAATCGAATGTAAACAGGTGTTTCAATATGTGTATGTCGTACACGTAACTCGTGTTAAGACATGATCGTTTCAAGCTAGTACCTTGTGTAATAAATAACGCTGAATGAGTTAGGATGCCGTCACTTAACGATATCAGTAATCCACATCAAAATAAGTCTAAATAAGTTAAGGCTTCATAATAGTTTCCAGGTGTATTGCTATTTTGTATCGATATTTTATGTACAAAGTCGAATGTCTGACATTTTGTAAAGGTCATCACCGATTCTTTAAAACTCACCATAATAAAGACATACAACATCAAAGACTTTACAGAATCGTGGCCAGACAATACACTGACAAAGAACCATATGAGGACGAGAAGATCATAGAAGTATAGCAGAATATCAGCTAAAAATATCGTCACAAATGCCCCACTCTCTAGATCCACTATTTTCACAAAAGTCGCAGGTTTCTTGGGATGACATTATTTTGATGAAATAGAAAATATAGCTTGGATCGTAGGAGACAAATTGTCGGCGTTTTAAAGACGGTGATTCTCAAGCAGTGCGCATGTGGAGTTTATATTATTGGCACATTACTGTCCATGTGTTTATTTTATAAACTCTCAAAAATATTTAGTAAATACAATTTCATTTGATACTATAATTACTTCAAATGTGTATAGGATTGTTAAAGCATGTTTAATAATATATATAAATAAATGTCGTTTTTTTATGAAGTCTACGTAACAATGGTGTTAAACACTAGATATTAGATTGAATTGTCGTTATACTTCCACTCTAGACTTTGACAACATACTTCAAACTTAGATATCAATATTGCCAATATGTAGCACCTAATAGATGTAATATTTTAAATGAGACTCTGATCATCACTAACTCTAGATATCTAAAAAAAATACAGATCTTCTTGAAACATAGTTAATTATTTTTCTGGTCTTAATTAATGAGAATTTTCGCTAATGGGTGTATTCAATTTAAGGATTACGCTGACTATTAAGCTTATATAGCCTTAACTTAGTTTTATGTTATGAAATGTGGCTATGCATATCCATATGATTGTTTGTATATCTATCAAACGTTGCAATAACTGGTATCAACTGTTTTTTGTATTAATAATTTGGATGATACTTACTTCCGTAGATTTAAACATATATTGGCTTAAAATATATAAGTGCATAATGACATAGCACATACATTAGGAAATATGATCGTCTGATGACCATAATTATTCCAATTATATTCATCTTAAAATGAATGTTCACAAAAGCGAATTCCATTATTCAGTTAACGAATATGCACGTCGATTTAAAAAATTGCCATTTGTTTTATTAATTTGAAGAATATTTATCTGAGGAGTACAAATAGCTTTGTATCATTTTTTCTGAGAAGAAGAGAGAGGTGGTGTATTGTATTAAATTATTTAAGTATTTACAATTTTTAGTCAATAAAATATTTATGGGTTTAAAAAATATTTAACTGACACTAGCAATTATTCTTACGGATGAAGAAAAAAGTAACTTTTCCTTAATAGTATTGACACTAACAATTATATATATTTTTTTAAAATTAATACTAAATTATTCAGAATTATGTAAATTGCACCGTGGAAAAGCGAAGACAACAATACAATGTAATATACTTATTTAACATTATAGTGTGTATATTTTAGAAATGTATTTAATAGAAAATAAATGCATACTTTCATATAAACATGCGAACATTAATTCTAGAATATGTATATACATATACATATATGTATATGTATATATACATATATATAAACTTTAGTCAGGTATACTCGAGATAATATATATATATATATATATATATATATATATATATATATATATATATATATATGAATGAACACCTAAAACATACAAAATACACACGTAGGCTTATTATTGCTGAAAACTCTAGTAACAACATGAACAATATAAATAATAGGAACATTGGAAACAAAATGGTGAAGAGTAAGAAATGGGAAGAGTAATGACAAGATAAAGCATTTATGAAACTGACTAAAAGAATATGTTCAGAATGAACACAGATACATGCCACAAAAGGTTACTTCAATAGAGAAACTGAGTCAACTGACCGCTGCACAAAATAACGCAAATGTGTAAACTAACTACCATTATTACAGATCGCCCAAATAGTATAATTCATATATTGGGGTTTGTGTGCAGACGAATATAATGTAAGAATATAATAGCAATCAAGCGAATATGTGGGATTTAAATAATGTTTTTACTATGAAGAGAAAAATAATTACCATTACAGACTTCCTATATACATGTTTTCGCTTAGCGGTCTGGTGTTTACTTGCACATTTTTATCATTAAAAGTATCAATATAATTAATAGGCACGCCACATAATATACTTGTAATTCTCTCGATAGACATGTAAATGTTTACATACATACACCACTTATTTTGCTTTCCCAATAATGATGTTTTTAAAGTGTGTTGCTAGGTATGAAGCTCGATTTACGGTCCTGTGTCTTTTTTACGAAACAGAACACATTTTGGTTATTTAATTGCGTATCTGAATCCCAATGTAAATGATTCATTGTAAATAATTCACATGAATTAATGTAAATGTACATGTATTTAGTTTAATTCCTAGATAAAGGGAGTGGTGGTATTTATATTTTTGGAAACCTATTAGTAATATTTTTTTTAATATGTTGGTTCTATATTACTTCAATCGAAATCTTAAGAAAATAAGGGGCCCGTACCTAGGCTAACACTTGAACTCTATATGAGATACATATATCTCTGAGTGTTCAAGTAAAATGTCCTCTACCTGTCAAAAGTTGCGTTTGTAAAGAAGTGAAAAACATTTATGTTTCTCTTTCGAATTGACCAGTTAGGTATGTTATAATATATAATTTTGTAGTATTTTAGTCTTATCAGGATTACTGTAGTCTGGTGTAGTAGCCAGCTTAGGTATGTTACTACAGTCAATATGACTTTGAGAAAGTCCTAGTATGAGCTAGGTATATTAGTTATGTCTACCCATATGACAAGGCACATTAATGGACGTTATGTCTATGACGAAATACAATTCATTAACATCTAATCGTAGAAAAAGGAATGGTTGTAGCTACGCAATGTGTATGTAGCTCATTAATTGTGCTTACCATGCCGATGTCAATGGCATCATCCCAATAATGCAGAATCTGCTTTTATTACTACTTTCATGTTGTGATCGTCGAGCGAGAGAACTGAATATATTCACTTGATCTTTTCTGAAGGAGGACTAATTTATCGTGAACTTGATGCTATTTAACTTAACTATAGAGAATTGCCATTCATAACGTAAATCTTGCTTTTCAACTATATCCATAGGATACACTTGGTTACTTTACATTCCGTATTTGTAAAAATCTCCTATGGCGTCTAGCTATACAAAACAATATGAGAGCAACTCACTTCATATACAATTGATTACTGTTTCCTGTTTAAGTTAAATAGACGATATGATCAATGGGTGGTTCTCGTTGACTCTAAAGTCTGTACCTGAAAATAATCATGGTTAGACAAATATATTTGGGTTACAGCATAAGAAAAGTAATTTATTACGTTAGATACGGAATCCATTTGACTACAATCAACTACCCATCGTCTGGTCGAGAGAGAACAGATTCAGTTGTGTGTCACATTGTAATTAGTCTGCTCATTTGTTAATCGCATCTCACTTATTTGCTATTCGTTTCCATTGTCAGTAGTGAGTTTAGTGAAGATCCATCAGCATAGGTTGTTCTGTCTTCTCTCCTTCCTGTGGTTCATTAATAGGGGAACAATAACACAGCTTTTCATGTTTAATGTATTTTCTCAGATAAAGTAAATAAAACGCCAACATAATGTCTGATAAGAAAATGTTAATGTGTATCCTAATATAGTAATCCCTTTTCAAAAAATAAAGTTAAAGCGTAATATATATATATATATACACACACATATATATGTGTATATATATAATTATATATATACACACATAACTTTAGCAATGCGTATATTATATATATATATATATATATATATATATATATATATAAAAATATGGGTGTGAGCAGGGTTATCGTCTAAACGAATGAAAAAAGCATTATGCATATGTGTGTATATATATTCTAGCATGTAACATTAGTATCCTGTTCAAATGTTAACATTTAGGAAGTGCATATATATATTTTAATATTACGTTATGAACCGATTATTATCAAGATTGGTATATATATATATATATATATATATATATATATATATATATATATATATATATATATATATATACATATATATATATATACATATATGAGTGTATATATATATATATATATATATATATATATATATATATATATATATGTATATGAGCAGGATTATCTTTCCCCCGCAAGAAAAAGGCATCATGCATGTTTGTATATATAGTCTAGCTTATATGATGAGTAACATGTAACATTAGTGTCGTGTTCAAATGTTAACATTTAGGAAGTGCACGTATATATTCAAATATTATGTTATGAACCGCTGATTATCAAGATTGGTATATATATATATATATATATATATATATATATATATATATATATATATATATATATATATATATATTATAATATAAAATGAAGTAATAAAATAAGGTGTCAATCAAATTTTATTAGAATTCAAAGTTCATGCAAAGCATCCTTAAGTCCTTAGCTCATGAGTTTTCAAAGATAATTCTTCTCTTCAGAGGACCATTACCGCAGTTATACTACTACAGGCAATAAAATTACGCTTTGAAAATATATAAAATTATATACACAAATACATAAAAATACATAACATCAAACATATCAATCCAAAAACATACTTTTGTTGAATCCATACAGTCGATCCAGGTCATACAAATTGAGAAGCATAATCAGGAAGGACATTTTTTTTTTCAGTTTTTTATCCGGATGTTTCACTAATTATAAGATATTAGTTGACGCTTATATCTTTTGTTGGATTGCTTCATATATATATATATATATATATATATATATATATATATATATATATATATATATATATATATATACAGGGTGACTAAAAAAAACGGGCCCCGTGTACACTTTATGTGATATCTCCTTTATTTATTAACCGATTGCCCTTACTTTACAGGACATGGCAGAATCAACGACTGTGAGTACACCAAGACCTTAGTGGGAGCTGGGACAAAGAATACACTGTGTTACATTTTACTACAAACAGGCTCGTTTGAGAAAACCCAGGACAGTTTCATGCATCAGTGCAGATGTGAAAAGGCTCTAACCAAAAACAGAATTCAGAACTGGGTGGACCACTTCGAGAAGTATGGGATTGTGGAGAGCTTCAACGCTGCCAGTGAGAACCGTCCAAGCCACTCGGCACGTCTCAAGAAGCGGAACGTCGAGCTGGGCGAAAGTATGAGAGAATCTCTCAAGGAGAGTCCGACACGCTCTGTGCGTAAGCGAAGTCAGCCCCTCGGTATCTCCGGTGAGACTTGCAGGAGAGTGCTGGTGAACAATATCAGGGCTTACCCATACAGAATACATACGCTGCAGACCCTCAAAGCCTCAGAAAAGAAGCAGAAGAGCGCTATGGCAGTCAAGATGCTCGATAAGATCGAGGAGACACCAGTTTTTTTTAACCTCCTTTGGACCTAAGATGAAGCCCACTTCCATCTTGACGGAAAGGCGAACTCCAAGACAAATGTCTACTGGGGGTCCTCCAGACCAAATGAAGTAGCCACCAAGCACCTGCACTCTCCTAATGGCACGGTGTGGGCTGCAATCTCGGTCAGACGCATCATCGGTAAATCTTCATCGAAGAATCTGACGCAGCAGTGACAGTCACCAAGGAGCGGTATTTGGAGGTCTTCAAAACCTTCAAGAGTGAACTCCAGACCTTCTACCCGTCGCACATGAGCAAGTTCTGGTTCCAGCCAGACGGAGTAAGTTTTCACACCTCAAACCTGTCCTGAGATTGGCTGAAAGAGAACTTCGGAGGCCGAGTGATAAGTCTCAAGACTAATTTTGAGTGGCCACCCCATAGCCCGGACCTAAGCCCCCTAGATTATTTTCTTATGGGGCTATCTTAAGGACAGAAGGTACGCAAGGAAACCCAGAATTATCACGGAACTCAAGGAAGCCATCAGGGAGGAGATGAGAGCCATTCCCAATTCAGTATGAAAGAACGTCATGGACAACTTCGTTCTGCGCCTCAAGAAATGCACGGAGCTAAAATGAGTCCATCTAGAACACATGCTGTAGAACGGAGAAAAAAAGGCCAAACACCCTAGTGTTTTGATATGATGTTGTGAATATTATAAACTAGTTATGCCCCAAAATTCCTTTCATTCGGACGAAACATAAGAAACGAGGCGTAATTAGATTTAGGGCCCTTTTTGGTGGGTCACCCTGTATATATATATATATATATATATATATATATATATATATATATATATATATATATATATATATATATATATATATACCCATCCACACTATATGGTATACCGATACATTTCTTTAGTAAACTGTACAAGCTCTCACCTGTCCTATACGAAAATAAAATAAGTTAGATAAAAAATGCCCAATCGAGAAAATAATTGTTCCTCACCATATTTTCAATTCTGTAAAGTGATACATTTTTAAACATCGGTACGCAGTTGTGAGCCTCACTGATATGTATGTGTTTCGTAAAATCTTACACTCTTAAATATTTACAGATGATGTTATATGTATTCTAGACTACAAGGTTAGTTTTGTGGGCAATTTATTTGAAAGCTTAACCTTTTAGTGGGTTACAATTGAAACCCCCTTAAACAAAAGAAATACATTAAGATAATAAAAAATAGTACATTCATGGCTAACATCTGTCCTGGAAGTGATATTCCAGCATATATATATATATATATATATATATATATATATATATATATATATATATATATATATATATATATATATATATATATATGGGAAAATGAAAAAGGAAAACCAAAAAATGGATGTTTTTTATGTGTATATCAACCTTTCGTCTTTATTTATAAGACTTCATCAGGATGGTAATATAGAGAAAAAATGTCATGCAAGTACAGATCCATGTAGGGTAGACATATTGGGAGGAAAAATAAAATGAAATAATGGCCACTAAAGACGAAACGTTGATGTACACATAAAAAACATCCATTTTTTTGTTTTCCTTTTTCCGTTTCCCATCACGTAGGATTACCTTCATCCTTCTCTTCCTATATATATATATATATATATATATATATATACATATATATATATATATATATATATATATATATATATATATATATATATATACATATATATATATATATATATATATATATATATATATATATATATATATATATATATATATATATATGAGAACGGAGGGATGAGCGTAATCCGACGTAAGGGGAAATCAAAAAGGAAAAAAAACAAGATATATTTGTTATATATTCATCAACGTTTCGTCTTTATTGTCAGACTTCCTCATCCATGCCACACCTCACCATGATAACAACCTCAATTCCCCCTCCTCTTCTCTCCCACCCTAAGGCACATTCACTAACACTCTCACATTTCCCCTTTTTACTGCTCCCTTAATAGTACCCACTCAAAGCTTTCCATATTTATTTCACTCTTTGCCACAGACGTCTCGCAGCCTTGACCCTCGTCCAGCGCCCTTAGTAGTCACGGGTACTACTTTTCCTTATCAACCCATCATGTCAACCCAATATATTGATGTACTTGTATGACATTTTTCTTTAAATTATACTCATGAGGAAGTCTTACAATAAAGAGGAAACGTTGATGAATATATAAAAAATATCTCTTGGTTTTTATTTTTTTATTTCCCATATATATATATATATATATATATATATATATATATATATATATATATATATATATGTATGTATACGTATATATAGATGTAAAATATATATGTATATATATATATATTTACAAAAATCGATATTAATAAAATATGCAATGCATTATTACACTTAGAAAAATGTACACGTACATTATTATAAGTATTATACACATACGTTATCACACGCTCGCACAAAAACTCACTTTCTCTCTCTCGCTCTCTTTTCTCATATATATATATATATATATATATATATATATATATATATATATATATATATATATATATATACATATATATGTATATCTATATGTATATATATATATATATATATATATATATATATATACATATATATCATGCGCGCACGCTTTAACTCTCGCTATATGTCGCTTTCATTTCCTCTCTCTCTATATAGATAGATATAGAGAGAGCGAGATAGAGATAGAGAAAGAGAGAGTGATATGTGTGTGCGCTTGTGTGATAACGTATGTGTACTTAGCTTCTATAATCGTCCAATAAATTCGCAACGAAATTGTAAGTTACACGTGTATTTATTTTGTTTTCTTCCTCGGTGTTTTATTCACTTTTCTTTTAACATAGTTTACCCTAAACAAGGCAGGCCGCCACTGTATACGTAAGTGGCTACTGAGAAAAAGGGGAAGAGGGTTGGGAGGATCAACCTAAATTGCGACCTGCGTACCGAGATGCCTGTTTACACTAGTTTTAAATTTCCGCATGTCAGTACCGTCGGGGGAACAGGGGGCAGGGAGGGAGTTCCCGAAGTCAGCGGCATGAGAAAAGAAGCTATTGATACCTCAACAGTGAATGGCTGGGATTTAGCTGATTGTCGAGTTACTCTAGTGAATTTACGTCAGGGGGGTACCAGAGGAGTTAGTTAATCGGAACATAATCCATTGAAGTATTTGTAAAACAAGCACAAGGATGCAACATTGCGGCGATTGGACAGGCACTGGAGCTTGGTTGACAGTGAGGGACCTATTAGTTTGGCGACTTTTTGAACCTTGTTAAGGAGAGAGAGAGACTAGTAGATGATGTACCAGCCCAGATTTTGCAACAATACTCCATGCATGGGCGGATCCTGCCTTTGTAGATAGAAGATAATGTCAGGTGTGAGGAGTTTGCTAACACTGTAGAGGAAGACCACATTCTTTGTTGCATCCTTGGCACTATTTTTATACACTTGTGCGCTTATGATTTTCTGTGGACTGATTACACCTGTATACATGTAAATATACATCTAATCATGAGCTAAAGTTGGAACTATACTATATATATATATATATGTATATATATATATATATATATATATATATATATATATATATATATATATATAAATATATATGTGTAAGTATATATATATATATATATATATGTATATATATATATATAGTAAGCAATGAAAATATATATGGCAATCAAGCTACACAGAGGCTCCCGTGTTTCATCCCCGGGGGGAATCGTCAGGCTAAGAGCCTCTCTGTAGCTTGATTGCCATTTATATTTTCATTGCTTACTATCTAGCTCCACTTACGTATCGAGCACTGTTGAAGTAAATACTGAAAACTGACACATAAAGAATTATATCTCCTTATAATATTTATGTGGATACATGAAGTACTAATATATATATATATATATATATATATATATATATATATATATATATATATATATAGAGAGAGAGAGAGAGAGAGAGAGAGAGAGAGAGAGAGAGAGGGGGGGAGAGAGAGAGATAGAGAGAGAGAAACAGACAGACAGATAAAGAGTAATACATTCAGTCGAATTTTAAAAGTCAGACACAAATAGTAATCCGCCTTACATACCACTATTTCACCCGTGTTACCCAATGTTTTTCTTTTAGTTTTACCGAAAATATTATTAGCACAATTATAATTAATTTCGATTTGTTATTTTTCAGTTACTGCTTGTTCTTTCAAGAATGAATGTGTAAGTGCGCGCAATTTTGTTACTGACATTTTTAGAAACGTGTGATTTTCATTATTAATAGTAAACGTTTAAGCAATGCAATGTGTTTACAATGCATTTTTACAAAAATCTGTATTACTACGTAACATTATTTTCTCTTCTAATTGTTCTTAAACCGATCGTATGTTATGGAAGCTTTTATTTTTATTTTCGATGTGTCATTCTTGTATTATGAACGCTTCACAGTCGCCGTCTAAAAAATACAGGTATTTTAATTTATTTTCATTCATGTTATACAATGCTATCATTTGCTTAACAACACGGATTGTTTTCCTTTTTGCGAGGAAATTATGTCAGAATTATTTTTAATTTATTAGATATACGTTATATTTCTTTTGATGATCTCTAGATACACGTGTCTTCATAGACATTCTTGTTTTCTTTTTCTGTAAGGTTGATGTTATCGTAATCGACATGACACGTGTTGGTTTCTCAGTTTAACGAACAGCGTAGACACTCCATATAACCACATTCAGGAAATATTATCTACTCATTTGTAAAATGAATGAATAATAAAGTTCATAAAATATTTCACACAGTATTATTGATATAAAAGAAAAGATAACTGTTGATAAAACTGACATATCGTTCGTTAACTTTATTTATTAAGTAATGATAATCTTTATTTACTTAGATTTTTCGCAAATAACGAATCTACAATAAAACCACACCCACTTTTGTTTACTTATGATATTAATTAAAATAAACTGATAGACAAACGATTAGGCTAAACATAAGAATGATTTATTTTTTTTATTTTCACTTCTAATGCAAAAAAATCACAGTATAAATACTTTGCATGTTTGCAGTTTTTAATTTCTTAGTATACTTACCTTGTGTATGTTTTTAGATGAAATAAGCAAAATATGGTATTACTAAAATTTCTCGGATAATGAGAAAAAAATTATCGCCAGAAGTTCGTAATATTTCAACTTAAAATAATCTAGAATTCTTGACTTTTTATTGCCTAAAACATACTAATATATAAAGTGTTTTAAGGTTCATATTTTTTAAGAAGCATCTATAGTTAAATTTAATAAGGAATATATAAAATAAATACCTTTTGAAGCATTAAAGATGCGATATCAATTTTTTTACAAAAAAAAAAGGAAAAATAAATCGAAACCGATTTTTTTTTCCTCTTTTTTTATTATAACCTTGCATTTTTTTATTGTTAGTTTAAAGTGATACAGATATTTCGCCAAAATCTTGGCATCATCGGTGTGTAATATATCCTGATGTCATCGCATTTGTATTATTTTTTTTACCGGCTTTTGTTGTTGCAGCCGGGCCAAAGGGGTTAGCTGTTGTTTCCCACTTTCAAATATGAGATCGTGAATGCGCACGTGATCGGTATAAAGTGTTTTAAGGTTCCTAGTCTGCCTCATTTTATCAAGTAAAGCGAAATAAAAACATGATACCAGTTTACTTCCGATTATCTATTGTATTTTTTCTATATATTTTTCATCAAGCAAACGTACACCACTTCTGTATTTCCTTCTATTAGCCATAGATTATAGATACTTGAAAAACATCCTCACACTGTTTACATATTTTTAATAGTATATATGACGGTCGACTATATAGCACACTTCCCCCAAAGTTTATGTCTGCGAGAGAAGTTTCATGACAACGAAACGTATACTGTACTACCCCCAATGTATAAGGTAAGTGAAAGGATGATTGCCTCATTTCAATAAAACAAATACTACACTACGCCATTAAAGAAGGATAACCTCATTTAAACAAAACAGCCACTCTAATACTACCCTGAATAGATCATTGAAATATATTGCATAAGTCGTAATAGTTTAGTAAACTAAATTGCGAATAGCTAGATGTACGAGTAGTGTTTCAGCGTCAGATACATAGAGGTAACACTTTTACTAGCAATAGATAAAAGACAGAAGGTTTGATAAAATATAAATGAAAAGATAATATATTTAGCATGTTCAAGTACTGTAAAATTGCGAGTTTTGATAAAAAAGTAAGCATATAGATAGGTTTTTGTATGTCTTAAATGTATATTCAGTGGGAAAGTGCAATATAAGACAATTAATATATATTCATTTTAGAAATTACAATTTTAAGTTTTAATCATCAGTCCATGTGTTACCTAGTAATCTCAGAGTCAGTTTATAATTACTCATTAGCAACGCTGCATCGGATCAGCTAACGCGTATATCTATAGAGAGAATGCATAGAGACAGAAAGACGGGCAGATACACACACGCACAGCAAGAGAGAGAGCATAGAATACACTTCGTTTTAAAGTAACATACATCATTGCTACATTTTAATATATATTTTTTTTCTGAATTAACTGAAACGTGTATTCGTTGTTGTTTGGTAGTTGCATGCTTCTTTTGATATTTTGCCGGATATATGTCTGTGAATACAAGTTATGCTTATTGAGGGGATATTTTTTTAATGTGCTCTTGTATATTTAGTACGCCCTGTCATATAATATATGTATATTTATATATATATATATATATATATATATAATATATGCGTGTATATATACATATATATATATGTATGTGTATATATACACCCACATGTATATATATATATGTATATATAACTATATCATATATATATATATATATATATATATATATATATATATATATTCAAAATTCCCGAAACAGGTTTTTTATGGTAAACAACTGATGATCCCTTAAGTTCAATCTCATAGCAGGGTAATGTCAGAATATATGCATTCGAAATCTGTTAAGTACACTATAGTAACACGCATACACACTCTCTCAAACACGCACACACGCATATCTATAAGCGTGTGTTTCGTCGTTGCAACGACAACTACAGGGTGGGCAAAAATAAGGGTCCTATTTTTAAAAATTCATAACTTTTTTATTTATTGATTTTTGTCATTTTTTTTTTTAGAATAAGTAAAGGACCCTTTCCGAAGCAAGCATGAGCCGTATTAGCCCTAAGGAGCGTACCCTCATTTAGAAAACATTATTTTGGCTTAAAAAACTCAAAACAGTGTAAAAAACAATACTTTAGTTTTTGTAAGTTTTAAGAAGTGTTTTTCGGCTAAAATTTGTTTTGTTTATTTCAAAAAATCTCAGAAGGGTCAGTCTACACACACATAAAGTTTGGTGAGTTTAACTTTTATTTTGTGGAAGTTATTCAAATTCAAGTTATTCAAATTTAAAGATAGGACCCTTATTTTGGCCCACCCTGTACTATGGCTCGGATCAGTGAGATTCTAGACACTGACCTCCATGGTTATACAATCGGGCTCTACCGACTGAGCTTTCTAGTCAACACTAACTCGCAATATGGATATAGATTCCGTTACTATGTAAATTTACATTAACCTACTAATTTGTTACTGCAGAAAATATGGAATAGAAATACGATAAGGTTAGCTATATTTGCACGTAAAACGTGAACAATTATAAGCCATAAAAACATTATAAACCAGGAAAATAGATATAAAAAAGAATGACATTAATAAGACTAGTAATGACAATAAAGCTATCAATAATAAGGTCAGTAATTGCATCAACAATAACTGTCTACAACAGGAAATATGTCAATCAAAAAATATAGTTTATATTGCGACATTAGCGATTGTTCCTTAGCGGTACTAGCACCGGTTTTTAAACTACGTACTCTTTCTATAACACATACTTTTACAGCTCAGATGTGAAGGACGAGACTTCCTTGTTTTTTGTTAACATGCTATCTAAAAAGTGAAAATATGGTACCCATCGTTAAGTGGTGCAATACAAAGAGATACCTAACACGTACGATACACAACCCTTGTATGTGTTTTGTTTTCATGAAATATTAGCAATCATTTGATTCCAAGAGAATACAGACATGATTAAACAAAATCAAAACAGCGGATTTAGTTGTAGACACATACACAAATAGCCTTCTATGTATATACGAGTTGTTAATAGATAATATCATGACATATAACACAGTCACACTAATACATATTCAGAAAGATTTACACAATTGTAATATTTTAAATACGTAACACAGAATGATCGTTACACCACTAATAATAATTCCACACCATCAGTTATGAATATGTATATCTATATCCTATAAACTGCAATACGTATTATTCAAGATCACTTTGATTAACATATTCAATTAAAGTAGCGTAAGTTTGGTACAAACCCCAGTGTTAACTCTTATGAAAATTAACCTATTCGCTATAATCGTAATTATCTATATCTTATAAACTGCAATACGTATTATTTAAGATTTGATTAACATATACAATTAAAGTAGCGTAAGTTTGGTACAAACCCCAGTGTTAACTCTTATGAAAATTAACCTATTCGCTATAATCGTAATTATCTATATCTTATAAACTGCAATACGTATTATTTAAGATTTGATTAACATATACAATTAAAGTAGCGTAAGTTTGGTACAAACCCCAGTGTTAACTCTTATGAAAATTAACCTATTCGCTATAATCGTAATTATCTATATCTTATAAACTGCAATACGTATTATTTAAGATTTGATTAACATATACAATTAAAGTAGCGTAAGTTTGGTACAAACCCCAGTGTTAACTCTTATGAAAATTAACCTATTCGCTATAATCGTAATTATCTATATCTTATAAACTGCAATACGTATTATTTAAGATTTGATTAACATATCTAATTAAAGTAGCGTAAGTTTGGTACAAACCCCAGTGTAACTCTTATGAAAATTAACCTATTCGCTATAATCGTAATTAAAAATAAATTGTTATAGTGAGTTCTCACAACTTTCACACTATTATCAGGACAAATAATAAGTAAATAAAAAAAAAATGCATGCAGGTAATGGCACTAAATATACACAATTGATTAAACATTCCTGTAAGAAATAATAATATGAAATGATTTTACGGGCTTCCATTATATTAAATAATATTACCTCACGTTCATTGGAAATTGAGAAACAATACGATGATACATAAAAATAATAATTAATAAAACTAAAATAAAAAAGTATAATGAAATAAAATGTATTTCTATTTTCTAGGATTTAAATAATTACTGACGGAAAGTGCAAAAATGGAAAATCAAATTTATTACTTAGGTAATCTATCAACGTTTTGTCTTTATTTCCATACTTCGTCAAGAGGTTTATCTGAAGAAATTAACACACAACGTACAAAATATTTGAAACAGTAGTAGTAGGAAATGATAAGCTTTGAATAACTGCTCGTTGAAAGATGAATCATGAGGATTAATAGACGGTAAAAATCAATAGAAAACGTAGGCTGCTCATGCCATGGCAAAGACACTAGCCCCTAAATATTAATTGCAAAATCGATTTCCTCGTCACGAACCAGACTTGCGGCAGAGAAGAA
>OY744517.1:15871521-15904021 GCA_963556195.1 Sepiola atlantica | reverse complement strand
ATAAAATTATTGCACATGTACATCTCATAGGAATGCAAAGCTGACCCACCTAACTAGCAGCAAAAATCCATGGTTTTACGGTAGATTTATCGAAATACCGGACGATGTTCCGCTCTGATAATTACTTGCCTGAATCCGCACGCCTTTCGATATAACGTCCTACCCTTGCTTTCTTCGCCAATACAAACATGTACACACTTAATGTTATGTGAACAAACATAGTATTGAAACACTGCTTACAAAAGTTGCTCCCTTTAAATCTTACAACTATCAGAGTAGCCCTTTACACTTAAGTAAATATATTCAATGTTTGGGGTGAATAGAACAAAATAAATAAAAAATGTGATAAATTATTGTCAAAGTGTTTGTTTAGTAACATTTTTCAATAGAATTAGAGTTTTGTCTAAATGAATCAACGATAAACACTGCCATTAAAAGCTTAACTTCTGACGTCCAATCAATTTATGTCATTTTCTGATCAAAGATCGACCGAAATATGTAGACACAACGATACTACTTTTAAGGTTAAACATCGATATTATTTTTATGAATTAATTATATCCATTTTTCTATATGCACGTAATAATAAAAGTATGCAGATTCCTCCGATTCGTCTATTTTTTAATATTGTGTTGTCTCATGCCAACCCTTAATTGTTACATAGTTATTTCAATAAGTTTTATTTTAATAGAAAAGTCTACATGCAACGAATTACTACACCCACCCAACCGTATATAGAACCGTAAAATATATATATATATATATATATATATATATATATATATGTATATATGTATATATATATATATATATACATATATATATATATATATATATATATATATATATATATATATATATATATATATATATATATATACATATATATATATATATATATGGGCGTGCCATCCACCGCTTAGAAGTCAGAATTTCCCAGCATACCCCCCCATTCAATACGCAGGCACAGGCAGTTGCCGACATCCGGACATTAACAAGCCCACAAGTCGGCCATTGGTGAACATTTATTACAGTGCCAATTTTGCACTGGAGGGTACTCGATTGAGGCATTCTCTATTTTGCACAGAGCTCGTTCGAAATCGCATTTAAAGATTCTCGAAGCGGTTGCTATCAATGTACGACAACCGCCTCTGTGCAGACAACAAGAGTACACTCACAACTTAGAACTAATGGGTGTACGTTAAGAATGTCACCTCTCATTTTTCTTTTTTATAATTTCCTGTTTAATACCCTCGATATATATATATATATATATATATATATATATATATATATGTGTGTGGGTGTGTGTGAGGTTGTATCATACTACTAAAGCAACAAATTACATGTTAAAATAATCCATAGTTGGAGGTTGACTTATGTTTATAAACATCAATATTTATTCCTGTAATTAACACACTAAGTGCCATATCTATAACCGTATACTGTTTATCATTTATTCCCTCTATTATACTATGTTGAGTAAACACATCTCTCGCTTTTAATCCTTCTGCGAGCATTTATAAAAATAGCGATCTTTCTTTTTCAGCCAATGTCCAAGGGGTTAAGAAAGCAACAACCCAAAAACACACACAAAAAGCGGGACCTCTTCTAACAATCCTTTGTCGTTTCTGTTGCTCTTGAATTTGTTTTATTTTCATTTGAAGTCCGTTTTTTTTATCAGTTGAAATTAACGCGATCCATATTTTCTTTCCCAGGCTTTCATGCAAAACACACGCTATTTTCTTTTATTTTACGTCGTGGGATTGGCTCTGTCGATTACACATTCTACTGTACTCATAATTACACACACAGTATCTGCTAGACTGCATTTATCGTCTGTGGCCCCTTCGGAGACGTGGCACAACGGAGTCGGTCGCGTCTCGAGTTTGTTCTACCGAGATATGTTGTTCTTTGCTATTGAATCTGTCGTCACTGTGGCTGGACTCACTGTACCTCAACTGATTAACGCAATCACCGATTGAGCTATCGGATCGTCATTCATCACTGACACGCAAAAATATCCATCGTTTATCGCTGCATTTCAATTGTCTTCAGAATTGCTCACAATCCGAATATACGGGCGAATATTTCTTACATGGCGAGGTTCTCCGTCGACAACACTGTATGAGGACACACCACTTTTGTCACAGTCCATGTCCATTCACTTCCGAACTTATTTGCCCGGGCTTTCACCAGCACAACCAGTTGATAAACTATCTGCTTGTTTCCTTGTAGTAACGGAAGGGGTTTATCAATTCCTTTCACCCGAACTTCATACATGTAAAGTGCATTCGCGTGAGCTGTCGCATTATTGACATCGTCTTTCGCTAAGATATTGTACTAATAGATCGTTTCCTTAGTAGTACATCCATTCCTCGCGACAATCCGTGTTATTTATCTATGGGTCCTCTCAACAATACCATTGTAATTCGGTGCGTATGCATTCTAGAAACGCAGCATACATTCTGAACTTCTTACTTCCAAAAGATGTAGTGTTTTTGGTACATATTTATTCTGGTGGACACCTCTAAAAAAGAGCTGGTGATATGTATCAGAGCAGCAGAATCATCTCGTCGCAAGAGTCGCCATATGGCAAACCGGGTAGGCCCGCAATCGTTAACGGTTACGTAGTGAACACCCTAAAAACAACTTTGCCATACACTTTATGATTTAAGCTCACTATGTTGCCATCGTATCGGTGCAAAATCAATATACACATATGCGCGACAAGATATAATTGCAGATTTCTACAGCCTATGTGTCGTACAAAGCGACATCGAGTAGGTGTTAGCTTTACTCCAGTATGACCACTGTTCAAATACATATGTTGTATATGGCTCGGCTCTATGCTTTTATTGGTGGCGGCACATAACTGCGACAACGTCTTTGTTTTCGCCATCATTGCTTCCAGTCACCTCTGTCTGACATTAGTGATCTCATCAGCTTAATTTTACCTAGACCTGACGAGGACGGCTACTACCAGCGTGCACTCTTTGACCACTTCTGAAAACGTGTACAACCCTCGACTCACTACAGACTCATGTTCAGAAGAGGTACGGTTTATGGTTGAGCAACCATTGCTTAACTACCGACAGATTTTAGGAAGAAGCGCATTGATGATTATCAGTTCTTTATCTGAGGCAACGCTGTGTTTACACACTCTTCTCCTTCTATTATTTGAGTACTATTGTTATAAGATATAACAGTAGTAATGCTATATTATCATGTTCATAGTATTGCCATTAGATATACCGCTAAACACTAGAAATACTATTATTATCTTTTATGTTGGACTCTCGGACTACCCAAATACCGTTTCTGGTATACACATCATTAAAACCTGTAAAGTTATGTATCCCGGGCTACGCTGTGCGTCATCATACTTGTCTTATGTATTGTATTGGACACTTTTGCCATAACGTATACCTCTTAATAGTAATACTACTATATTTGTATTTTTATAACTCACGGACAGCGCTAATACATTTTCTTTTATACAAAATCATGACATAACGGTAAAGTTATTTATCCCGGGCAACACTGTCAGAAAAAATGTCAGCTCTATCAATTGTATTGAGGACTTTTGTCATAAGGTATACCACATTATAGTATCAACTCGAATTCCCTCGGGTTAGGTTAAGGGTTAGTCTATCGTATCAAAGAAACTAGTTGGTTCATATGTTACCCTAAACTTAAAGCGTGTTCATTTCTATATCGCCATGCTATATAAAAGAACACATCTTATGCTTATGGTTTGTTCTCAAAACCAACATATTGATTTATTAATTCACCCATGTCGTATCAAATACCCCATATGCTTAATTTGTGCTCCTAAACGAAAAGCATGCTTATTTATATAGCGCCCCTCGTATAGAAAATAACTCACGTTAAAACAAAAACATCTATTAACTAATGCGCTCCTGTCGATAAAAAATATTGTTCATTTATGCACCTAAACAAAAAGCATGCTCATTTAAATAACCCCCCTTCTATATAAAGGAACGTATATTATGTTAAAGTTGTGCTCCTAAAACTGAAACATTAATTTATAAATGCGCCCATGTCGTATAACATAACCTATATTGTGCATTTGTGTTCCTAAACAAAAAGCATGCACATTTATATAACACTCCTGTCATATAAAATAACTCATAGCATAATTAGCATGTTCTCCTATAACAAAAAAACAACATTAATTTACTAATGCATCACTGTCGTATCAATGCACCGACCTGCTCTTTCCAATTGGTCACATTATAGTACTGGGCATGATATGTGTTGTTTTTTTTAATTGTACAATACATGTTATTCACAAGTTCTATGTATTTATAAATATAACATCAAATAGCTATACTAAAATCTCTCGCTCTGATTCCCCATCCCTTTGAAGATGAATGTTTATGATAAAAACAATAGTCCAAAGAGAAACGTAAAAACAATAAACAATAATAGTTTGACGAACGGAAAAAAATATGATCTATCTCTGACGTCATACTTTGAAGTATGAAACAGCAGACCGTTAACCTATAACTATGATATCATATGTGCAGAATAGGTCGGCACAATTACTACATAATTATATAGATTAATTTCTAAATTACTTTGAATTTAGATGAAAAACAAACATTCATCCCTTACAAACACCCGCCCTAGTTAACCATCAAATATTTATTTTTCTAAATTCGAGGTATTAACCAACCGAAACAACGCCGGCTAACAAGATATGAAATGTATGGCGCTTTGTCAATGATTTCGGAGCCTTAGCTTCACATACAAACATACACACTTACAAACATATGTTTGTCTTAAAGGCGAGCTCAGCGGCACAAACAGAACCAGGCTCGTTATAAAAAAGTAGACCTCCCCTTACGTAAAGGTGTATACTCTACTTAGGGCTTTTATCACGTCTTTAACAATAAGGAGATTTCTCATTATTACCAGGACCTCAGTTACAACCGAACGTTTACTCTCCAGTCGGAGGTTTATAGACCTAACTCTAAATGTATTTGTTCTCCCGCCGATAATAACCAAATCAATCGGCTGCGTTCGCCACACCCGGAACACTTTGTAGCTACCATGTTGCAAGAACACCCAAAATCAACCAATGAATTCTACTCTTTCCTATTTCCAGCTTGTTTACAGTTGGCAGCGCTGAGTTCACATCTTGACTGGGGAAGAAGACAACGCATAGCTCTCGTCCCAAACATCTTTTCCCTGGTAATACGGAGAAGTGGGGACTAGTCCTTCACATCAGTAACAACGTGCACTATTTATTCGCAGTTGGGGGGCATGGGCTATCTGTCTGTTTAACCAAGCGAGACACTACCTAGATAAGAAGTCAATTGTTGGTACATCCAAAGGCGAGCACTGTCGACACACATATAGATGATGCATTTACTCTTCTTTACAGAGCACAACCGACACACTAGCACAGCCTTCGCAATCCATCAATAATAGAATAGCTGGCGTCAAACCACTAAATTTAAGTATAAGCTCCAGATCGATTATATCTTCCATCATTAGGCCGAAATAGCTTGTAAGAAAGAAACGCACAAAACCAAATAAAATATGATATATTATTCTAACAATAACACGTCGTCCTTTGTGCTCTCAATTTTATTTTATTTTCATTCTCAACACTGTTTCTACTTTTGTTCGACTGAACGCTATTCACATTTCCTTTCCATATTTTCCTGCACGGCACAGACTATTTCGTGTCGTTTATTTCGGCGAGATTGGCTCTGCCCATTACAATAGTGTGTTCATACACAGTGTTTACTCGGATATAAATTCGATGGCAAAATAATAGGAAGCATTACTTTTATATAATCCATCAGGAAATTATATGCACAGAGACTCATGATTCTTAGTAATTCAAGATGAATTTCATAATACATATATCTAGACACGTAAAAACGAAGTGAAACGATCTTCCAATAGTTTTAGATCATTTAAATTACTTCTTCACTTCATCGAAGATGTACAACTCTGAAGGTGCGAACTTAATATTATGCGGCTCTCTGTATAAATAATAACGATAAATTAATCAGAGTATGCATTTTCTCGTTATGAAAACAAATAGTTTCATTTTAATTGGTCGTCCCTAGCTATATGGCAGCGTATGAATAATCGAATTTAATAAAAATTAACCAATACTGGTTCAAACACAACTGTCGTCTCTATTTATTTGCCTCTACGAGAACATAGTTAGGCACAAGGTCAGTTGTAATGTGGGCAAAGCCAGCTTCCCTTTATATACGCACTCGAGAGTAAGTCAAAAATTACACCTGATTCAGTCTTAAAGGACACCTTCTTCGCTGAGCGAGGACAGAACAGATAAAGTGTCGCACTAGAACAGACACTACCCCATGTTCCAAGCCAAGAAAGTCGTCTCGGTAATCTATAGCATAACATGCTGAATCATTTCGTGTTCGTAGCACTAGTTCAACTTTCAAACTTAATTGTTAAAAGTGAGATCGTCTGATTGCCAAAAATTAAAAGCAAAAAGTAACTGAGAAATAGTTTTAGAGCCTAAAATTAAAGTGAATTATTCTAAAATCGAATTTACTTTTTATTAATAATAAGTATATATCTCGCCCCAGTAGACTTAAAAAATGTGTCCAACATATTATCAGTAGTCTTTTTAAATTTTACTACATCTTATTGTTATAATTTTTCATAAATAAATGATTATTTTGCAAATGACTTTAATATATACAAATTGTTCGTTTAATTTATCGAAATATATATATATATTTAGTACAGGGTGGGCCAAAATAAGGGTCCTATCTTTAAATTTGAATAACTTGAATTTGAATAACTTCCACAAAATAAAAGTTAAACACACCAAACTTTATGTGTGTGTAGACTGACCCTTTCGAGATTTTTTGAAATAAACAAAACACATTTTAGCCGAAAAAAACTTCTTAAAACTTACAAAAACTAAAGTATTGTTCTTTACACTGTTTTGAGTTTTTTAAGCAAAAATAATGTTTTCTAAATGAGGGTACGTGCCTTAGGGCTAATACGGCTCATGCTTGCTTCGGAAGGGGTCCTTTACTTATTCTTAAAAAAAAAATTTAAAAAAATCAATAAATAAAAAAGTTATGAATTTTTAAAAATAGGACCCTTATTTTTGCCCACCCTGTATATACGTGTTAGTACAGTAAATAATGAAGAAATATGATAATTAAGTCACCGTGGAATATCCACTATATACTGTTAGTATTAGACATTTCATCAACAACAAGTATTAAATGTATTCCCGGAGCGCAAATACATTTCCAATGAATTTACTAAAATTCCATGTAGAGAAATATTTGCTTAGGTGATAGCATTCATAGAAGGTTGAATTTTTAAACTCGAGAAGTTCCATGTTTATTTTTCCCACGTTCGCTATCCCTAGGCCAGAATATTTCAGCTGAATTATTCTTTTGTAAACGATACATTGGTAGTGTATTATTATGGTTTGATAAGAATAAAGATCAACATTGCAATGTCAGGTCACATTTGTTACACACGCAGCGTGTGTTAGCAAATCCATCATATTTTTTTATTGTCAGTTACTTTGTCCATGTTTGAATAAAACGTGACGAGAATTTAGGACAATATTCTTCAGTTCAGTATAGGCTTTATATGAATATAAAATGCTGGATATTGTGCGCTATTTAAGTTTCAATCGAACGTCTATCTACTAGCAAGGATGCACGTCTATCGGTGGGTTTAGTGTACCGATATTTTAGGCAGTTTTATAAATGTTACCCGATACATGTGAAGATATTATCAATTTTGTTTTAATTTTAACTTTTTAATATTTACTTTTTCATCGTTGGATGAGTACTTTTATGTTTACATCATACTCATTATGTGTTCCTTTTACGAAACTGTTATTTTTGAACGGAACTTTGCAAGTGTTATATTATGAAGTATGAAATTAAAAACGAGATTGTTTCAGAGCGTGTTTGTTTTTTTTTTAATTGAGAGTGATAATGTGTATTATTTGCATGGTTCAAACTACAGCTCTCATCTAGATTGGACTGAACCTTTCACTTAGAATTGATAGCTTTGCAATTCACCCGTTGCACTACGTATCAACATAAATGGTTACGAAACAAACAGTTCTTAAATAGTATATACGACTTCTTCTCGCGCATGTCTGACGGAATAAGATCAATCGAACCCGTAGATTTAATTAAATATTCAGTTCAAAATTCTGTACAGGTTACAGAGTTCAAAAAGGCACATCTGAATATACATCGGCTGAAACGTTGTTTGAATTATACACCCAATAAGAACAGTTGTCTGAATAACCTAATTAATACAGACAGCAATAATTACAACTCAACTTCGTGTCACGCTAATGCCATTCTGTAAATTTGGATTATATAATAGCTAAAATATGTTTTCGAAATGTATTGCATCTTACTAAAATGTAATCCATACAGTGTTTACCTGTTTAATCCGATTCAATTAGATTTTCGTTTTTTGTTTGCATTGCCAAAATAACATTATTAAGATTATACTATCTAAAACGCATAACAGATTATTATTATACTTTCAACAACACATGTCGCAGGTGATGTATATTTTTCCGTTGATTATACACATGTCCGGGTAAGTAATCGATAATTTCATAATTATGTAAAGTCTAGCTTGCCTCGCCTGCTCACTATCGCTTCGAAACTTAATTTCTATTCAATGCTGAAACCAGTGAAGCTAATCTAATCGAAAGGAAAAGGAAAACTACATGCAAGCTCAGACGTCAACTCCCTCTACATCACTCACTCATATAGCATTGTCTTTATTCTCTCTTTGCCTCTCTCTCCATCTATCAGTCCCGCATATTTCTCCCATCTCCTTATCTTCTATTCCCTCACTATCATTCACTCATATACAAACAAATACACTCTACTAAAGTAGTGTTACATTTTCACAGTTGAAACAACATCATTTACTCTAAGAAATAAATTAAATATTTGTTCAACTTTCAAAAGATAATCACCATTATTCATTCGTGTAAACTATATATTGCCATTGCAAACTCAAGCTGTTTAACCACCCTCTCTGTTTTCATTGTAGGACCAGTTATGGTATTGTTTGGATCAGAATTTATTCGAGCTTACTCTACGTATAGAATTATTTTAGGTATCTCAATCTCAATTCTTATTGATTACAGATCATAATATATAAACGCGTATTACGGTCGATACGATAAATAAAGTAGTTCAATTAATGTTCTTTATTTGCGCGTATTTAAATATTAACATCGACGAGAACAAACAAAAGAAATTTAAAACGTAATGTATAGCTTAAGTTGACAAGGTTTGAAAAAGAATAATGAAATTCCGACTGGTTGAAGGAAATGTTCTTATTGGCGTCACGTTTTCTGTTAATAGTGTCACAATAATTTCAGCAAAGCCTTATCTATTTGCCTAAAATACGAAAATATTATATAGTGAATCTCATTTTTATCGATTGAAATAATAATATCTAAGTAACAATGAAGATGATGTGAATGTCTGTAGTAAGAACGGCATAAATGCGTACGTAAGAGATCACTAATTTTACTAAGTTATCCCGCCATCTGTATATAATTAGTCGGCGATTCAGAAATACAACTGCTGAGCATTATTGACTGAAACTCTAGGCGAAAAGTAAAGAATAGATGGTAATATATTTGTGAAAGTTTAAGTAGGCTTCAGAAAAAAGATTATTGGGTTTATTAACGATTCCATAAGTGATATTTGGGTGTTACTTTGTACTTCAAATCACTCACAAAATGAGGCACACTTGTTTAAAAATATAGATTAAAGAATAGCAATACATCTAAGAAACCTTTTCTAAAATATAATTAGAATGTAAAAAATTAGAAACATTGTACTGTAGTAAACTGAAACTATCTCAATATAAATATATAATTCTTAGCTTTAACTATGTTTTACATTTAAAAGTTGACATCTCGTTCTGTGGGTATTTATTTATGTCTAAAAATATTACATTAGATCACGACATTCTACATAAGGTTGTATGTTATTTATACCAGAGTTGAACTTTCAAGATTAAACATATTACATGCAATTGGAATTGATATTATATGTTAATAAAGTAAAAATGTTAATCATGTATCTTTAGTTAAATCTGATTTTGCTAATAAACGCGGTTATATGAAAAATTGCATTGTTGAAAATGTATTCCCAGAATATAAGTGGAAATAAGTGAATTCATAATAATTATGTTTTTAACTTTTGAGGTAAACACTATTAATATGTGACAGAGCGATTGTAATACAGTATGCTTATAGAGCTCGTTTTCAACTGTAGCTTTTAAGTCAATCCAGAAGGCTTGATTATGTTTTTTCTTTGGTGTTTACAATACGTAAAAAAATAATATCTGCTATGAAAAAAAAAATCTTGAATTGGTTTGGAGAGAGAGATAAAGAGATGAAATAGAAAAGTATTGTATACCAAGCAACGATATTTTCCAACGAAAGACCAAATAACAAGAAATACTACGTGGGTATGACATCCCTAGACTTTAAGAACAGATACTATGAACACAAAAGCACATTTAAAAACAAAGAACGTCGAACTAAAACAGCACTAGCTAACCATTATTGGGAGCTCAAAGAAAATGGGCACTCACCAATAATTGAATGGAAAATAGTAAGACAGGCCAGTACATGTAGAAACTTAGACGACCCGTGTAGATTATGCGTGAATGACAAAAATGAAATCCTAAATTTTAAAGATCCCCGAAACCTATTAAACTCTAGAAGCGAAATAGAAAACAGCTGTTTACACAGAAATAAATTTACCTTAGGACAATATATAATAAATTAAATTAAAAAAATAAAAAAATAAAATAAATCAATGAATAAATAAATAAAAAACTGAACAAGTTAAAATTTAAAACCTAAAAAAGAAATACAAAAAATCACGTGTTAAAATAAATTCGCTTACTGCATTGACAAAACAAAGGAAACAGGATATAGTAAACTCCATTGTTAACAAACAATAGGAGTGACATAGGAGCGTCACCAACAAAGCCTTTGTTCGCGGGAAGCCCAACGATTGGTGAGGGAACAACAAAGAATCTGATTGGTTAACTAGCAAGCCGTGTATATAAAAACACCTGACAAAATAAACTCCATGCATTTAGCCTGACGATTCCCCCGGGGATGAAACACGGGAGCCTCTGTGTAGCTTGATTGCCATATATATTTTCATTGCTTACTATATATATATATATATATATATATATATATATATGAGAGAGAGAGACACACCCACCCACACTAGGAGAGAGAGAATGATATAGAAGGAAGGGAATGGAGAGAAAGAAAGAGATACGAAAGGACAGAGAGCAATAGCTTGCGAAGCGTATACTGGTTGTGTAACTGAGCTTGAATCGTCCGACCGACTCGAATTATCACATCCTACACTGATGATTGCAAAGGCCTGAAACGTCGGCGTCTGTAGGTACACTTATTGTATATATACTTAATAAACATATATATATATATATATATATATATATATATGTATTTTTATTTATATTCGAAAGTATTTGTGTTTAAATATGAATTTTATGACATAAATGGATTGTTATAGCTTAATAGTGTAAGGCCAGAGGTATGTTATATACGATATTTTTATTCAATTTAATATCATGTTCAATGTGTTGAAAGACAGATTTCGATTGTTTACAGAATTAATTTTCTTATTTACCATACAATTGTGTCAGCATACACCAATATATATGTAAATGCGCCTATGCATTTATTTCCTGGTGTGATTAACTTCAGTGCTCATTCGAAAAAAAAAACAATGTAAAACAAAGCAAATAAACTCCATAAACTAGTCTGTGTTTATCATCAAGTCCTTTTTTCCACTGGAAGAAGTCATAATATACAGGTAAATAATATATCACTGTTAATATTTGAATCGTTCCTCATCTTCTAATATTTTGATTTAGAATCTCTAAAGTTTAGATATGTTTGTCCACTAACTTTATTTGCTTGTTTTGTTAAAATTTTAATTTATTTTTCTGGTAATTTTAATCTATTTTCCTTTTAATATTTACTTTTTACATTAGGGATCAGTATTCGTAAACTGGGTTATTTCCATTTTTACGAGTTACCGGAGTACACGGCCATATCAATGTAGGTATATATATATATATATATATATATATATATATATATATATATATATATATATATATTATTTTTTATTTTAATACAAAAAACACCACCAGAAGAATAAAACATTTACAAAACAATATAATTAAACATACCAATTATGTTATTATTAACAATGTCTGCATATATATATATATATATATATATATATATATATATATATATATATATATATATACACAGAGAAGAGGGGAGGTAGAGAGAGAGAGAAAGAGGGAGAGAGAGAGACGGATATATGAATATATTTTATGTATATATATATATATATATATAAATATATATATATATATATATATATATATATATATATATATATATATATATATATATATATATATTGGTAGATAGGTCGATACAAAGATATATAGATAACAATGGCTTAAGATAATAAAGAGATTCGTTCAGATGTAGATAGATAAACGAGACAAACCCGTCGTGATAAGTTAGTTCATTACGATTACACCTGTGCTCCGAGATTTGCATACATACATTCATAAATTGTCGTTGTGGCATGTACTCGTAACATCGCGATTAATTCTGTATACGTTGGCATATGCCAATTTTTTAACGCGTTTTCCATAAACTCAACGTTTTCTGGTTTTTAACCTGAATTTAATTCAATTGAGTTTATTCAATTTTAAAGAAAGCCCCATCATTGTATTTCTGCTGAACGGGATCAATAGGATTGGTTCCATAAGTAAGATTAGAATCTGAAATGTTAGGTTAATAAAGATAGAAATAAATTAATAAGGCCACTTATATGTTTTGTTTAAACTGCTAAAATTTTATGAAGATAATTTCTAAGCTAAATAGGAATTGATTTCTTAAAGGAGCTTTATAATATATATATATATATATATATATATATATATATATATATATATATATATATATATTGTATAATTATATATATATAGTATATATATATATATTGTATATATATAGTGTATATATATATATATTGTATATATATAGTGTATATATATATATATACATATATATATATATATGTATATATATATAGACATATATATATATATATATATATGTGTGTGTGTGTGGGGGGGGATTAGTGGAAGAGAACCCCAGTGGCGTTCTTGATTGTTACGAAACACTTAAGATAAGAGTAATATATTTAATTTACATATATGTTATCGCACTTCAGGAACACATCGATCCCATCGGTTTCAAATCCATTTTTTTTTTAAAGTAAGCAACTACAACTGATGCCGATGAGAGTTCATTGATATCGGTTACGTACCTTTACATTTACTGTATATTAAAAGCGGTTGACAGGACCGAAATACTGGTTGGCTTTAGACATATGTGTGTTTTATTATTTCTACTAAGCTGTTTTTATACGTATCTATTACTCCACATACTAAACATACTGTATATAATTCCACAGGATAAAGGGTGTATGAATGCACACGTTATGCAACCTTTGACTAGGAGCAAATTAGTTACATTTGAATATATTTATTAAGACTATGATGAGGTTATTTTCTTTGTAATTTCTTCTGAAACATAGAGCTTTTCAGAATCCGAAATCCAGCGAGAATCGCAAAAAGCTTAGGATATTGAATGATAACAGATAGGATTGATACGATTACACATTGGTTCCCTTGATATCGATGATGTAATAAATAATAGATTTTCTTAGAGGCGAGTGCGTGCTGCGAATTCACATCATTGAAAACGTGCACGTCGTTAAACTAGAAGAACACTTACAACGAAAATAATAAGGATATTTTTCTTTCGTCACAAGTCAAGGTATTCACTGAGTGATATACATGTGTTGGTATTTTATATATTTTCATTCTCTTCTTCATTTTATGATTCTCCTTAACAGATAGCGAATTCATTAGTGCGTATCTAGATAGTTTTGTGTTCAATCCAAAAATTAGATATTATATTCAAATTAGACAATTTAGTTGTTTAGCTTTAACATCTAAACGGACGGAAACTTATTTGCGTATTTACACATCAACGTGCAAATATGTATGGGGTTGTCTAAGAAACTAAAATCAGATAATATACATTCAGGAAAATAATAACTTTACAACTATATAATAACTCACTATTAAGAGAACGCACCATCCATAAGATGGTTACCGATACAGACTCACACTGAGCAAAAATCTTATATGACGAAATAAAATAGTAATAATTAATTCTAGCACTGGTTTAAATACGCTTTACCACCCCAGTTGTCCGGGGCTCTTTTTATTTTTGTGTTTGTATCGTTTATGCTTTTTTTTATTACATAAATAATGTCCGAATGTTGTTGGCTGGTCTTATCCAGCGCTAAACAATAGTATCGATGTGTTTTTCTTCTTTAAAACCTATAGTTATTAACCTGTGCAAGAACTGATATACAACGTTTGTAGGACTGTAAAGGACCTGAAAGGAAGACACGAACTCGGAGTTTAAAGGAAACAAGTATATTAGAAAAATGTATAATACCACAGAGAACAAGTGTGGCTGTACCTCAGTCTTGACTGCCAGTATAGACTGGTGTTGTTTCAGATATTTAATTACTTCCCACCATAGGAATATGTGGCACAAGGCCGAAAGGTGGGGGAGCGGCAAGCGAGCGCCCTTAAATAAGGATCACTCTGGCTTATAAAAAAACTGCCTGAGCAGTCCCGTCCGTATTTTCCGCTCACGGCGCCTCAGACAGTAAGCAATAACCTTCCTCCACCCTAAAGAGGTGAAGCAAGGGCAGGGAGTATGGACCTCCTAGGACTTTCCAGGAGTATAACCTATACATCATCCTGACGGATTAAAACCACGGAAATGGCCCAGTTGCAGCCAAACATGAGTTGTTCAGCTATGTAATTCTTTTCCCACCGCATGCATGATGACACAATGTCAGAAAGTGGGTTGAGGAGGGTCAAGCAACCGCCCCGAAAGGAGGAGACTTCTGACCTGTAAAAATTGCCTGGGAAACACTGCCGGTATTCCCCGGTCATGGCGCCTCCATCAGTAAGCAATAAACTTACTCTACCCCAAAGAAGGGAGGCAATGTGTTAAAGGGTGGTCATCCTATTACTACCAAGGAGTCAACTTCTCAGCCAGACAGATAAAATGCCCGCTAAGTGACGCAGTGCATGCCAGACCGACAGTCGAGAACGAATCCTCAACAGGTGTAACCCAATGCGAAGACTAGGTTAGTCAACACTGAGAAGCAATCGCTCCTAGTATTTATGGGGAGTGGAAGAGTTGAAGTAGTCCGTATAGGTAAATTACTATAATATCCGAACTCGTCAAGCCGTAACTGTTCAGGGGCCACGGTATCGTTTCCTTTTGGGATTGCCGCTATTCTAAGGCTACCTGTGAGTAGCTGTAGTTTGAAAGTGTCATATCTGGTAAGCATAACCTACTCCTTGGAAGAACTGTCGATGTCTTCCAATAGTCGTTCCCTAATTCGATTAAGGTGTATTGCATGATAGAACTGAGCGCATCTAGTAATTCAGATTTTACTTCTAGCCATCTGATTTTGGGAGACTTATTTAAATTTTGAAACAACTATGTTCTTTGCTTCAACATCAAACTTTAATACAACTTACCTTTTTTTCATAGTGTTAGCTATTATAAGACATCTTTGTATTGTAACTTTAGTGATTCCAGCTCTCTTTAACTTTCGACTGGTTATCCAAAAAGTGTTACTTGATTTCTTCTTGTTTGGTGTTAGCTTTTTTTCAGTGCTGATTTTGTGTACTTGTGTGCTTTCATTTCTGCCTATTTAATTTGATGTTAAATGTTGAAACACATTCTTTCTTTAATTTTTCTGACTCGATCGTCATATTTTATTATTTACTGGCCAAAAATGTTCGTAAGTGCAACCGCTGCATTAAGTCTATGCCAAATAAATTGTTGGTATTTTTTAATACGAACATTTTTATTTTTTGTTAGTTCTGTTTAAAGTAATGTCAGTAATAATTTCACTCTCGAATTTAATTTTTTCACTAGTCACCGTTCAAGCTATATTCTGGCTTCTTATCTAAATATATGCATATTGATAATCGACACTTCTGTAAACGAATTCTAATACAATTTAATTTTTTAAATTCAGGATGTTTACCTGAACATATTTTGTTATATTTATGCCGTCATTTTCGTTCGTGTGTGTGGGTTTAACCCGAGTTGTATTTCCTGTTTCGTTCTGCAATGTGAACTGTTATGTCCGACTTTATAACAAGTTCGACAAGTTTTAAAACAGTATGACCAATCTGTTATCCAATAAAGGTTTCTACAAGAGAAACAGGGGCTCGGTTAAAATGTATTTTGTGTTTTATTAGGCTGGCATGTTCAATGTTTAAAGTGTATTCATAGAGTATGAGTTTCTAGAAGTTATTCTTGTATATTACACTGCTAAATGTAGTTTCAGTTGTAAAATAGACACGGATAGAGTATTTAAAAATGTTCTTTGACTAAGAACAAAAATCACTTTTTTAGTACGCTTTTAATGTTACCGTATACTTCGCGGTTATATTCGCTTTTAACGTAATTGTAGAATTCGCCGTTAACATATTAGTTAAGAGAAAACCAATAATGTTTTAATATTTTCTTTGAAGGCAGTTCTTATTTCTTTTGGAGAGGATAGAAAATATCACGTATCCCGTTTCTTGTTAAACATTAACACTGCCCCCGAATATCAATACAACAATAATCGCAGACGTGTGTTCTTTGAGAGAAAATAAGTTTGTTTTTTACGTGTTTTCTTTCGTTCTGTTCACCGGTTAAACGAGTTTATAAATCTATGATGTTGTCGGGTAGATTTGCTGTTGATTTCTCAAGGGGCGCCTCTTTTTAAAATTTCTTAAAACAACTTAATATACTCGTCGCCCGTTGTGGCGTCACTTTTAAGGATTTAATGAAATGTGTTAATGTAACTCGTCGTCAGTGGTTGTGGCGGTGTAAGTTCGAAATCCAACGTTGTTAGTTGTTGTAGGGCCATGTTTAAGGTTTGTAAAAGTTCCTTCCAGTACCTCGTCGCCAGTCGTTGTGGGCCTGTATAAAGTTTATGAAGTAAGACACGAACTCGGAGTTTAGTAAAAACAAATATATTGAAAAATATATAATTCGACAGAGAAACAGATTTGTTTCACGTCACTCTTGAAAGCCAGTATACGCTGGTGTTGTTTCAACGCTGCGAAGCATGCGCTCTCAGTATTTAGGGTAAGTGGAAGAGTTAAAGTACTCAGTGTTTATGGTAAGTGGAAGAGTTAAAGTACCCAGTAGTTATGGTAATGGAGAGTAAAAGTACTTAGTATTTATGGTAATGGAAGAGTAAAAGTACTCAGTATTTATGGTAAGTGGAAGAGTTAAAGTACTCAGTATTTATGGTAAGTGGAAGAGTTAAAGTACTCAGTATTTATGGTAAGTGGAAGAGTTAAAGTACTCAGTATTTATGGTAAGTGGAAGAGTTAAAGTACTTAGTATTTATGGTAATGGAAGAGTTAAAGTACTCAGTAGTTATGGTAAGTGGAAGAGTTAAAGTACTTAGTATTTATGGTAAGTGGAAGAGTTAAAGAACTTAGTATTTATGGTAAGTGGAAGAGTTAAAGTACTCAGTATTTATAGTAAGTAGAAGAGTTACAGTACCTAGTATTTATGGTAAGTGGAAGAGTTAAAGTACTCCATATAGATAAGGTACGATAACAAATGTGTAGTTTACTTTTGAAATCTTTAAATTATGAACATGAGACATAATCGGTGCGTAAACATAAAAAATAAACTTGCTTTATATCAATACCGTTATATATTTGTTTAATTCAACTTGTTTTTTTTTCATAATCAGTTATCAAAAGTCTACGGATGAGATCCCGAGACGGTTTATATCCATGTTAATAATTTTAATTTTTACATTTTTTTACTCTTACAATTGCATATTTCTCACGTTATTTATTTTAACTCTTAAATTTATAAACACAAATATGTTCTCATAAATCGCTGCAAAAGAGTTTATTAAGCATGTTCGCCCATTTAAACACGTTAGTTCCAATGCAATGAACTCAAATAGATATGTACTCAATTGTTTGAAGTCATCAACATGTAAACATGGATAATAATCATTGCATCATAGCTTAAACAAATCCTTTAATTTTAAAACAGGTATGTCTTTTGATTTGATTATGTTCTTTCTATATTCATAAATAAAAAGTCCACTGGTTGGACCAAAAAGATGGTGATATAATTGCATGTGAACTACAGAATAAGACAATGTAATTAAAGTAATGTTGTGTAGCTGCTATCGTGTTAAGTTTAAATAATATATACGATTTATTATATATTAAAGTATACGTAATTGTTCATAATGAAGCTTGATTGAGGAATGACAACCCATTTTATTACGAAAGTAAACAGTTGATGCTATAAAAGTATTAACCGATAAATGTATCCATGTAAATAAAGTTCTTAGCTAGAATTAGCATTATGTAAAAATAAACTAAAGGAAAATACGATTTTTAATTGAGGGAATACATGGTCAATGCAAGAAAATAACTATAGACTACCAAGAATAGGCATGTAGATTAATCAGATCAATTTCTATCTATATATGAACTTTGGAAATCTGACAGAATAACATCATGTGTTACATTAGCTAAGAGGCACACGTGTCAAATCATCAGACATACCAGGAGCGAAAGTCAGATGTTGATCACGCGACGGATGCAAGGGACTGAAAAATCATACGTATTGTCATAGCGTACGAAAGCGAATGGGAGAAACGTGTGTATACCAATGAAGCGCGAAATAGTGTCTTTTTAATTATATTCTTTGTTTACTCTGTTGCAAATGTGATTTCAATGAATAGTCAGTTTATAGTTAATAAAAAGTTATTCAATGTGCATATCGAAGGTACGTAGACGCAAGAAAAGCACACATACGTGAAGTCGTCTAATTAGTGTGTTGATATAGATAGATTATTAATGCGTATCCAACCAAAAAGAAGTAAAGCTAGATAGGGCCTGTTAAGTAGCCTAGAATAAACGTGTGCCTATTAAAAAAACATAGCGTCCACTTTGCATTTATATTTTTGTATTTTTAACTACTTCATAGGTTTTTATATTTAAGCGTATCCTACCAAAAATAATGTACCTGGATTGGACTGGCTAAATAGCTAAGAAGTTATTTGTCAATAATTTAAAAGAGATCAGAACACATATTCTGCATCTTTTTCTTTGACGCATTAATAGGTTTTAATGTGTATGATATATAACTGCAAATGATCAGTTATGTGTTATGTAACAGTAATTCTATAGTAGATGGTATTTATTGGTTCGTATTGTAAGCGATTATTTAAGTATTTGCTCCACCTGTTTGAACAACAATTATTTAAATATATTATTTTGTTTGGCACAGCCATATTTGAATACATTTCACATTTTCGGTACGAGAAGATAACACTGGAATCCTTACACAGGTAATCATTAAATAGGGCGTCAACTATTCATTGATGAAACACAAAATATAATCAATATATAACTATCGTAATAAAATCTGGTCAAAACTAGGATATGAGATGACTTAGAACGTTTACTCTGACTTTGAGGGTTGTGTAGTATCCGTTTTCTCGTCCAGCGACTATATTTCCGGGTATTGCATCTCTTTTAAGAGAATAGTTTACTATATAAGTGTTCATCATGATACCATTAACCAATGCATTTTAATCCCTTTTTTTTGGGGGGGGGGTAGGGGGAATTGTTGTATATGTTCTGTAGTCATAATACCACCCCCAGGGATGACCATATCTTTGGGCAGGGAGATAGTTATATATTGTATAGAGATTGCGTATTTTTGCAAATAATATGAGGTTTACAGTAAAAATGCTTTATTTTTTATATTGACTTGATATCGAAGATAGTGAGTATTAATTTAGCGGAATACCTGCTCACACTTTCCAAAATGATCGTTGCAGATGTTAAACAAGTTGGAGTTATGCACATTTTGTTGACTATTATGTTAAATAGCCGTTTGGTGGAATGTATCATATTTGAAACAAGAATCATTAAAGTGGAAAAATGCATTGAAGAGGAATTGGTTTTAACAAAGCCCGTTCTCACGAATCCCAAACTCTCATAGTCCAAATGGATATTAGAGCAATTAGCTAAAACGTATATTTGACATGATCATAGAAATCATTGATCCCTTTACTGCATTTTAAGCTCTGCTTTCACTTGACTAGCAATCCCTTACTTACTGAAACTCGGGTTACATTCGATGGAAATGTAAAGCTGTAGTATTGAAGTATAACCCACACAAATTAATATATACACACCTACATACATATATATATATATATATATATATATATATATATATATATATGTGTGTGTGTGTGGGGTGTGTGTGTATATGTACATACATTCTTATACGTGTAAGTAGTGTTTTAATAAAATGTAAAAAGCCCGCATGCTATCAACACAAGTTTTTCCGCGTAACAGTTGTTCGACGTCATTTTGTACGTGGTGATTGTTTTATTAATTTTCATGAAATGTATAAAAATAAAAATCATTGTACTAAACAGTCATAAAATAGTAAATTTCATAATCATTATTTCGCTATCATTTCAAATTAAAATTGTGGCAGAGATTTTTAACAAATTCAAATTTTTTTTGTCTGATAAAAAATGCTAGCTTTGTATAAACCGCAGTCGTCAATAATAGGAATCGATTCAGTTTTACTCGGATTATTCGTCTGGTTATGATACCAAAAATTGAGCTTAGGATGTGTAGCGATTTAAAACTAGGTGAACTTGAAAATGCTAACTGTGAAAGAGTCATCCAATAATTGTGAATGTTTTCCTTCTAAATTACTCGAATTAAAATATTTAATTTTGATTTATAAGGATGGTCTTACAAAATTGTATTAAAGTTGACTAGGCTTTTATTTCCTTCTGTGTGTGTGTGTGTGTGTTTGGTATGATATATAAATGAGAAACTATGTGGCCCGTCAGGTCACCCATTGATCCCTGGTTAGAACGTTTGAATCCAGAAATCATCAGTTAGCATAGCCAGCCGTATTTGTAAAAAAAAGTCGAAGAGGAACAGGCGTTGATTAATTAAGCTGTCATATAATATATATATATATATATATATATATATATATATATATATATATATATATATATATATATATACTATTTCATGTATTTAAATATACAATATTATTAGGTATACGTGTGTTCTGGATTTGCTTCGTCAACGCTTAATAATGTGTAGAGCTTAGTAAGTGCATAATAAAATAGTAATGACAGCTAAGTTAAAAAAAAGAAGTTCATTTTCGCATATAATAATCTTACTAATCATTTTTAAACAGCAAGTTTTGTACAATTATGTTCACAGGATAACAACCGTGGTTGTATCTTAATTTCGGATAATTCCCCATTTACAAATAAAAAACCAAAATAGTATTCTTCAAAAAAAATACAAAGTCATAGTGGTTTTGTTTTTGTATTTTTTTTTACTGCAGTAAATAAAAAAATCCAAAAACTTAACCACTCACGATTATTACCATCCAAATTACTGTATTTTTTCTGTAAACGAAACGCTTCTGCAATTGTAACAAAGTGGATTCGTTTAATAAAATAATTAGTAAGGTGGATTTTATATAAATCAGAAATTAAAACACTCTAACAGGAGATTAGCGAATTATATTTCATAATAAAAAGTAATTAAAAAATAATAAAATGAAAATTTAAAAAAATTTAAAAGTAAAAAAATAAAAAAATATATAAAAAAAAGAATAAAAATAAAATAAAAAATGAAATAAGAACCCTAAAAAAATTAAAAATGAAATAAAAATAAAAATTCAATTAAAAATAAAATTTAGAAAATTAAATTAGAGAGGATAAGGAGGTTTTTAGTCAGACGTTTAACAAAAAACATCTTGAAATAGGATGTATAGAGTAATAAGGTAGAATAAAGATTATACAGGAACCTACACACTAGGGCAATTTTGAAGGAAGGGAACTTATAAAAACTCCTATGGGGGAAAACAGAAATTATAAGGAAATATCGAGTGTGGTATAACAAATAGTATAGCTAAGAATAGAACAACACTGGGTAGGATTTATTTCTGAGGATGGGATTGTAAAAATGGATGGAATAAATTTATATTTGTGCAATCTTACTTCGTCACGAATTTTACAATGTCGTTCGCGTTGACCTGCCAATGTGAGTCTCATGGTAATGGCTATACAGATTTCATTTAACTCAATACATTTTGTCAATAGATTGTCCACTCTGAATGAAACACAACATTAAACATATAATAGAGGATATTAATTGTTAAGCTGAAATAACTGTGTTACGCCGTGCCGGGAAAGATTGCCTCTTTCATTCTGACTTTACTATACACTTTGGTTTTCTAGTTCCTCTGTGGCTTAATATAATCAGCTAAGATAATTATTTCACAAAAGACTCATGTTAGGTGTGTGTACATGTTTATATATTTGTATGTAGAGGACTCACTCATAAAATGTTTAACCGATTATTATTAATGTTAGAGCATAGTGGCTAGGCGTAAAGTCGTAATGTAGGTTACATTTAGTTTAATTTACTGTTATGCAAATGGTGTAGAAAGGAGTTTGAAGGGCATGTGTGAAAATTTAGATACCACCTATTATTGCGAATTTTAGAAAAAATGCATTAGGTCTTAATTTATAAATATTCACTAACTGTCTTGGAAAATTTAAAAGGAATTTAAATAATCATGTTTATATCTGCGCGTTTCTCCGTCGTCTTTTAAAAAATTTTCTTCTTTCTCCAGAACTTTTGTTAATTTGATTTGACACCTGAGGATGATTCGACGAACGATCGAAAACTGTTGTTAAACCTATGGAGCATTTATACTTTTTCAGAAAAATTGGAAAAATAAAAAAGTATAATTAAACAGGCGGGTTTTGTTATGTTTAACTATATGTGCATGAATGAATAATGCTCTCTTAATTCCAACATTATATATATATATATATATATATATATATATATATATATATATATAGTTCTTGTTTATCTAGTTGTCTGGTTTAGGGAGAAGGACAGATATACTGTCATACACATAATTGAAAAAATGAAATAGTATAATTAAATAGACGAAGTCTGTGATTTTTTAATGATGTTTGTATAAATGAAATAATGATGCCTTAATAGACACAATCGAAATCACTACTTTAACTCCCGACTGCCTGCGTTTAATATACACAGTTCAACTTCAACTTCTGACAAACTACTTTCATTCTCGGTCCACGGAAGTATTTTAACATTGCCCGAATTCTCAAAATTACTTCTGAATAAGTGTGTTCCACCTACGATTGAACTAAACATTTTTCTATTGGATTTACGACATTCTTTAACTTTTTCAATGCTGCCTTCACGAACACCCTTCTTTTCCATCTTTAAATCTCCTTTCACTGGGCACCTTATCAACAGACATTTACCATCTGGACAGACCCCATATCTTTTCACACGCACATTCTCGCTCTCCATTACCTAATATTTTTTTCAAATTTTCAAGTTTGGCTTTTCCACTGCCAACTTATCTATCTATGTAATGCATCTGATGGCTTGGCTTAAGGAAAGAATAATAGACATGTTTTACCGAGTACCCTTTGCATTGAACAATCGAAGTCGAAACAAATTTGCTATTCGTACATGTGTATCCCTCTTCTTTCATCTATCTTCATAATTGCTCTATCTCGTATATTGAGCTTAAACCATTTCACTATAGGTTCTATCAACTAAAAGTATACTTTTAGTTTCATATCATATGTATATATATATATATATATATATATATATATATATATATATATATATATATATATTGTATATCATACAACATAATAACAAGGAGAAACGCCGCGTTTAAACATACCTGCTCTATCTTGGATAATGTATACTTTTTGATTACTATATACTACTTCTCATATACACTATTGTTCTGCTGCTATCATGACTTCCGGAAAACGCCGAATAGATGTTATTGTATAAATTAGTATAACAAAAAACAATGATGTTTTTGACAATATACCTGTTCTATCCAATATATTGAGAACATTAAATTGACTAACTTATTTCACTTACCAGATATGACATTGTATTATCACTATTATGACTTCCGGGTAACACCATGTATTTTGTCCAGTATACCACATAATACCAATAAAACGATAAGTATTTTGTTTCAGGCAAACCTGCGTTTACAACACCCTGCACTATCTAGAATATTGTGCACTTTTAGTTTGACTACTTGCTCTATCCAGTATATTGAACCCTTTGTGTTATGACTCACGGGCAACGACATTATGAAAAAAAGACAGAGAATATCTCAATACTCGGCAACACTGCGTTTAAACACACCTGCTCTATCTAAAATAGTGAGCACTGTACTCAACGGTTTTAGGTTACTACTTGCTCTATCCTGGATATTGAGTATTTTTAATTTTTAATTTCGAGAGTATACGACAATCTATTTTTAAAAAGAGAAGTTATTTATCCCAGACGACACTGCGTTTTAAATCACTTGCTCTATCTGAAATATTGAGCAAATTTAAAATTAAGGATGTCTAAATTATCAAGCTTAAAATATAATGTTGAATTTTTCTTTTGATTACTTCGTGTTTGTAATTTCTGACTTCAGATAGGTCTTCCATGGGCATGGGATATCTACTAGTTTACCATTAAGAAATTAGTGAAAAAAATTGGTATTTTCGAAAAATATAATGTAGGATTTTCTTTTGATTTAAACCGGTTTGCAATTTCTGATAAGGTGGCCATGTTCAAGTGGATATCTTCTATTTTACCATTAAGACAATTAATGAAACGAATTATTATTTACGAAAACACAAAAAGTCCGGCTGTTATTGAGCAACCCTTGCCTGAATACACCCTCTTGTTCAAAATAGGTGGGTTTGGATTGAGGAACTCATGCCTCACTACAAACTCTTGTTAAGAATAAGTGCAGATGTTGATTGAACAACCCTTGCTTCACTACATACTTTTAATCAGAGGGTTATAGCGTACGTACGAACAGTAAATAATAATACGCTAAGATATAAGTGGGTGACTAGTAATACGCTAATACATAAGTGTGATAAAGGTGAATTATTTCAAAGGTAAAGTACATGGAGATTGGAATTTCTTGAAGTAAGAAAGTAAATAAACAAAGACAGTGTTGCTCAACTTTTGAAAAATACTCCGCACGTAGATTTAAGTATACATGAAGTGTTTGAAAGAAGGTGCCATTTTTTCTCGTAAATAAACTCATTGATACTTGAACATTTTATTTCTCTGTAGTTTTTTATTTGAATTTATATTCATTTAAAACGGGAATAAGTTCTCGATATGCCGATGCTTTAAAAGAAATTGTTATGTGAACCACATATGTGCAGAGCTTAATACAGGGTGGGCCAAAATAAGGGTCCTATCTTTAAATTTGAATAACTTGAATTTGAATAACTTCCACAAAATAAAAGTTAAACTCACCAAACTTTATGTGTGTGTAGACTGACCCTTTTTTGAAATAAACTAAACAAATTTTAGCCGAAAAACACTTTTTAAAACTTACAAAAACTAAAGTATTGTTTTTTACACTGTTTTGAGTTTTTTAAGCAAAAATAATGTTTTCTAAATGAGGGTAAGTTCCTTAGGGCTAATACGGCTCATGCTTGCTTCGGAAGGGGTCCTTTACTTATTCTAAAAAAAAAATCAAAAAAAATCAATAAATATAAAAGTTATGAATTTTTAAAAATAGGACCCTTATTTTTGCCCACCCTGTACATAAAATGACGCTGGAATCACTTCCTTAAAAAACGTGATCCTTTTACACTCTTAACATAGTTTGTCTAGTGTTTTACTTATTTACATTACCAATGAACGACGGTCAAGTAAAAATAATTTTGGTGGGGGTTCGTTGCGTATTTTTACATTTTAGCTGGACATACAAACACACATACGCACACATTTGCCCTTTATATATAACAAGACACGCTACATATAATAACTGCGTTACACGCATACACCTCTAGCGTTCTACTCCTTAGGAACTGGAACGCTTAGGAACTGGGACGCTTGGCACTACTACCTTGAATAAATGACTTCAAATGAGATACACGAACGAATATATTGTATAGATTGTGGATAATTGGTATACAAAAAAAACATCATTGCCGATAAGGATTCTGTTTTGTTTCGAAATTGTTTCGTTTGCACAGAAGCCAAATAATGAAACCAATTTCTACAATAAAGATACTGTATTCAAGGGGGTGAGGAATTATTTGCTGGTAAGTCTTCGATACGAAATCTTCCATTATTAATGATAAACACAGAAGGCCATATACGTTAAAAGAATGTCAAGTAAAAAAAACATAGCATATGTACAATACAAGATGTCTTAAAAAATGGGTGTTGTTAATATCAGAACACTCCTGAAGAATATATATATATATATATATATATATATATATATATATATATATATATATATATATATATACACTAGCTATACATACTCGGCACTGTCCGGGGGTATAAGAAAGAAATACGTGTTTACAAAGAAATTAAAAGTAATTTTGTTGACATTTATTGTGTAAACAAATTATTTTTAAACGGGAATTAGTAAAAGTTAATTGCCTTTAATGTTTAAAAATATCATGTTTTTTACACATTTGTTTGTAGAATTCCAGGAAATACTAACAAAGTGTAGCGTATGTATTGATGTGTGTGTTTATGTTTCTATTTCTATAAAAGGCTCCCAAGATACTCCACAGGATTCATCAAGTTTATATTTTCTTCAACAGCGTTACCTCGAACAAATGATATCGAAAATTCAGAAAAAAAAGTTATACCTTAGGGGTCAAATTGGTGGGTTTTCTTTAATTCAACGTTGTTGTGTAGCAATTTGCAAATAAATCAATGTCATAAGTACACATTTTGCTGACTCATTATTGTGCATGTGACGTCACTATAAGCGGTAGGACGACTGCCGACGCATACTTCCAGACATGACGTAATGTGCAATCAGAGTCAAGCAACATTTATACTGGTCAGTACTAAATTTGTGACGATGTAGAGAGGGTCAGTTTTTTGTTCTCGTATTTCGCATAAGGTACAGCCTGGGACGTCCAATCCCCATTCGCGCTACAGCCAGGATCGCGAGAAACACGATTCGTCTCTCCTAATCCCATGGTGGGCAGACGTTGTCTTTTAGGTAGGCTCCGTTTAGCGGACGCGGCTGATCTGGATCGATACTTGCCGTCACCTCGTTGATGTACTTCCAGTACTGCTGGATATAATGACTCAAGAAGATAGCGTGTGCAAGCGTTTTGTCAAAGAACTTGTCGCAATGGGACCACTCGGGAGAGCCCTCAATTCTGGAACTGTGCAGTATGGCATTAAAGAGTAGCGCATTCAGGGCCAATCGTCAGATCAGAGAGAACTAAAAGTTGTTGACATGCGCCAAACTCTATTCAGAGCAGATATCTACCTCTTTCCACCTGTAGCGCTTGACTAACAGATCATCGTCTGCCCCCCTCCTCACTAATCTTATATGGAGTGATTTTCTAGAAAGCCGCGGAAGGTCACTAGACTGAGGAAGTTATTATAAGCGCGGCTCGACAAAACTATCAAACAATTGCAATAATCTCTTTTACGTACGACTGCCCTCGACCGAACGGTCGAGGAAAACGTCAGGGAAAGCACTATCCCCCGCAAAGTTTCGACGCAGATTCCTCTGTCAATGTTCGACTCAGGAATGCCAGTTTCTCAGGGTCGTCTCGATGACACGTCAAGTTAGGACTTCCCAAGATTCCCTCACACGGACGTTAATACGGACCTGACTGCAATGGCCTTGAGGCGGTTCACAGGCAGGGGAAGGCGTGTCAATCGGTAAATGATAGGAGTGAAGACGTAAGTGGCGCAAGCCACAGCTTTCACCTTTAAAGAGAGTTTCCTTCGAAGCCAAGTTCTAAGCGTCGCTCAGACCATTTGAATCTATCTCCGACCCTTTCCTCTCGAGCTGGAGGAACGGCCCTAATAACACGCCAAGGATTCGAACCTAGCCATCCGTCTAGCAGAAAAGAGCTGGAAGGGTGGTGCCACTGCTCCAGGCACCCACCCGCAAGCTAGTTGAGTTGCTGTATTTGATTTTGCTTCATGTGATCGTGTTTGTAATGTGTGAGCGTTTTTGTCACTCTCTCGATGTCTTCAAAGCACGACGCATAGACGGTTATGTCATCGGCGAACACGGAGATCCTGGCTCGAGCTCCGCCTGGCAAAGCTATAACGCGTAGGACCGAACTTGCCCTCTCACTCCTTAGCTTTCCAGATAGCGGCTCCAGTACAAGCATGCAGAGCAAGGGCGACAGCAAACAGCTCTGGCGCACCGACCGGGAGATAGCGAAATACTTCGAACGCTTTTTGTTGATATGTACTACTGCCGTCTGCGAGCGATACAGAACGGAGATCTATTTGCGGAAGTCCGGTATAAAACCGGCGTTTTCTAAAACAAATACCAAGAAGCGATGGTTAACACTGTTGAAAGCTTTGGACGGATCCAAGTTGATCAGCGCGGCGTTCGTGTCGTCTTCTATCACATTTGTAATCGTACGAATCAGATGCATATTGTGTTGAATTTATCTCCCGTTCACAGCGTAGTTCTGCTCAAGTTAAATCAATTCTCCGTGAAATAGGTTCGATAAGATCTTGGCAATAATCTTTAACTCTGTGTGTAACAGAGTAATTGTTCTGTAATCGTCTAGCTAGTCATATGCTTACAACATATGCCTCAGCCGGAACCATTGTTAGTGTATGTTCTAAGTACTGTTTCGTCTGGGCCTTATCTAGTGCGAGACGCTGGGGGTATTTGACAGAAAAAGCGTCTGATCTTAGTTTTTAAGCTAACCCACCACTTATTCTCGGTAACCGGCCTCACTCAAGCTGTCTAGATAAGCTGCATTAGCTTTTCCAGGAAATATCGTATCTCCAGCAATACGGTATTAAACTCCGAGTACCCTGCTAGTTTAGGCCTGTTTCCCAATATCAACTGGGGCATAACTAGTTTATGGTCCGATTGACCTAGCTATTTAGACACGATTTAAAGTCTACATCGCCTGTTCTGACTAAGATACTATCTAAATATGTATTCGCGTATTTTTCTATGTCATATTCTCCCGCCCCGGATGATCAACACGGGTCCTGTCAACCAGATCGCATCTTTCCATCAGGTCTGCAAGGCTAGTCTCTGATCTCGTTTGTTTTAGCTCTCTTCCCTAACTGATGACATTCCGATCTCCCATTAGAACTACATGTTTTGGATACGCGACAAACACGTCGAGAACTCGTAAAAAAGAAGACCCTCTCTCGAGCTGTGGTCGGCGCATTAACCGCAACAACCCGAAACACTACAACCTTCACGGCAATATCGGCTTCGCCCAGCCTGTTCCGCGCATGCCTATGAACAACATCTACTGTCGCGGACAGGGTGCGTTTCATAAGCAAAGATACACCCTTCTTACCTCGATTCCCATATGCGGAAAAAGGTCGTAGTCTTTGGACATCCCCGGATGAAACAAAGTGCGTCTATTGCAGCGTAGCTACATCCACTCCCAGGCACAAGAGATCCCTCCGGAAGCAAACCGCCCCTAGCATTCAAACTAGCCAAGTGCAGCATCATGGCCTTAACTTAAGCAGTGTCGCACCAAGTTCCGAAGTCTGCCGGCGAAAGGACGCCAGCACTATTCTCTTCTGAATCTACCAATTTCGTTTGAACCCGTCTGCCCGCGTGAAACAACCACTTCCTGAACTGATGAGGACGTAAGTTTTAAACAACGTTGTCTGTAGAGCAGGACACTTTAATATTTAATAGAAATATTTATAGTATATATATATATATATATATATATATATAGAGAGAGAGAGAGAGAGAGAGAGAGAGAGAGAGAGAGAGAGAGAGAGATAGAGAGAGAGAGAGAGAGGGGAGAGAGAGAGAGGGGGGATAGATAGAGAGAGAGAGAAAATAGATTAATATAGAGAAAATGGGGGAAAAGGAGAGGGGAGTAGGGAGAGAACGATATAAATTTAAATAGTTATAGCTCGTGAAAGAGCTATATATCGTGGAAACAGGAAGACAGGGAGAGGGAGAAAGACAGGGAGAGAAAGATGGGGAGTAATTGATGACCATCGTTTTTTTATACCTTAATGTTTGTTGTCCGGCACTGATTTTCAGTTTCCAGCTGTTAAAATGAACTCAATTAGGTTATACATGTATTCGTCTTCTTTTCCCTTTTTTAGTGGAAATATATAGGCCGTTATTTTTTGTAAAAAAAAAAAACTCTATTCTATCATCAACATTTCTCGCACGCAGAAGATTCAACCGCACAAACATGTTTAGTCGCACTAGTTTAATTAAATATGTTATGTATGTTGTCCTGTCAGATAAACTTCAACATCTCTATTTAGTTTATATGTTATGGTCTAGATGAATGCATCCGATCATACGAAATCATACCTCACATCTTATTCTGTTTTTTTCTGTATCACTCTTATCTCTCTTCCATCTCTTTCTCTCTCTCTCTCTCTCTCTCTCTCTCTCTCTCTCTCTCTCTCTCTCTCTCTCTATCTATCTATCTATCTATCTATCTATCTATCTCCCTCGCGCTGTGTGTCTGACTGTCTGTCTCTCTGCAATGTATAGCAATAATACATAGTTTTCCACGGGCAGCTGTTTTGTCGTTTAACGATGCATCACTATCGCTAGACATAGCGATCGCATTAATCCCGATATTCCTAACCAAAGTAATTACCAAAAGTGCTAACTTTGTTTTAGATGTGTTACTATCTAAACTAACGAGCCTGCCACTAGTAGGTGAAGATATTATATTGTCTATAAAATAGTCTATTCAGTTTTCCTCGAGTTTTATGATTTAGTATTGCGTTACGCTGATGAGTGCGCTAATCTATCTACCACAGTCACTAATAAATAGTCGGACATATATCTTGCTACAGATATGAGATACGAGGCACCACTTGTACATAACTGTATTCAACTCTTGGGTGACACTCACGTACGTTTCATCTGTCATGGGAGTTCATGTGGCTCAGTAAACCACCCCTTAGCAGCCACATACTCCAACACACCTGGAATGTTCGGTACTGATCACGTTCGCAAAGCGCATTTAAAAATCGAGTACCATATTTGATTTGGTAAAAAACTGTCTCATGTGTATGCTTGAGCATAACCAATCGCTGCCATCAGTCTTTCTCGTTTTCTATGTTCATGCCATGGATTATCTGTTTATGTTTTACTACAACCTTGGTGTGTGTATTCGACGTTTGTTATACTGCAGTTCATCATATAACAGTTTAAATAGTTTATCCTAAACTGATGCCCTGTCCTGTGCATCTTACTGAGTATAACACAGCCTTCTATACTCAACACTACAACTTTTTTATGGAACATGTATGTCTTGTTAATATTTATATGTATATATATATATATATATTTATATATACTCATATATATATATATATGTATACATATATATATATGTATATATACGTACATATGCATACATATATATATATAAATATACATATAAATATATATATATATATATATATATATGTATATATATATATATATATATGTGTAGGACCATGCTGCCCCACACGACGACCATAACCCCAACGTTGTGTGTCCGTGGCATTCTTGTCTCCATCATCTAACCGAGTCGTCTATCCACTGACAATTCGTCGAGGACACAGCACTGCTCAACAAATTAAACAAAAGAAACACAACTCTCGAGAAAGAACGCAAATACATATACGTTGTGTATAATTTAGTTTGAACTATGAGTGTGTGTGACACAGTCGCGGACTGTCGAGACCCTGATTGTCGTTCCTCAAGTCGTCAGCTCATCTCATCGTTTTTCGGTCCGATCCGCTCTTTGTAGAGGTTCGATACCTAACTGATCGGCTTCTCTCCGAAACCCAAACTCGTTAACTTTAAACCATACACCTTACTGTCGTCAAACTGTCGAAAAACTAACCTACCCCCTGTCATGAAACGCCGTCACCCCCAAATGGCGTGTTCAGTATTCGTTTCTGAGTCACCTGTCCTGAACAAGTGAAACTGACCACTTCCACATTTTCTTTTGTCTCTGTCGATGAGCCCGTTCCTATCATCGCGGCCTAAATTGTATCACACACATCACATGTCCAACTTATCATTTATTACATAAATTACAAAAGAAAAAATCATATTACATAATTTAAAAACAAAGGCATACAT
>OY744517.1:15779021-15866521 GCA_963556195.1 Sepiola atlantica | reverse complement strand
CATTATTAGAACACGAGTAAGAATATGTAATTAATTACAACTGCAAAAGTAAAATATAGCATTCAATAAAATCAGAAAAAATATATAATCAACAACAAAAAAATATCTTAAAATGAACAACAACAACAGCTGAGAAATATATGAAAACAAAATCGGTTGACTTGCGTGCCCCGCAACAATTAAGTGCCGAACGGTTATATAGAATCGGAATTAAAGTAAACGCTTACTTTGGCCATGACCCTTACCCTTACTTCTACCTTAACCCTGAAACTGATCATATCTCTACCCCAACCACTAACCACAGGGTCAAACTTAGTGTCGGCCCTAATGTAACTAACCACCTAAATCTTATGGATATACCTCAACTTAAAAAATAAGTTTCGAAACACGAACCCTACAGTTATACTTTTCGAGGGATTATTTGCAAGAGTAAACAGAAGTAAGGTGCGACTCTTCCACAGTTGAATTTTAATACATTGAAATATCTGCTTTGCACGTTGGAGACCGTGTAAGTCAGCCATCGCAAATCGAGCAAAAAGCAGTTTAATTTTCAGGAGATTATACGCAACAGTACATAGCGGCAAGTTACATTTATATCAAAATGGAATGAAAAGACTCAAACCATTTACTCTGCTGAGTGTGGTTCACTATAAGTCGGATATCGCATAGAAGCTTAGACTAAGTTTGATGAATTACCTTTAGTTGCATTTAAGTTGAGGAACTGTGAAATATTGTGTCGTAACTTAGTTGTAGTTGCTGTGTTGTGTTTAGGTATCGATAGGAACACAGTGAAAACGTCAATGAGTATACCCACGATTGTATAACCTTAACATTTATAAAAAAGGTTTAAGAAATGTAGAATAGTTTCTGAAGACCGAGTTGATTCAGCGAGATCACATTTAGCTACTAAACTGACGATCTGGCTGTAGCAAGCGGATCGGTAATTACGTAAAACTTTAATAAATGACACTGCCAAAACAAAATAAAGTTGGTAAAAAATAGAAAACAACCATCTTTTTTCCGGATTAGGCGCTAACCTACAAGACATGTTCACTTACCTTATCTTGTATATAATTTGCAAACACGTGAGTGTATTTTAACTAAACTTCCATATATAGACTCCTATTTTAGGTAGGGATGCGGCTTGCATTGAAATTCTCTTAACTGAAGACTCAATAATGTGCGTATCATCCACATCTATTATCATAATTAGGCTGTGTTAATCCATATTTGTTTCTTTTAGAAGTTGTCCTGGTATATGTTTATACGACCGAATAGATTTTAGAAATATTTCTTATGTGTGAGTTATCTGTTCTATCCATTTCACTTCTTCTAATTAACTGAAGATTCTAATTAATTCAGGAAATCACACATATTTAAATAGGTTAAGCATGTTACTTTCACCCTCTCTAAGGTATGTTGTTTAACCAGCAGTTATTATTTAATAGGCGATCATACACTTTTCTATATATCCCTGTATCTCTTTGTGCTTATTTACTGTTAACTGTAAAAAAAAGTAAAACAGAAGATTATAGTCCATTATAAACAATAGGAAATATCATGACAAACGTAAATACTATTTATAAAACAAACAAAAAAATAATTTATCATAAAAAATTAAGAATATCATGACAGGTATTTAGGATGGATTATGCAAGCCTATATATAAGATTAGAGGATTTCCACTTGTTCCAATTTTGAAAAGGGTTTAGCTAAAGACGTGTTGTAAATATAGATAGATAGGTTCCCACGAATGAATCATCAGCTAGTTTACATGCACAAAGTAAAAGGTTTACATGCACAAAGTAAAAGGTTATATCAAAGTGGCATAAGGCAATATGATAATGACGTCATGTGTGTATTGTTGAGAAAAACAGAGTGTTAAACTAATTTTTTCGGTGGAGTCTAAGCAAGGCGAACGTTGAATAATTATTTTATGATACATGTCAGAAGTTAAGAAAACCAACGTAGCAACATGTACTCCCAAGATATCTGTTAATCGAGTTCATCAATAAGATGAACTATACTTTTAGTTAAAAAGAAATCTAGTCTCTCGCTCTTATAAAGTATATGTCTCCAGATTAACATCGTTTAGTCTTCTTTCTGGGCGAGGAAAAGTGTATTGCAGGTAATCACAGTGAATAAGACATCGCTAGACAAATCACGACTGCAACAGCAATGCAGAGAAAACACAGGCGTAGAAATTAAAGCAGCGACGATAACAGCGGTGAAGTAGAAGAGTGAATAAGATAACAGTCAGCGTCAGTGAAAAACAATGCAAGCAAGGTAAGAAGAAAAAAACGTCAGCATGACAAATGTAAATAAGATTGATATTAAATGGACAATTGGGGCTGTCGCTTGTCGCTTGACAAAAATAGGTAAGGAGACTTATTAATTAACGTGCACTTACACACACGCTTAAAACAGTTTAAATGTGCGCCTCATTAGAAGAATGAAAATGTTAGTACGCTAAAGTCGCGTAAACTAAATTAATGATCAAACACACAGACACTATAATAAATGCACACACGATTAAAATAATTAAAATACTCGAAAAGTGCGGAAGTAGAACTGAACGAAAAATGGGTTGAAATAAGTTTTCAAGTATTATTTTAATAGTTAAACACGTTACCTATTTATAGTTTTTGACGTTTAAGACCTGGGCATTCTTTTATGAGAGTATCACAGACGTGACTTCCCATGAACACAGCGCAGAGGTCCAAGGAAGGAAGAAATTTTGAGAAAAAGGTGAAAAAAGAAAACCGACTAAAATGAGACAACTTAAAACACAAAAGAAGACACAGAAAATAGAGAATAAAAGGGGGAGAGAGAGGGACAGAGAAAGAGAAAAAAAGAAAAAAAGAGTATGATACAGTGCAATGGTAAGTAACTTTTCAAAGCTTTATGAATTTGTAATCTGTGAACATCTATACGGACTGTTATCAAGCTATTTTTTTTAATTAATGAATAGAAAATAAAAGAAAATAATTAACACATAAGTTAATGAATAGAAAATAAAAGAAAATAATTAACACATAAATTAATGAATAGAAAATAAAAGAAAATAATTAACACATAAATTAATGAATAGAAAATAAAAGAAAATAATTAACATATAAATTAATGAATAGAAAATAAAAGAAAATAATTAACACATAAATTAATGAATAGAAAATAAAAGAAAATAATTAACACATAAATTAATGAATAGAAAATAAAAGAACATAATTAACACATAAATTAATGAATAGAAAATAAAAGAAAATAATTAACACATAAATTAATGAATAGAAAATAAAAGAAAATAATTAACACATAAATTAATGAATAGAAAATAAAAGAAAATAATTAACACATTAATTAATGAATAGAAAATAAAAGAAAATAATTAACACATAAATTAATGAATAGAAAATAAAAGAAAATAATTAACACATAAGATATATTTATTTGTTTTAATGGATTTTGTTTAAAAACGGAAATAATAACAAGGAAAAATAAAGAAACACTGTATATGGAAAATGTAAAAAGTTACAAAAAAAGAAACATTTTTAATGATTAGACATTTTGATATTTAGTTGTTTTGTAATTTATATATTTGAATGTAGGGCATCTTTGGATATTGCTGGAAGTAAATGATGAGACAGACGGATACAGGGGAGCTGAGATAGAAAAAGAGAGCGGGTTTGATCTAAAGAGGTGTGTTCGTTCGATGCGTCTATTTTTAGGGAAGGTAGAGAAAGAGAGAGAGAGAGGGGAAGAGAGAGGGGAAAAGTTATTGTGGTTTACGATTACTACTAAAAAACTGTTTCTGATGTGGAATAGTAGTAAAGAGAGAGAAAAGGAAACACAAAAAAGATAGGGGAAATATGTGGCAATCATTTTGTGACGTTTTAAAAAATATTTTCTATTTTATTTTGTAAAATGGCAGTAAACAAAGAGATAGAGAGAGAGTGAGGAAGAACGTAAGACTCTAGGAAATGTGTATCACGATAATTATTATCAATGACATCAGAGAAAAATGTGAAAGGGAAATGCATATTTGATTTTCGAGAAATCTGAATGGTTTAAAAAAGTAAATAACATTTGAATGCGTGTGTTTTATTTTTACATTTAAAATGTAATGGTTGTAACGTTATTTCGAATCAAAATTGTAACTGTTTTCTTCTTTGCATTGATATCTATGTTTTGTAGTATTATGCCTCTGCTCATTGGGAGAAACCGACTTTGAAACTTCTTGGTCTGTCTCGCAGACAATTTATGGAGTACTGTTGTCATATTTATGCTGGTGAATCTCCCATACATTTGTAGGTTCTTGATAAGGTACAAAAAAGAATCTGTAATATTATTAGCACACCCTTTCTTATTTGCAGGCTCCCATATGTGATCTTGATAGTTTTAGTTGATTCTATCAAATACTATTATTGCATGTGTTCTTCAGAGTTATGTGATCTATTCCCTGCTTTTTTGTTCAAGATAGTTTGACTCGTTTGTCTAGTTGCTCCCATCAATGTTCTGTTTTGATAAATCATTGTGATACAGCTTTCTATTCCAGTAGCTTCTTTCTAAAACTGCAGACCTGTTGAACTCTCTTCCTGCGAACAGTTTTCCCGTAGTCCATTCAAAAATAACGACAATAGGAAAATATTGTCTTTGTGATTATCACATGTTATTCTTGTTAGCTCCTTACATCAAGTGACTTCATACCTTGCTTTGAGCGATTTCCATTATAAGACTTATATATATATATATATATATATATATATATATATATATAAAGACTACCATTTTAGTTGTTTTTGTTTTCTGGGCTTAATCAGAAAACATATTTGCTTTCTTTGTGTTGAATAATCATTTAAAAAAAATAACAGAGTAACAACGATTGGATACTCAAGATTATGGTCGGTCAATTAAGAATTCAAGTTCAGATATGTGTATTGTATGTTAATATATGTTTTGTGGGGTATTTTTATACATTTCTATTTCGGAATTGGATCAAATTGTGTTTAGGTAACATTTTTTATTTGTGGAAAGCCGAAAGCGAGGGTTATTTTTTTCGATTAGCTCCCAGTAATCCATAGTATAGGCAGGCTTAGCAAAGCTAAAATGAATATTCAATATCCGAGAGTGCAATGGGTGGCCAAACGGGTCCCCATCTTTGTAGCACAAGTAGAATAAATTATCAGTAAAACATATTTAGAACTACAATAAAGGGTACTTGATCAGCGGCAATGTAAGTTGCGTTCCAAGTCGATATATTAAATGAAGTATTTGAAATATATTCTCACATTAGTGATATCTCAAATTAACTTACACCTGCCATTTTCATATTATTTTACGTCAACACAATCAACACACAACGTGTGGGTTTCTCTATTACTCGATTTGCAGGTGAAATATTTTTTATAAAGCTTAGTTGTGTGTCGTAAATATAGAGTAGATTGTGTGAGATAGAAACTGGTAAAGCACATGTTTATCACGTACAATAATCAAATATTTAATAGAAAATATATTCAAAATTGTGTGGGTAATGCTAACAAAATGAACGTATACAATACATGAGAGTGTCTTAATGTGATAAATACAATGTGGCATATTTTTCGGCATTAACACACTTTTAAAATCATGTGTAAAGATATTTTCGAAGATAGTTATCCAGATGTTATTTTTATTCTGCGTGATTGACGAGATATTACGCTAGCTAAAATCAAGTATTCTAAATACGAACAAAACAAATATTTTTAGTTTAATCACGTGCTATAAAAAAAGTATGAAATCGACCAAGTTTTTACCAAGAACAGCTGTCTATGTTGTTGTAATTACTTCATTCCTCAATACAACATATTTATTTTTGGCCTCTGTTTACTTGCCTCCACACGTAAGACACCCGGTAGGTGTTTAATGTGCTAGACATCAAGTTATTCTTAAACGTACACTCTGTATTGGGGAAAAAGTAAACGTTGAGTGATTCCTAATTCACTGGCAGAGGAAAGGACATAAGACGTGTTGCATAAGGACAGTCTTTCGTCTTAGCTAAATTGTCAAGGAAGCTGGGTCGGTTTATAATGTGAAAAATTCCAGTTCCTCTCGATGGTACTGCATTGGATGATAACTATAGAAACTTACTTTTATGGAACATCGACTTGATTTCTTTCAGCTAATATCAACTAGTTTAAAGGTGAAATCGTCGTTTTTATTTAAAAAATATACTTGACTAATTAAAATGTACATGGTCTTGCCCTCCTCGAAACAAAAAACTTTATTGGGAAACTGCACAATATATTTCTAATTATATGTCGCAATTTGTAGAATAAAGATTAAACATGTGTATTATTTGTATTATTTGGATTGATCTTCTCATTTTGGATGCTATTTTTAGAAAGTGTCAGTTGGTTAATCCCTAACGATCTTCAGATGCATCTTAGCGAACTGGGGAAGCCTTTGAAGGTGATACTAAGTAAGGTTTTAATAAATATTTCTTACGTAAGACTTCTTCACATTCTGGTTTTCGGAACGAGACAAATCCATCACCGGTTTATTGAATAAAGGCTTCCGTTCGAATTCTATATAGATTCCCGAGTTCGACCTAACAATTTACGAGCTCGACAGGATGGACCTGACAAAAGCGGGAGGTTACATTGGCCGAAACATTGTGATAATATTCAAGATGAAAATGGGAGTTTGAATAATTGAAATGATATATACATCTCATAAAATAAAAATAATCATTGCATGAATTGATAATATACAATCATAACCAGATCACTTAATTGTGCTCAATCAATAGTTTACAGGAATATGGCGGTTCGATATTTTGTCCGACTCATTCCTAATCTCTGGTTTCTCCATGTAAGACACTCACAGTAAAGAACTTGTATGTTATGTCACACTTGAAAATATATGCATTTCCCGCATCTGTATTCCTAACACCAAACGGAATATCCATGAACATAGTTGTTGCTTCAATAATTGTGTATCTGTCGAATACGTTATCATGGGATTGCTTCTATGTGGGTTATAATATAGTTGTCTTAAAATACACTGGCAATCAATATGTGTCTAAGAGTAGCCTCATTAGTAAAAAAATGTGTGTCATTCTATTCATCATGTTTACTCATCTCATCATATACTTCATCATTTAACTGATCATCTATCAATCTCAGTAAAGTTTATTCTCCACTTACGCTCGGCCTTCTTTAGTTGTGGCATGAAGTGTGTGCCCCTAAATGCACACAAAACAAACTAAAACGAATCGTAGTAAGAATAGCGTGTAAGAGGTTACAATTAAAAGTTAATGCTATGTTGAAGAAGTAACATGTATACACTATGGATACTAAACTGATATCCGTCCCAAGAAGTGTGAAATAAATTTCTCAAACGACACATTTTGCACAAATTTTCTGTCCTTTAACGAGAGGTTTCAGCACCATATATTTTTAGTAAACCTTATTAATAGAACCCTTCTCTGATGTTTATAACGCTCCATGTAATTCTAAAAACATACTTACTATTGAAGCTTAATCTTAAGGAGTCTTAAAAAGAAATTAAAATTCAGGAAACCGTTCTTAAATTTTATCTAGAGTTTAAGGATTATAGAGAAAATGTAATGTAATGCTTAAATATTTTAACATTTAAATGGGAAATGTTGCTCATATTTTGCCTTATAAACCCCTTTAAAATACCCAAAAAGAAACTGACGTATGTGGACTATTATTTAATGGATGTATTCTACATCTGGTAACAATTTCGCAAAAATCAAAGATATCTGAATATATAGGAAATGCTTACACCCAATGCTTGTCCGTTTTACATAATATTAAAGTAAACTTACTATAACCAATACTGGCCACTCTTGCGCCTAGCAGCATTATTTCTACAATTCATGATGCTCATTTAAGTAATGAGAGAATCTACTACGTAATTAAAGCATACTGTCCTTAGAGGGTTCTAACACATCAGTGTAAAAATACTTCCGCCGAGTTGGTGTGTTGATGGGTATGTTATGCTCAAATACTAGCTATAGGCATTTTCAGGGTTCGATTTTGCGGAGTAATAGTGTATCGGTATCCTACCACACACAGCGCATGGTATTCCGAAATGCCGATCCATATGACACGTATAAGAGTCAACGTCGTTTAAATTGGGTGATCTATAAGAACCAATGTTTGAACGTTACTGTACAATACATAAAGTGTACATTGCACATTAAAATATATAAACATATACACCTACCTAATTTTTGCATATTGATATATGATTGGTGTATGTCATCTAATGTTTTGGTTTAAATAAATTCGTTTATGTAATTAATTTGGCTGATTAGTTTTATTAATTAACATGGTGTAATAATTAAAGTAATGCGAAACTCAACTGATTATAGAAACTTGCAAATTAATTTAAACATAATTAAATAATGTATACTTTTAATTACTAAGTTTATTCACGCGGCGCTACCTTCTTACAACATTCGTACACGAAAAAAAAAACAACTTGCAAGGAAGGGAACGGATTATTCAGCTCTAATCTCGAATTCTTCTTAGTTTTATTTTTCTCGCTCCAAAATATGTCGGAAAATTATATAGAATTGCTTTTAATCGTAACGACATCAAAAATAAACATTTACTGTTCATAATATGACATCAAACTTTCTGCTTCGAAATTTTTCAGATGAGGTTTGATAATTCGTAGAATTTGGTATATTCGGTCTACTGTTCTCATCTTGGGTGTTTTTTCTCACAACGTTTCGGCCGATGTAAACTCCGACCTTATTCAGTTGAACTTAGTCGAACTCGGAATATGGACGTAATTTCGAACGGAACTCTTTATTTAATCTACGGGGGTATCATGCTTTCGTTCCATCGGCCATTCCCAGGTTCGACAAAGTACACCTGAAAAAGGTCGGAGATTACATCGGCCGATACGTTGTGATCAATACACCCAAGATGAGAATACTAGTCCAAATATACCAAATTCCACGAATTATAAAATGTTATCTGATATATGAATTAACTACGATTTTCCTGTGTAGTTGTATGATTAATAGCTTTTCAACAACAATGTACTTAAAATAGCTGTTTCCCCATCAATTTTCGGTCTATATTGTGAAACGTATAGTATTTTCGATCAATTTCATGGATTGCTGTATTTAATCCAAGTCAATATTTGAGACTGAAATATGTTTTCATTCGACAAATAAAAGACTACGGAGATGTTTTACACTAACAGCGATAATAGCTAATAGGTCTACACAAAATCGGCGAGAACTAATTGAGGAACAGATACATTTCTTTAGCTTCAACGCTAAAAATGAATGAACGGTAATTATGTTGTGTATGTTCGCTTTCTTTCTCTCGTTTCTATCAATGTTTGTCTAACCAACATTCAATTTGTAAGGGAGAAAAAGAAACGAGAATCTGATTAATGTATTTAATAGCGTCAGCAATTATTAATTAACCCTAATGGCTTTGCGTCCCGTACTTAGAGACACTTTGTAGATTCAAACTTTTACCGAGGCATTCTGAGTTTTTCCTAAAACATAGCTAGAAAGTGGCAATTAAAATATTAAGCGGAGTGATTTGTTTTAATTCTATTTTCTTCTGTAATTTACGAAAAGTGTCACCCCGAACGACGGGGAAAAACTCTGTACCTTCTGTAGAAAGAATACCATGTTTTAAAAATGTTATTACAATTTATATAATAATCCTTGTACTGTTTGAAACACGTATGCCTATTTTATATTAGAGGTATGAATTCCCTGCATTGGTACTTTCTGTTGAACAGCTATTCACCTAGTAAAACAGGCCATTTAAATCAATAATGGTTCATATTCTTGTACATTTCTATACAAAACGGCTCAATGTGGAACAACTTAGTAACTTTAATGTGCGTGCTCATCTGACACGTATTGATGACAATAAATATACCCCATTTATGTCTGAAATCATTATCATTCAGCCAATCTGAAAATTGCCTGAGCAACGCATCTAATCACGTTGGGCTATTTGACTAAAAACGGAAAAGCATGTAAAAGCAGAACAATAATTGGTATTAATTTGCTACTAACGAGACAGGCACGTACTGACAACGCCAAGTTCTTTGAAATGATAAATGTGCTTAGATGACAGCGTCAATTACGAACAAACACATAACATGAACATTAAGAGACATGCAACAGTGATAAACAAAACGGCCCCGACTAATAACACAGTTTATTTTTTCAAATGATTCTCAGTCGTGTGACACACTCACTTTAGTAGAATCAGTTGAACTTACCAATACTTAAATTCTTACGTATCGGCGGTATATACGTTTTTTTGAGGTGGTACGAATTTAGACATTTTGGAGTATGGTATTGAGTTTGAAAATTTAACAAAAATAGTTATCTGTTCTGTTGGCAGTGTAATATATTCTGACGATACATATTCAAACTTACCGGACCCAAAGAGCCTGCTATTACTTAGTTGTTTACTTACAAGACATCCAAAGAGCATTATAAGTATTTAGTATTTTGTAGGTGTCAGTGCCTTAACCTGATTTTAATATTCCCCTATAACTGAAGTACGTATACTCTAGTATACTGTTGTTGCCGATATTAAATATCAAAATTTTGTGAAACAAAAATACCTCGATTTTATTTTCAATAAATTAAGTTTTACTAATAACAATGCGAATAAGAAAAGTTACCAAATTTCTGGAAACAACGAGAGAAATACTTTGTTATGTAACTATTTGTACTTGTAGATTATGGATGTACACTTCTGTGTTACATATACTAAATATCCCTTTGGTGTGTAACAGTAAGCACGGAACAAGTTAACATTCTAGACAGCATACCAATCACAATCACTAATTAATGTTACTTTATGTCCTACGCTAACATGGATGTACAATGAATAAAAACATGTTTCTCAAAGTACTCATATATATTTATTATTACCCTTCAGTAAGAAAATACAGGCATAGTAAATAAAACATTTATCAGTAAACTTTCCTATGAAGTTTTCTAGAAGTTCGACCCATTCTCAGATAGAACGACGACTTCTACAACAAAACACAGCGATCATGAAGCTGAAAGAAAAAGAGCTAAATAGAAGTCATTTAAATCCAGTTTAATGATAAAGATTAAAATTTACTTAGAGAACAATAATTCGATATTTTGTGCACTAGATAAGGATAAACGTATGTGCATAGAGATAGTAACATTACAAAAATACTGGAAAAGCGAACCCGTTTAGTATTTGAATACCTATGTCATATACTTTATTTAGTATACAAAGTAACCCCTTGACTAATCGCATGTAATGTACGAAGCTTCTGATAAACAAACTTACTAAACTACACCAGATTTATCAACATTACTTTCAATTCTATTAACAACTCCATTTGTATAGGCATGCCATGAATAGATAACGTTCGTCTTATCTTATTGTGTTCGCTGCCAAACCCTTCACACAGAAAACATATTCAACCATAATAAATAATTATTCGGTGAATCGTTTCAAGAGTGTTATGACAATCAAATGTGTATTTGCTCGAACGATGATTTTCGAGATCAAATACAACAATTGCGTCGCTGAAACAAACACAGAAAAGTATGTGCTTCACACAAGTACGAGATCGTTTACATCCAGTTTGAAATATTAAATGATGGTTTACAAAGATACACAGTCAACAAAGAAATACATTTTCATTGCCATCACTTGACATTATATAGATGTTGTTATTTAATTAATAATTTAAACTGCACCACTAAAAAAGTATATACTACGTATTTTTACCAGAACAAGTTTTATGTGGTTCATGGAAAAAAAACTAACATTTTAAACTTGATAGGGCATCATACAATATATTCCCAATAATAGTTGCTCGTCTTTTTAATATAACTTCTATACACATGGTTGGCTATCCATTACTTTCTGAGATGGCTTACTTGCGTAGTTCTCATTTGGCCCATATTATTTCCAACTTTCCGTTTGCGAAAACAGGCATTTGCCTAGATTAGCGTATTCTTCTCCTCCTTATCTCTGAAATATGGCCTTTAGGATATTAATCTATAAGTAATAATGCATAATTATATACTGAAATACACCCCCTTACACAATACAAGCTATGCCTTTTTTTTCACGTTAATTTTACAATAAGCGTTCATAGATGGTATTTCTATATTAACTGTTGATAGACCCAGGCCCAATTTTCTATGGTTTTATTTTATTAATAATAAAGGCTCGCCAGATAATTGACACATCCACCAATTAAACACATAGCAACATTACTTTAAGGGTTTGCAAATATCGGATAGAGCGGAATTGTCTCCCTTACTCTTTTCGTAAACACTGCGAAGCTGTAAATAATATTACCTCACCTTATGACCCTGGTCGGCATAAGCGGTGGAAAGTGTATGGGTTCCAATGAGCGCACCATTGAGATGATCAGCGTGTCTATTTTCATAAGACTTATAATGCGTTAGTCTGTATGGGTGGTTTAATTTAGTTTAAGTCGACACTCCCTGAAACATTTCATGATCAAATAGGAACGACTACGGTGTATTCCCTATTTCCTTTTTCCAAGCAAAGAAGTGACTTGCTTTTAGAGATCGCCCGTTTTTGGCTATATCATGATATTTAGCACTCTAACGGAGTATTATTATTTTATGCAATCAGATGATTGAATTGGGTGCAATAACATAACAATAACTATAAAAATAATATATAAATAATACAGTTGTCTGTATATCATAGGTAGTATTAAGATATAGCGGTGTCTTTGATTGTCTCTGTGTGTCTTTCTTACGTTACACAATATATATATATATAGAGAGAGAGAGAGAGAGAAGGAGAGAGAGAGAGAAAGGGAGAGAGAGATATGAATATATGTATGTATTGATGGATTTGTGTATCTAAATGTGTATGTATAATAATATGTTTCGATATATGTTCTGTATTTATGTTTGAAGTATATTTTCTGCGATTTATTGTATGTGCACAAACGTAAATGTTTTCCATTTCTGATGTCTATATAAATTTTAAAGTCTTTTTCAAATTTAAAAAGATAGCACTTGTAATGCTATTCCGTAAATTTTTATATCGTAAATAGATTTTCTTTATTGTGATATCTTGGTCGCACATGATTCCAAGACCGGAATTAATCTAGTCTGGTTTTGTATCTTACTGATGTTATTAAATGCAACATCACTTTGAGAAAGTGCACCATTCTCATATAAGTTCATATGGTGTAGTCATACTGAGCAGACTTACTTGTGCTTCAAATACTATGTTATTTTGAATCTTTAGTCAGCGCTTACTTTTAGGGGAACTATCCTCATGCCAGGTTGTCATGACAACCCCCTGTACGAATATCCATTAGCAACTCGGCTGCTTTTCGAAATCCATTTTTTCTTCAGCCGTTTTTCTAGTAAATAATGGCATGACTATATCTATGAGACCTCAGTGCAAGCAACAGCCACAATTCTTGTTACTATGTCATGTTGTTTGCAATTAAGTGGGGTACGTCGCTACACATTATTTTTAAAATACTTAAGCTGGTTCAGCAGTTTGTTTATATGCAGCCATTTGTAAAGAAACAGCTAAAATTAAAGAGTCAGCTAAGGAAAATGACTTATACAAATGATCAATAATTTATCTCCCTCGAAAACGGGTCAGTGTACAACTAGTTAATGATAAAAACGTTTTTAAAGAAACAGCTAAAATTAAATAATCAGCAAAGGCAAATGACTTATACAAATGATCAATAATTTATCTCCCTCGAAAACGGGTCAGTATACAACTTGTTAATGATAAAAACGTTTTAAAAGAAACAGCTAAAATTAAATAATCAGCAAAGGAAAATGACTTATATAAATGATCAATAATTTATCTCCCTCGAAAACGGGTCAGTATACAACTTGTTAATGATAAAAACGTTTTAAAAGAAACAGCTAAAATTAAATAATCAGCAAAGGAAAATGACTTATATAAATGATCAATAATTTATCTCCCTCGAAAACGGGTCAGTATACAACTTGTTAATGATAAAAACGTTTTAAAAGAAACAGCTAAAATTAAATAATCAGCAAAGGAAAATGACTTATATAAATGATCAATAATTTATCTCCCTCGAAAACGGGTCAGTATACAACTTGTTAATGATAAAAACGTTTTAAAAGAAACAGCTAAAATTAAATAATCGGCAAAGGAAAATGACTTATATAAATGATCAATAATTTATCTCCCTCGAAAACGGGTCAGTATACAACTTGTTAATGATAAAAACGTTTTAAAAGAAACAGCTAAAATTAAATAATCAGCAAAGGATAATGACTTATACAAATGATCAATAATTTATTACCCCCCAAAACCGGCTCAGTGTACACCTAGTAAATAATAAAAATGTTTTTAAAGAAACAGCTAAAAATAAATTATCAGCAAAGGAAAATTACTTATACAAATGATCAATAATTTATCTCCCCCCAAAAACGGCTCAGTGTCCACCTAGGTAATAATAAATATGTTTTTTAAAGAAACAGCTAAAAATACATAATCAGCAAAGGAAAATGAATTATACAAATGATCAATAATTTATCTCCCCCTTTAAAACGGCTCAGTGTACACCTAGTTAATAATAAAAACGTTTTTAAAGAAACAGCTAAAAATAAATAATCAGCAAAGGAAAATGACTTATACAAATGATCAATAATTTATCTCCCCCTTTAAAACGGCTCAGTGTACACCTAGTTAATAATAAAAACGTTTTTAAAGAAACAGCTAAAAATAAATAATCAGCAAAGGAAAATGACTTATACAAATGATCAATAATTTATCTCCCCCCAAAAACAGCCCAGTGTCCACCTAGATAATAATAAATATGTTTTTTAAAGAAACAGCTAAAAATACATAATCAGCAAAGGAAAATGACTTATACAAATGATCAATAATTTATTACCCCCCAAAAAGGCTCAGTGTACACCTAGTAATTAATAAAAATGTTTTTAAAGAAACAGCTAAAATTAAATAATCAGCAAACTAAAATGACTTATACAAATGATCAATAATTTATCTCCCCCCCCCCCAAACGGATGCGTGTATAACTAGTTAATAATAAAAACGTTTTCCCATGAGTTAGTGGTCGTTCCGTGTGTGTACATTAATACGAGTAGAAATATGACATTAAAACACTAAATATTAATTGAAACCAGCATATGTGTGTAATATATACTTAAGTAATAAATGGGATATTATATGTGGAATTTGTCCATTATTTAATTACATAATTATGACTGATAACAAGCCGCAACTCGAAGATACTAATAATGTTAATCTATCGATATTCTTTATATGTTAAATGAATTCAGGAATAGCTCGTTCACAATATTTTCTATTTTTGAAGTCAACTATATTTTCTAGTGTTTCTCGACCGAAATAAAATGTCCGCTAAGTCGTTAACCATATTCAATCCCGCATGTAAAGCGTAAGTAGCCTCATGTTGTCTAGGTTTCTTAATGTATGTCGTCTGATTGTGCACATTATCAAAGAAAGGACCAATACGATTTTAGTAGCGTTTCGACGCATTCCTTAGAATTAGACTTGCGCTGTTTTATCTCGTAGTTCTCAACAAAAGTTTAAAATTTCTTTTATGTCCGCCACCTTTTAGATCGTCTCCGGATTCACTTGACGGATGATAGCAAATTCCAGTTGTAAACAATCAACTACGGCAAATATAAGCGATGAATTGAAAACAGTCCAAACTAATTCCGCTAATGGATTCGATTACTTTATACATCTCTAATAACACGTAGAAAGTGGATAAAATACGACATCAAATGTTTCCCGAAATGTTCTGTTAACATTCTGCGGCTTTTAACTTGGAATGAATTGTCCAAACAAGTCTCGATAGGAGGCAGAACAATATATTAACTTTCTTAATGTCTGCAGTAAAATCAATTCCTTGCGTTATTTGCTTGTACGAGTGTGTATATGCGAGCGTGTTTGATGTATTTGTGTGGCAATTGTAATGGGGGGTGCTTGAGAGAAAAGTTCGTTATTTGTGGTAGAAATTAAAAAAGATTACCTACTGTTTTACTTTTGCCTCACCCCACCTCCTCAGTCGAGCCGGTGGGGGTGTCGATACTCTCCTCTGTGTGCGTTCGGCCGGACAGCGGCAAAGAGAATAGAACGAAAAAAGAGTGTGTGACTTGTTTTATAGGGAGTCAAATTACGCATGGTACAGCTGACCTGTTGGTCCCTGATTGGCCGGAACTTCGGCCAACGTGCTTTCACGAGATAACCTCTTCTTCTCTATCTGCAAGACGAAGAAGTGTTAAGCAAACAAAGAAAAAGAAGTAGTCGCAACAAATATTCCCTGACCGGTATTAGCGTCTGTCACAGGCTCACCTTCATGCTTTTTTGTACCTTTTTGCACATCCTCACCTTCGGCTTACTATATTTATTTATCCTTCCTAATATAATGATACCTCAAGTTATGCGCCCCTACAAGTAACGAACCAATGTAATTAATATGTTGCCAATATTGTGTCTGAGGAAGTATAATCGCTAGAACCTGACTGTAGTTATAGCCAAACTAAATGTTTATATAATAAATATTAATAAAGATCTCCCTAGTATTGTGCACTTTTGAAATAATGTTGGTTTTAAGTACATTGTACAAGCCCATTTTGCCTCGGTAAATGTGAATGCATATATATATATATATATATATATATATATATATATATATATGTATATATATATATATAAGAATTTATAAATAATATTTTATAATTAACCCATATACACATGTGTTTCATGCTAACCCTGCAATGTTCAGTATGGAAGAGACAATCCTTGCCGGCCACACGGTTAGAACCCCAATACGAAAGTCATATTTGACTCAGTAGTCGGAGTGTGCACCAATTTGCGCACCACGCATTTTTTAGGAATTGGAATGTAAATAAACGTCTTAATGGCAGATTCAGCGGCCATATAAGCATGCAATCGAGAGTACTCGATAGGCGGGGTGTAGAGGGTGGCATTACTCTGTAAATAGCCGTCTGTTGTCAAGTAATTCAAAGTGTTCCATCTAGCGAAAGCTTTGAATAATTATTCATGAATAATATTTTCAAATCTATCCATATACACATGTGTATCATGCCAAATACACACTCAAACACACACGCACGCACATATATATATATATATATATATATATATTATGTAGGTGGGGATTTATGAAAAAGTGATAGCAATGAAGAATATCAGGATGGTTAAATAGAGGGTGAACAAAAACATACAACCCAATACAATAATTGAGGTAGTAATCTACACAAGCATCTATTTACTTTTCGATAGGTCTATACGTATAATATCACTAAATATAATATTAAGAGATATAATATATTTTAATATTTATACAATCCGTGATAATGCAACACATTAAGCTATTTATAGAGAAAAAAAACTATCTTAAAAGAGAAACAAAAAGTGTGTCAAATAGAAAGCAATATTATCAAATGGCTGCCTCTCTGAAGGTAAGCATCGCACAAAATAACAGGATGGCACACCAGCACATCTAATTTTTGTTCAACACTGTTTATGCTACTTAAAATACCTTTAAAAATTAATTAAATATTTTGTTGGGTATTGTTAAGCATTAATATCACACTTAAATCATTACACTTAATAGTTTGGCATTAGTACAGAATATGTTCATTTATGTATTTGCTTATCTATATAATAGATTATCATACAACCATACATCTATGTGTGCGTATTCATACACACATATTATATATATATATATATATATATATATATATACATATATATATATATATATATACATATATATCTATATATATAGTATATATATATATATATATATATATATATATATATATATATATATATATATATATATATATATATGTTTGAAAAAAGACAAACGGAAAACAGATTAGTATGCGGGAGAAAAAAAAACAAGAGAGTTGAGCAGTTTCGTTCGTATTACCGAACGTCTTCAGAAAAAGTGAAGATTTGGAAACAATTTTATTTTATTTTCAAGGCACAATACGAGATTTGTAATAAAATATGTAAGTACTTACGGGTAATGAATATTTTTTACAATTAAGTCAAAGTTATAAAAATATAAAAACGTTTAGCGGTATTATGAATGCTGTTAAGTCATCGATGATTGGCTAGTTTGCGAATTCTTAAACCGATGTTACTTGATTTGTAATTTGCGAAATAATAGCTTGGATATGTTTGCCAGTTAATTGGGTTTTGTGGGAAGACTTAGTTGTTCGCGGGAATATAAGTTACTACTCTCTCGTAGGCTTACTTAGTAGGGAGAGGCTTCAGGTGGGACTACTAATAAATTTGTGGGTTTTGGTTTTAAAAATAAGTAACACTTTCTGGAAACATGGTCGAAGGGAATAGTCGAAGTAAGTGGTCTGTTTAGATGCGTGTGTTATGCTTTATTTTCATTTTGGAAGGATAAAACAAACTCTATTTCATATATATATATATATATATATATATTTATATATATATATATGTATATATATGTGTATATATATATATATGTGTGTGTGTGTGGGTGTGTGTGTGTGTGTGTGTGTGTGGGTGTGTGTATGTGTATGTGTGCAATAGAATCCTCTATGTGTGGGTGTTGCTTTGGCAATATCATCAAATAACTATTTTTTTTTAAATGTCTGACTCTCTGGTTTCTCTTGGTATTATTACGTTTTTGCTTATCATATTTATTTTTGTGTATTTCGTCGGCAATGATAGAAAATTACTGTGGGATGTTGACTTGGTCCGCTATTTTAGCCATCAATGATTATCTGATCATTATGACGCACATATTTTCTACTGATCGTCACGGCTTTAATTTTCTGCTATTTTCATTGCTGATGCGTTACATTTAATATATCATAGTTTTGATTGTGAGGGGGTGAACTTTGTTCGAGTTAAGTGCCGGTCGAAATGACATCCATTTTGGGAAAAATAGGTTCATTCTCAGAATGAGTAATCCCAAGAAGTCATGACAACTGGTGAAACCTGTCCGACTTCAAAAGTTGAGCTTCAATAAAGGTCAGCCCAGCTCTGGTTATGATTTCTAATACAGGGCAAAGGACGGTGACGTCACTTGTTGTTGTCAAAAACGGGAAATGAGATCAGTCTCTCATGGAAGATCGAAGCGACAAGATCGTCGTGATAGAAAGCGAACGAAATTGTCCAGAGATGTAGACAAATAAGTTAAGACTGTGTCTCCAAAAATGAGACAGAAGATCGACATCTCGCCCCGTCTACAGAATTTAGAAGTTAGCAGATAAGACAAGAAGAGAAAAAGAAGCAACATCAGATTACCACTCTCTCCCGAATATGAGAATGTTCAAACCAATAAATCGTTCACGACCCTCTAGAAACGTCCTCGGAGCTATTTCTTATCCGTTGGGAGTGTTTTCCGTTTCAGGGGACCGCTGCTCCACGCCAGCAAACGAGAGCCCACTAGACGAAGGAAGAAAACCACACGGCAGAGCTATCAACAATGAAGAGATCCGGCAAAGGTAATTAATTGAAACCGGTATGTAACATTAGAACTACGATCGTAATCGTTATAATCATCTTTATTACTATTATGATCATCATTAGTGTTTAATCATTATAAGAAATATTATTAATAGTATCACTTCAAGTATTATTTCAAGAATTGGTATTATTATTATTATTATTATTATTATTATTATTATTATTATTATTATTATTAGTATAAGTATTAGTATTGTTATTATGTTTTTATTATTATTGTTATTATTATTGTGTTACTTTCTCATTGAAATAGTTATTACGAGTGGGACCCGTATAAATTACACGTGATGATGTTTTTAATACTAAGTATCTTGTTCTTAAACTATACATGTTTAAATAAAATATGATAAGATTTGACTTGTATATTTATTTAACAAAATAAACAATACATGAAACAATTTACACAACTTCTTTATATACAATATTTGACGTTGATATCGATCCTGAACCAGTTTTCGTGAGGTTCGACTCGGAAGCGTTCGGCTGTCCTACGCAAACGCCCGAGAGTTGACGAGCCGATTTATACCAGACGATAATGTCGATACGGTGCTGCGTCCTATGATGATAATGTTTTGCTTGTATTGTTTTTTTGTTGTTTTTAGGGTTAGGGTTTAGTTTAGTATTAGGGTTAAGAGGTTAGGATTAGGGTTAGAGTTAGAGTTAGGGTTAGGGTTAGGGTTTAGGGTTAGAGTTTAGATTTAGGGTAAGGGGTTAGGGTTAGGGTTAAAATATTTATTTGATAATAGTAATTTCGCTCTATTTTGTTTGTTTTATTTGTTTTGTTGTTTAAAAAATTTCTTGCAACTATGAACTAAAAATTATAGGACGCAGCAAGTATCAAACTCAAAACAAATATATATTTGATAACAGCAACTTCGCTATGTTTTGCTTCTTTTGTTTGTTTTTTTTATTGTTGTTTCTTTTAGAAAATATCTTGAAAATACAGGGTGTTTCAAAAGTCTTTGGAACATTACAAATGCGTATATCTCATGAATTATTCCAGGTAGAAAAATGAAACTGGTGCCATTTTAAAGCTTGCTTAATCAAGTTTTTGGTCATACTAATGATTTTCGTGTTATCTTTCCAGGTGCAGTAATGGCGTTCTCTAAACAAGACAAGGCATTTTGCGTCCTCCAATTTGCAAAGACTGAATTGTGGACATGTGTTCAGCGTGCATTTAGCAGGAAATTTAAAAAAGAAGCCCCTGAAAGGAAATCCATTGTCAGATGGCATGCTAAATTTGTGAAAGATGGGTGTTTGTGCCCAAGTAAGCGAACAGGTCGCCCTTCAACTTCAGAAGATGCAGTTGAGCAAGTTCGGACAGCCTTTCAGCGGAGCCCCCGTAAATCAGTGAGAAGAGCCAGCAGGGAACTTCAGCTTGCTCCAGCAACTGTCTGGCGTGTCTTAAGGAAACTACTGCAAATGGTACCTTACAAGCTCAAGTTGGTCCAAAAGTTGAAGGACACTGATAAGCCAGTTCGCCGTGACTTTTGCATTGCAATGCAAGAGAAGTTGGAAGATAACGGCTTTGATGACCGGCTTGTTTTTAGCGATGAGGCGACCTTCCATCTGAATGGCAAAGTTAACAAGCATAACACTCGCATATGGGGTACTGAGAATCCTCATGAACTTCTTGAGCACGAGCAAGATTCACCAAAAGTGAACGTGTTTTGTGCAATTTCCAAGAAAGGTGTCTAGGGACCGTTCTTCTTTGAAGAGGCAACTATCACTGGTGAATCCTATCTCAACATGCTGGAAGACTGGTTAATGGCTCAGTTGGAACAAGCAGAATCTGATGACTTAATTTTTCAACAAGATGCACCACCACACTGGAGTCTTAGAGTAAGGCAGTTTCTTAACACAAGGCTGCCTGGTAGATGGATTGGGAGATCTGGGCGAGGTGATGACGTTCTCATGCCCTGGCCTCCTAGGTCTCCAGATCTTACCCCGTGTGACCTTTTCCTTTGGGGCTTTGTCAAGCAACAAGTCTATGTGCCGCTCCTTCCAAGAGATTTTGACGAACTAAAGGCTCGAGTAACGGCAGTTGTGGGAACCATTGACGTCAAGATGCTGGAACGCGTTTGGCAGGAAATGGACTATCGACTAGATGTCTGCCGTGTGACGAATGGTGCTCATATTGAGCAACTTTGAAGATTCCCCACAAAACTTGAAACTTTAACCTTTCCAACGGTACCAATTTCATTTTTCAACTCCTAATAGTTTTTGGGTTATTAAAAATCGTTATGTTCCCAAGAGTTTGAAACACCCTGTATAACTTACAATCACAGGACGCAGCACCGTATTACAATTGTCGTCTGGTACTATTCGGCTCGTCAACACTCGGGCGTTCGCGTAGGACAGTCGAAGGCTTCTGAGTCGAACCTCACGAAAAATGGTTCAGGATCGATATCAGTACCCAATATGTCTAGTGAAGGTAATATTACGACGACTAAACATTACTTTAACGCTGGTGGCTGACCGCTAATGTGCGGTAATTTTTTACTCTGTTGAGCCACTCCCTAATCTGTGTTACACATCGCATCTCCAAACACCTGCTGAATCCAACGTGCCGACGGTGATGAACACCATTCCAAAATGAAACTTCCCGAGGTGTTTCGGCAGTGGATGGATCGGTGGACTTAGTATGCGCAAGCACAAGGGGCCTACTTTGATCGGGGTTTAGGGTATCAACCTCGTTACGTATTTGAAATATTTTGTCTGGCCAAAGGTCGTATACGTTTTAGACAGGCCTCGTATTTCTATTTTGGCGTGTGAACTGAGTCTTCGAATGTATTTAGGAGTGCTCTCTTCCTCCGAAATTCTACATAGCAGTGGTGGGAAATCTCACGTTATGAGTAGCACAATGAAGCATAATCAAGCATGACGACAGTGAGGCAATATGTGACGACGCTTTTTATTTATTTTGTTGTATATTTGAAGCACAAGAATAAAAGAAGATGCAGAAGCTTCGACTTCTGCCACCCCTCTAAGATCATCTGTACTATTAGCTATTACTGTCCAACTATTTAGAGAGACAACTGCAATTAATGGCAACGTAAAATACGATGAATGAATTCTCCACGCTATGCTACTGCTTATCCAAATCTGTAATGACCTTAAGTACCTAAGAATGTTCATGCACTTTCTTATTCTGATGTTTTCTTCAGAAGCGATAACAAACTATTGAACACATTATTCGTCGTTACTTATCTGCTTATTAAATTTATTCATTTTCGTTGAGAATAGAGAAAACAGAACTTACAGATTGCATCGTTAGCTTAATGATTCCCGTTTCGGGTATGGAATATATTATGCTAAATGTATCTCCTTGTAAAGATATTAGACATTCCGAAATACTGTAAAAAACATCTTTGTTCAATAAGGTTAAATAAACCAGATGAATGAAGAAATTCCATTAGACTGTATACATTAGTTAGAGTTAGATTAAATGTGGTTGTCAATATATGACGTCATGAAGAGGAGATCAAAATAAAACGTGTCTGAGAAGAGAGTGATAGTTCCTTTTTGGACTATGAGCTTAATTTGCGCGGGTTCCTTTTATTTTCGAAGCTCGATTTTCTTTGTCAATTTCGGGGAGCGGTTTAGAGAAAGATCACGTAACACCGTGAAAGAATAAAGCAACAAGGAATATGGCCCATTGTGCCCGGATATTCTTGGCGTTTTTCTGTTGTTATTATTTGTACTCACTAGGAGTTCTCACACAGATTATCGTCATAGATCGCTCACCGACAATAACCAGTGGTATTTCCTGGAGTCTGAGTGATAACAAGTCTCCCCAGACTTCTAGTATCCTTCACCTCTTTTCGATAACGATGCGGTATTGTAACATCCTCTTACCATCGATTTCTCGCTGGTAAAGACAATTGGTCTTCTCTGGGATTTGGGTGGCAATAAGCCTCCCCAAGGTCTCAGCATTCTCCACACTTTTCCAGTGGAGGTCTAGTTTGTGCTGTCTTTCCTCGGTCTTCTCATCATCCTCGACCCTCTACAAATATGTTGTCTGGTGTCAGCCTAGGCCGGCACCACTTAAAAAAATAAATGAAAAAATAAAATAATTTTTCTTTAAATTAATTTAAAAAAAAAGAAAAAAGGTAATTTTTTTTTTTTAATTTTTAATTTTTTCCTTTCAATTCCTTATTTTTTTTCCTTTTCTCTTTCCTTATTAAAAAATAATTTTTCATTCTTTTTCATTTCTTTTTTTGGGGGGGAGTAGAAGAAGCTTATAGTGTTTCTTGTAATTTTTGTTTCTTTAGTTCATTTTTGTTTAGTGATTGCTGAGGCCGGTGTAATTTATTGGGGGGGGGGGATATTATGAAGTGCTATTTCTTGCAGTTTCTGTTCCTTGGGTCTTGTTGTGGTGTTATTCCTATGGTTTTGTTTTCTCCGTTGTAAATTCCTTGTGACTGGTTAGCCTTTGCAGCTTTGTTAGTTTCCGCATTCAAGGATTTTCCTTAAGATTGCAGCTGTTTTGATCATTCCCGTCCTTTGTATAGTTTCGATAGTCCCTTTGATTCCAATTTCTCCCAGTCTTTTCTCTAGGTTTTTTTATTATTCCTAGTGCTCCTACGATTATTGGTATTATACTAAGTTTCTTCATGCTCCATATTCCTTTCAGTTCTATGGCTAGTTCTGTGTACTTACTTCGTTTTTCCGTGCATTTGATCTTCACTCTGTGGGCTGGTGGAACGGCGAAGTCTACGATTTTACAAGATCTTTCCTTTGTGTCTATTATAATAACATCAGGTCTCCTTGATTGTATGAGTTTATATGTGTGTATATCCATATCCCAGAGGAGTTTGTGTTTTTCATTTTCCAGTACTGTTTCTGGTTTATGTTTGTACCATTTGGCTGAATATTCTAAATTCAATTGTTTGCACAGTTCCCTGTGTATTACTTTCCCAACACAATCATGCCTGTTCTTGTATTCTTTTTGATCAAGTTTGCTACATTCACTTATTATATGATTTACTGTTTCGTCTATTTGTCCACACAGGCTGCATTTATTGTTTCCCTGGATTTTAGCTATTTTAGCTTTAATGTACATGCCCTAATCGGATTGTTATGTGCAGCCATCAGTAAAGATTCTGTTTCTCTGTTTAATTTTCTTTTTACTGAGAAATGTCCAGCTATTTGCGTTGGTTTCTTCTATTGTGAGTCTTATGAAGCGTCTATGTAGATTTTCTTCTTCCCATTTTTCTTTTCTTGTCTGTTTGTGTCCAGTTTCGATGCTTCCTGCGTTGTTCGTCGGGATGGTATCTCTTGCTGCAGTAAATCAGTCTTTCTGTGTTCTGGTTTATGTATTTCTCCAGCTCGTTTTAGTGTCGTCCATACAGAATTGTATACTGACCAGTCCTCTTCTCTCTTCGTTTCTCTTCACGTAAAGTTTGTCTGTATCTTATTTTGGATGAAGTGCATTGCGCATAGTCATTAATTTTCTAGTCCTCTGATCAAGGTGCCTGAGATCTTCTTTACTCCAGTTTATGAATGATCCACACTATCTTATTAGTGATACTGCCCAGGTAGTTATTCCTTTGATTAGGTTTCTGCTATATAATTTTGTTTTAAGTGCTTTCTTGTCCTTCTCGGGTATTATTTTCCAATCTTCTCTTTTATTTCCGTTGATTTGATTGTGTCTGCTTCCAAAACTCCCAAATAGTTATAGCTCTCTTGTTCATCCAGAGTCCTCATCTGCTCTTGGTTGGGCAGTGCCATGCCCTCAGTCGTCACCAGCTTTCCTTTTTGAATTTCTTTTTTCTCTTTTTTAATCTCTAAATGGAATTCGACATGGAGAAGTGTGTCAATGCACACTTCTCCATTCTGAATTCCATTTAAATGTCCTGACTGAAGGTCCTGGTCGTATTCATCAGCTTTTCCAGTTCCTTTTTGCTATTTGAAAATAGCTTCAGGTCGTCCATGTACATGAGATGGTGTATTCGTTGTTCTCTACCTGTGAACTTGGACCGGCATCACATTTTTTGAGTATGTAGTTGAGTGGCATCATGGCTATGATACACAGTAGTGGTGATAAGGAATCTCCGTGGAAAATGCCTCTCTGTATTTGTATCTCCGTCAAGTATTGTCCTAAAGCTGTCAGTTCTAATCTCAATGTTTCCATTGTTTTTTGATGAAATTAATAATCATGTTGGGTATCTTGTACATTTTTAAACATTCAATTATCCATGCTTGAGGGATTCTGTCGTACGCTTTCTTGTAGTCAATCCATGCCATAGATATGTTCTTTTACTTGCTTTTAACTTCTTTCATGATCTTTTGATCTATGTATAATAAATCATGCCTCCCTCTTTTCCCATTTCTGGCATCCTTTTTGTTCCTCGGAAATTAGTCCACGACTATTCAGGGAATGGTAAATTTGCTCTCTAAGTTGTGCCGTTAGGAGTTTCCACATTGTCGGTAAACAGGTTATTCGTCTGTAATTGCTTAGGGGTCGTTCCCTTTTTGGCGTCTTTTTTTTATGAGCGTTGTCCTGATTGTGGTCATCCACTCTGTTACGTCTGTTTTATGGATACATACTCTCAGTTTCTGTGCTAGCCTTTCATGTAGGGTCGTGAATTTGTTGAACCAGTACGCATTAATTCCATCGTGATCTGGTGCTTTCCAATTTGCCATTTTCTTTAGTGTTGTCTTAATATTTTCTTCATTAATTTCTGTTTCCGTTCCTTCTTCAATTTCTAGAAGTTTATCTTTCATGTCTTTCAGCTATTTAGCATTTTTGTTGTGATATTCAGCATTTTCCCATATATTGCTCCAGAAATGTTTTGTTTGTGTCGGGTCCGGTTGTTCTGTTGTTGTTCTTTCTTCGTTTACGGTTTTGGAAAACTGGCTTTCATTGTTTTCAAAGGTACTATTCTGTTTGTAATGTTCCGATTTGTATCTGTATCGTCTCACTCTTCCTTCTTTTGCTGCTATCTTTTGTTTTAGTTCTTCATGTTTCTTATTTAGTCTTTCCTTGCGATTCAGATGTCTGCTCTTCCATCGTTTACTGGTCTCCTTCATCCTATTTACGGTGTTAGCTTCCTTTTGAAGTTTGGTAATCTGGGTTTCCAGTCTGATCTCCCATCCAGATTTCGTCTGTCCATTCTTTTTGTCAGTCGTCTTTTCCCTTTTTAGTTTCATACTTATTGATGTTGCCCCCGTATTCATCAAGTTCTTTAGATCTGTGATAGTGTATGTTGGGGTGTACGTGAGTACTCTGTTTACGTTCTCTGTTTCAACTTTTAACTTCTTCCAGTCTTAGGGATGGAAGTTTTGTTTGTTCTGTGACATTAATCGTTTGATGTTTTCCACCTCGATTGCTTCTTTTTCAGATAGTTCAAATACCTTCGCCTTCTTCAGTTTCTGTGTTTATGTGTTTCCCGTCTTCTTCCTGGGAGTTTTCGTCAAGGGGTGTGTCTTGATCTGGGACGCCATTTATCTTTTGTTTAATTTCCGTTAATTCCATCTCCGAGAACCATCCTCTCTTGAGTATCTGGCTTGCTTGATCTGCTATCCTTTGTGCCGTTGTATGGTAGTCAGTAGAAATGTCCCATGGATCTTTCATTCGTTTCCGATATCCTCTTTCTGTGGGGTAGCAGCTTTTGTAGTAGCATTCTATTACCAGTCTGTTCTTTTTTGTAGTCCATTTCTTTCTATGGTTTTTTGGTCTGTTATTTTAATTCTTGAATTTTTGTGTTTGGTCAGTGTCCTGATCATATTTGGAATTTGATAGGTTACCTACCTGTTTTTTGTCCGTGGTCTTGTTCCTGAAATTAAAGGAGCCAACATTCGCAGGATGCGGTCCGGGTCCCCCATGTTAACCATCGAGGAAGCACCTGCCCATCATGACACTCATATCTTTTTTTCTGAGTCCCACAGCGTTTATTTGTATTTATAGACATTTATCATGGTTTGGTGTTTGTGGCGACACCAGGTCACGGCTTAGTTTACCTGTGATCCTGTCACAGGGATAGTGTTTCTCTCATTTTAATGAGGTTCAAAGTGCACTATCTCATATACATGAAGAAACATTTACGAAAAAAATAAAAATAAAAATAAATAAATAATAATAATAATAATAATAATAATAATAAATAAATAAATAATAAATAAATAAATAAACAAATAAAATATGATAATTATATATATATATATATATATATATATATATATATATATATATGTATGTATGTATGTATATATATATTATATATATATATATATATATATATATATATATATATTATGTATGTGCAAAAATGGCCGCGTGTTGTGCGGACTATGCTTATTAAAAAGGGGTTATCATTAATTATTTAATTAGTTTCCGTGTAAACTTGTATTGTGTTTGAAAGATAAAAGCTTTAACTTAATCTCTAAACGAAAAAAAACTGCATATTATCGTGTGAAAACTAAATTATAATGAAATATGTACTCACGGCGGCTGAAAACCCCACAAATTAAGTGAATTTTGAACTTTGAGAAAATTACTTTTACAAATCCTTTGAAAGATAAATATAAGTGTTTGGGAACTATTTCAAAGATAATTATTAAATTAAAATCATAAGATACTGAATTAATATATATATATATATATATATATATATATATATATATATATATATATATACTCCCACATTTAACTAAAAATTAGAAAAATTATCCCCCAAAAGTCATAAATGAGTAAAATCCGGCGTCACATAATCGGCAAACAACTTTGTTTACCAATTGACTATCGCTATGCAAAATATATGGAAGACAAAACAGGGCATAATTTATCATGTTTAACTTTATATATAAAAATGGTTTTGTAGTAGTTTATAGCAGTTCAAAAATTATTATCTATTAATTTCTTTATTCTTTTTAAGCTACAAACAAATTTAAGTACCCTTATTTTGTTATAATAAAACAGGAAATGCTTATTTAATTAAAATATTTGTGAGTGTACGCAATTAACATCTTATTTTATTATTTACTAAAAAGGTTCATATTTAACTTGATATTAGTTTCTAATTATTGATGACGTCTGTTTACCAATGTTTTTTCTTTGAAATAACACTTTTTTTAAATGTTAAAAATAATTTTAACGTTACGAACTGCGGTAATTTTATCATTTTTTTTACATGATGTAAAACTTTAGTTACTCGATTTATTCTTAGCGTGTTGTAACGATAAATTACAGTGATCCTTTTTAAAATAAAGTGTATTTTTTTATTTTAAGTGTGAAAAAGAAAATTAAAGTCGATGACTACACTGACAATTCATTCATTGAAAAAAATGCTGCGCTGTTGATGCCACGTTCATGTATGAAAGGGAAATATAATTATGTCGCATTTTTTATTTTCCCAGAAACTCTAATTATTAAAATCACATGAAATATTTTTTGCAATTATATATTTTTTTAGGATAAAATATTGATTAAACAATGCTTTATTCAATAATAATAATATCGCTAATTCAAAAAAATCAATTTTTATTCGAGTTTTAGTGATTTTGTTTACACGGTATTTAGGGGCCTTTTTCGTAACAAATCTTTTTTTTTTAAATTGTTAACATTTACAAGGATTTATTTTTATAGAAAACAAAGAAAATTAATGCATTTTTTTTATTAATACATGAAAATATAATTTAATTAAAGATGAATTTCGTGTTAAAAAAAATACATTTTCACCAAGATTTAAAAGAAAAAGTGATTTTATTATATTCCGTGATTGTGGATTAATAAATATTTAAAATGTCATAAAAATGGGTTGATTTCCTGAATTTTAGTGAATTTTTAGTGAAGGATCAAACTGTTTTTACATTTTGGGAATCGGCCATTGATTTTGCACGTACCTAATATATATATATATATATATATATATATATATATATATATATATATATATATATATATATATATGTTAATGTTGTGGGGTACAAATCACCCCTATTGGAGAACTGATAGTATCAACCAGGTATAATAAATACCACTGGTTGCAGAGACTCAGAGAAACCTTCATACCATGTTTTACCGCATGTTATGAACCCGTTCATATCCTACCACATTAGTGGCGTTCTGTATTGCTTTATGATAAATACATTGTTATATTTTAACCCTGTCGCTATTTGTGGTTTATTTCTTTGTGACCGCTAGCACGGGTCTACAACACTGGCGACGAGAAAATTAGTAAAGAACAAACGTGAGGATTTTGACTTATACCAGTCACGACAACTGGCTACTTGTATTACTCATGAAAGTTACCGGATCATTCTACAAATACTCAATAACGAAGATTCGGGCAAAGATTTACTTGAAAAAAAAGTCAAACAACAAAAGACGTCGTCAAAAAAAGAATTATCTTGCCGTTTAGAAAAAAGCCACAGGAAGCCGAACTACGAGTGTTTTAACTCGTAGTTTGGCTTCCTGTGGCTTTTTTTCTTAACAGCCAGATAATTCTTTTTTTGACGACGTCTTTTTCATAAAATAAATGGCGTGGAATTACGACTACTGAATAAACGACACAAAGTTTCAGTAAGTACAAAAAAAAAGTGTTCGTTCTAAAAAGATTGTCTTGCTAATATGTGATTATAGTAAAAAGGCAGTAGCATTGGAAAAAATCACGAAAATACAGCAAGTAAATGATAGTTTTTCAAAATGGCCTGAGGTATTTAGATGCAAGAGTCCAACGACGGACTTTACAATCAGTGCTCTTCACGAATTGTATGCTAGGTTTGGTGTGGTCGATTGTTTAGTGTCGACAATGGCACGCAATTCACGTCAGCAGATTTTAAAAGTTTCTGCGAGGATTTCCAGGTCAACCACATAACAACGCCAACCTATTGTCCTTGATCGAACGGTCAGGCAGAGAGTTTCGTTGACACGTTAAGAAGAGCCCTGAAAAAGCTAAAGGAACGCCCTCAGGAAAGGTGTTACAACAGTTTTTACAGGTGTACCGAATTACGCCAAATGAAAGCGCTCCATCAAAGATGTCGGCCGCAGAGTTAATGTTTGCGAGGAAAATTAGGCCGGTCTTTGAGAAACTTTTGCCTAAACAGGTAAAACCGCCGAATACTACAGTTCCGAAAAAGAGGTTCTTTCCTGGGGAAAAGGTATTTTTCCAGATACATAAAAATAATAGTATGATGTGGGAACTAGGAAATGTCAAGCAGGGGATCGGGCGGATGGTTTACATGATCGAAGGTCCAAAATTTACTCACAAGAAGCATTTAAACCAAATTCGGAAACGTATCACAGATGACGACAGACAACCTACTGTTGAACAAGAAGAAGTAATGGACCATATATATGACACGTTAGACCTGGTAACACCACACGCAGCCGGCCAACACCGGTCTTCCAGAAAAAGAAAAATGATCGATCCCATAGAGATCAATCCCAGAAAAAAGAGCTACACGATCATTCCAAGGGAATGAAAACGCTTGGGATGGGGGTGTTGTAGGGTACAAATCACCCATATTGGAGAACTGATGGTATCAACCAGGTATAATAAATACCACTGGTTGCTGAGACCTAGAGAGACCTTCATACTATGTTTTACCGCATGTTATGAACCCGTTCATCTCCTACCACATTAGTGGCGTTCTGTATTGCTTTATGATAAATACATTGTTATATTTTAACCCTGTCACTATTTGTGGTTTATTTCTTTGTGACCCCTTGCACGGGTCTACAACAGTTACCTAATGACATGGTATAAGTTTTCTAAGATACTCTTTAATAAAGAAAATAAAGATGATAAATTCCCCTCCTATGTTTGTCTAATAAATTGATGCAAAGTTATCAAACGTTCAGTCTATATCCAGAAAAAAATTATTATTATTATTATTATTATTATTATTATTATTATTATTATTATTATTATTATTATTATCATTATTATTATCATTATTATTATCATTATCAATTATAAAAGGAACCAGAAAAGCGTGAAAAATGGCTTCTATTCTCAACTTATTGGGAAAAGAAAAAGTGATTGTCTGCTATTAAATCAGCAGTACGTCTACTCTCACTAGGATTAGTAAACTCAATTTTTTACTGAGAAATTACTTACGTGTTAGGTGTGATAATATGGGCGCTGTTTTCTTCCAGAGCCGAGGAAATAATTCACAACAAAGATAATAGCTGTCGGAAGTAGCAGAGGTAAACACGACAATGATAGGAAATAATTCCCCAACGCACATCAATGACAATCGGAAAGAGTAGAACGCTTTACAGCCGGTAGTCAATTTCTGCTTATCAGACACGATGTTCCGCTTGTCAGTGACTAAAGCAAAATACCAGACATGGGGTTGAGTCTTTAAGTGAGAGTTGTTTGCGACAGTTTTTGCGACTATTAAGATTCCGAAAATTTAGTTTATGGTTGTTGAGAGTTTACGGGAGTTTAGGAGTTTTGTGAGTTGGCGACTCAGAGAATAGATGATCAGATCGGTACAGATTGGGCAGAACTTTGGCAGCGCTGAGGTTAGCTGACGACTTCGTGTACCGACAATGACCTCGACAGAACGCGATGATGCCACAATAAACCAGAGTACAACTGACTCAGTCATACTGTATCTGAGTTCGTGTTATTTATTGTGAGTCTGTGTTGTTTTTCTCAACTTGTGAACTAGTGCTCCCTCTCTCAGCGATTGTCAGTTAAATAGGCGACATGAGCATATTAAGAACGAGAACAAAAATGAAACTAAACAAAGGAAAACCACAGCCCGCACAACATTGGTGTCGACGATCATTTTGAGTGGCAGAGTGCAATCATGTTCTTACAAGGGAGCAGCAGTTGTTTCGGTCGCCGAGGAATTCGACCGACAATATGTGAGGATCAAATATATTGTTAAGTAAGACGATAATAAAATAAATATATGCGTGTGACAACCGCTTTCGGTTGAAATAACATTTTTTTACATTTTATCGCATACATGTTATTATAATAGTGTGTTTCACATTAAAAAAATCTTACAACATGTCGATGTGCTGTAAATAATAATAAACAACATTCAATGTGAATTTCTTCTCTTCAGCGAACATTTTTCTCAAACCATTAATCTGTATACAGTAATATTAACTCTTTATTAAAAACATAGATGATAGAATGTGTGGATTAACAGACAAAATAGACGAACCCATGATTTACAAGTCCGTTGAAACTAAACCTAAGATCAGTTTTTTACTACTCAGAATCAATGTCCGTTTGCTTCTGTTGAATACATCGGCTTATTTACCGTTCTCATGTTGGTGTTGCTACTTGTCCACATCACAAGTTTAATGACTAGTCAAACCACATATGATTTGAGGGAGCTAGTTTAGCCGCCGAACGCTCAAGTAGAGAACAGTGTGTACTAATTTACATGGTACTAGCAGTAGGTACGGAATCTGACCGTGGCTGATGTTCTGTAAAATAAACAAAAAAATCATTCACAAAATGACCTATTTTTTCTTCAAATAAGTAGTAATTATGTGTCTTTTGCTAAAGACATAAAATCACTAAATATCAGTGTCTTTTAGTCGCAAAAAGAAATCGTTTAATGAGCGATAATTGTCCGCATTTCTTGCTTGATTTTGCTACTAGAACAAACGACCTGCAAACTGATTAGCAGACTGGCCAAATAGGAATTAGAAGGTCTGCAACTCACAGACTGGAATGTATTCGATTACTGAATGTATTAGCTATAATGAAATATTAAAACAGGCATGAACTAATTTCCAATTACGTTCATAGACACTTGAAATAAAGTAAGTTGCCATAGAAGCAGAAATGTATGGGACATAGTTTATAACTCTTCCTATCAGCATAGCGACATTATATACCTTACTGATGAAATTATATTTTTTGTTAATTGCCTCTAGGTATAGAACCTATTCAACATATACTTCTTGTATGAATCCATATGGATATCGTTGCTATTATTACTCCCCCCCCCCGCGTTTTGTAGTGAGGAAGAGAAACACCGAGTAAGAATCGTAATACTATTGAATTCGTTGCTGGAGAAACGAAAGTAGGACGAGAAAAGGAGGAAATCAATGATTGGTGAATATGTAAGAATTATGTATATTGGTACTAAATCGGGTAAAATCAACATTTCTTCTTGTTTATTTACATATAACATACGTATTTATTAATACATTTACGATGTGATGTATTTTCATAATTAATGACATTTTGTAGTCGAGTAAGTAGGAATTAAATCTAAAATACAAGTTTCAAAAATCTTATGCAACTTCATTTGTAAAACATAAATACGTATTCAAATTGTTTTAAAGTTTTCAAACTTTTACAATCTTAAAATATATAACATTAACAAACTTAAACGTTTCTCAATATTTAAATTCTTAGTTTTCAAAATTGAAACATACACTCAAGTAATGTTGACGATCAACAGTATTGTATTTTAGTCGACGGCGTAACTGAACCGAGTTATGTAAAACTAATCCTCATATGATAGTTTGTATGTCTATGTGTGTGTGTATAATTTTGTCTAACTAAGTATATATCATATTCGGTAAATGTACGTTATACGTGTGTCGGACTGGTTTTTATTCTTTGTTTATGGTGGATGAGTGTGTTGTCCTTCCATTAATGTAGTCAAAGTAAGACGAGTAATAGAAGAGAAGGTTGAATATATGATTCGTGTCTTGTAACCTGTAGAGTTCCCATGTATAATTGTGTGTAAGTACACCTGAGTGTCGCTGGGGGTTGTGGAAGTTCGTTTACTTTTTAGTATACGTGTTTACGCAGTTTCTTGATATATCTCTATATATAAAGTAAAGACGTTTTCTCCCTGTACCTGTGACGAGCGTGAGAAAATTACCACAGGCATCATAGAAAAATAAACTCAACACTATATTCACCTCATTTACTCGAGCGTATTTCAAGAAGTTTATGACTATTTTCACCATCTTACAAAAAATGTAACTTCTAGACCGCCATTACAGACTCTCACAAAAACATATCTTACATACAAGATTCCTACATCAATTACTACCCGCTCCCTGATCTTTCTTCAAAATTACAGAATAACGGATTACATATACTTATTTATTCACTGTCGTTCTTTATAATACTTACACGCATTCCGGAATTTACGATTAACATTAACGAACTAAACACATCATTTTTTACATTAATGCAAAATGGCGTCACGAATTTATCAATGTTCTGAAGGAAAGCTAGTTCAGTTGCGAAACTTCGAGTGTTAAACATATAATTTATCTTAATCAATAATACTTTTATATCATACACACTGCGACAATTTCATCAATAAAACTTTTAACTAAATTAAAAACAACTCACAGCGTAAAACAAACAGAGGTCTACAATTAAAATAAACATCATATAGCTCATACTAATTATATGTTGTCACGTAATAGCTTTTTACACGACGCTGGCCAATAATAAAAAACAGACACAACACAGATACATTATTTTAATTATCCCTACTTGTCCACCATAATTAAAACAATCTCAAAACCTCAGAATATAGGATGATTTCTTTTCTGTAATATGTTATTTTTTCTTCATAATTATCGAGATAATCGATACCTTATGGACTTTCTCACGTAATTTCTTATATTTTCTTGTTTTCCGTTTACATTTACGTATTATAACTATCAACTCTATACGTTTAACACCCAGACTTTCTCGCTGTCTTGATTTATTTATATACGTATTACAATATGAAACAAATAATCTCTTCTCTTAGTGAAACAACAATCTTTCTAGACTGCGGCAATTTGAACTTGTATCCTCAGTAGATTGATTAAGGACCCCTTATATGCTCTCTGTCTTAATTAATTCATTTAATTACAAACAAAGAGGTTGATTAAAATCGGTATATATTACTTATTTTGTTTTAGATTTTAAAATAAACTTAACTTTACAGTGTAGTATTTGTTACTTAATCTTGACTCTTCTCGGTCAGTTGAGTACTAAACTATTATTTTCTTTCCTCCGTCAGTAAAGAAAAAAACCATTCCAGACTGCACCAATTTTTATTAGTGTTCTCCAAGAGAGTGATTTTCAACACATTAAACACACCATTGTTTTGTTATTGTAGATGATTTAATCTACAACCAAAAGTGTCACTCCGGATTTAGATACAAAGTGAAACAGTCTTGAAGACTTTTTCCTAAACTGAACTTTTACGCATATTTTTTGTTCACATTTACTTATTTTTTTCTTTGAGACGGCAGTGATTTTAATTTTACAAATAACCAGCTACTTATAATCGTAGGAGGGTGAGAGCCGCACAAAACATTAACACATCTATTTTATTTTATTAAAACCATTGATTAATCCTAATTTAATCACGTAAATTACTTACAGATTTCTTTTTAACATATTTTATAGAAGTTAATACTACGATAATTATGTATCACTCCCGCTCAACGCTGGAACCTGTCTCCTGCTATATTATATCATACATTATTTGCTTCATTATGGTGCTTACGGAGTTTAGGGTCCGAGGTACTTGCCTACACACGAAGGCACAGTTAGACACAAGCTCGCTTTTAAATGGAGGAAAAACGATCTCCCCAAAGAGAGACACTCTGAATTGCGACTACATTTTACTGCATAACTAACCTCTTTTTAAATTCAAGGAAGAATCTTCTTTTTTACCAAATTAATTAATCGCTGACACTAACAGCCACACATCCGATATTCCAGTATGCATACGTGTATCAATTCATAAAAATGTACGTGACTAAACTAGGATTAAGTATACAAAGTGGCTAAACTAAAAAAAAATACTAGAAATATACTGACCCTTTTTGTTTCTTTATTTGATACTGCTTTTACACTCTATACATGTGCAGTGTCTCGTCAAAAACGACTTGGGATACCAACCGCATGAGAAACCATCAATTGTCTATAATACTATTGCACAACTAAAGAAAAAACAGACTTCTGACAAACACTTCAAGCAGACCTCTGACAAACACTTCATATTATTTTACGTGGAAGTTCCGCTGATGAGTTCAATGCTTGCATTATAGTGTATATTTGTGAAAGTACATCACGACTGTACAATTATCTACAAACGTGCGTGTGCATCTCAATGGCAAGTTTGCAACAACTTATAATGGCAAAAGTGTTATTACTTCATGTAGTGCATTAATTGTTTCAGCTGCTGTGTTACATTAACATTATCGAGGCTGTGTTCGCGCTGGTAAATCATAAGCACTAAATAATTAAATAATTACAGATTTTGAAAGGAATGTGTTGAATTATTCGACTCTCCCGGGCATCGACGGATACGTGTCCGCTAATATATATATATATATATATATATATATATATATATATATATATATATATATATATATATATATATATGTGGGTGTGGGTGTGTGTGTGTGTTTAGTGTGCAGATAAGTATTATTTAGGGTTACATTTCGTGTACATTTAAATATGACATTTGATTGATAAAATCTAAGAATATTATTCTAATTTTATGATGTTTTGGTTGCCGTATTTTCGACTTAACTTGGTCTTTTATTTATTGAGTTTTTATTATATTGCCATCGATATTTAGGTTCAGTTACTTTTGGTTCAGTTGTGTAGTTTAGTAAGATGTTTGTATAAGTTTTTCTATGTATGTATTGATCTTTTCTAGTGAAACTGGTATTTCTTCTGATGGCTTAATTCGGCTATCATTTCTTATCTTCTGTGCTGTAGATCTATTAGATGCACTTTTGTTGTGGGCCTCTACGGAGGCTGAAAGGAAGACACACACACACGGAGTTTAGAGAAAACACAAATATTGAAAAAAGTATAATACAACAGAGAACAAGAGTAATGGTACGCCAGTCTTTACAGCCAGTGTAGACTGGTGTTGATCCAGGTATTTAATTAATCCCACACGCAGGAATATGTGACAAAAGGCCAAAAGGTTTAGGAGGGTCATGCCAGCGTACCTAAAGTAGGAGCAATATTGCCTATAAAATTGTCTGTCACGCCCCGTCGGCATTCTGCGGCGACGGTGCCTAAGGCATTAAGCAATAAACTTTCTCCACCACAAAGAGCAGGACTACCCACTGCTTATACCTCAGCCCGATAGAGAAAAGGCCACCGACATGGCATAGTTCCTGCCGGACTGATTGTCGAGAACAAATTCTCGACTGGTATTTACCAGTCCCGTCTCTCAGCAACTGGCGTTACTGTTAGACCGCACGGGCTGCTATGGATCCAACACTGATAAGCAGGTACTCTCAGTATTTATGGTGAGTAAGAGAGGGCAAGTAGTCTGTATAGGTAATGTACCATAACACCTACCTCCTAAGCCTAACTTTCTCAAGAGTCACAGTATCGCTTTTTTATTGCCGTCATTCCGAGGCTGTTTTCATAAGCTGTATGCTGAAAGTGTCGTATCTGCTAACAATATATTCTTACTCGGAGTGCTGTCGGTGGATTCTAATAATCGTTACCTAATTTATGAGTAAAATGAGCGCCTTTATCAAATTAAGAAGTGATATTCTCCAACGTTTTCATTATAGAATGCTGATTTTGGAGCAGATCTTTCAACTTTGAAAAATAATATTGTTTGCTTCGGCATTCATCTTCAAGACATGTCAGCTTATCTACGAGTTCACTCTGTTTAGCAATCAACTGGTTATCCAGAAAAAATGACTCGATTTTATTCAATTTAGTGTTAGCTATTTCCAGCGTGAATTTTGTCTCGTTATGTGTTTTTTTATTTTTTCAGGACATGGTTTGCAGTGCATTTGATACGATTTTAAATGGTTGAAACAAATTCCTTCTTTAATGTTTTCTGAGTCGGTCGTAAAGTTTTTTTTTATTTTCTGGACAAAAATGTTAAAAGGTTGAACTACTACATTAAGTATGTGCCAAATAAATTATTGGTATTTTTTATACAAACATTTTTAAATGTTAGTAGTTCTGTTTAAAGTAATGCCGGTAATCAATTTACTCTCGAATTTAATTTTTTCACTAGTCACTATTCTGGGTATTGTGCTGGTTCTAAACATGGTTTGTTTATCCAAACCTCTAATATATGCATATTGCTAATCGACACGTCTGAACCCACATCTGATTGTAATTCTTGATTTTTTTTAAGGATTTTACTGTACATATTTTCTTGTGGATTCAACCCGAGATGTATTTATTCTAGTCGTTCTGCAATGTGAACTCTTGTTTCCGACTTAATTACAAGTTAGGCAGGTCTTAAAACAGTATGTAAATCCAGTGATTAATGAAGGATTCCACAACCAAAACAAGGGGTCACCCGTAATTAATCGTGTGTTTTGATTTGACTGACTTATTTTTGTAAGAGCGTGAAAATAATTCATGTTTTTGTTTTTAATTGTTTTTGAAAGAGTGTTGATATATGTTTTCTGACGTGCATTAATATTGTGCGCAATGTCTGACTCTTCAATATCTTTTTTAATTGTTTTTAACACTTACAAACCAGTGACAGTCTTCGACTTATTGGTGTAATGTTACATTTGGTTGACTTTCTAACATCTGATGTTTGAGTATTTAGCTTATACCTGTCCTCGAAGGAATAATTAACATGTTTAGTTATCAACGCTGAGTTACCCCTACTTTAGAATAGTCATAGTGTTCATGAACGAATTACGCGAATGTTCCGTAGTCTTCGTCGTCTTTTAAATAAAACACTTCCACCATTTGTGGAACAGACAGGTATTCTGGCTAAATAATTATGTTAAAAGTTTAACCGCTTCAGAACAAGTCAAGTCGCTAGATTCTTAGGGTAAATTCTAGTCCACAGATTCTGTATGTTCGGTGGGGCCTTATTGTCGAAGCAGTCGGCGAACTTCTTTTGAGCATGCCAAATGATCACAATCTAATTATATAGATGCGCATACCTTCTGAAATATGGAGCAAAAGTGTTTCGCTTGTCTGGGGAATAAGTGAAATTTTCATTTTACACCTCAAACGGAATTCTGAGAAAAAAACATTATTGTGTTCGTTAATTTGCCCCATATTCTATATTTATTGTATACATGCTTCCATTTTGTTATCGGTTTCTCTCGTATTGTTGTTTGATATTACTATTCTGTGTTTTTATTGCCTTTCGTCGGTTTCTTTCGTTTTGTTCTAGTAGTTTTTGTTGGCTTCTTTATTGTTCCAGAATATTTCTTCTGTTTTTTTTGGCCAGCTTCTTATTTGTTCTAGTAGAAGACCTTAGGAAAATGTTCTTATTCCAAAGGCGGCAATCTGCGCTAAACTTCGACCGGACACCACTTATCGTAAGGCATTTTTTAACATGACTTGTGTTTCTGCCTCTTCGAGGTTAATACTATCAAAATAAGGAAGAAGATAAAGAAAAAATAACGAAAGCTTGCTAAAAAAAATATATTTTGTTCATTTAAATTGCACTATGTGTTCATTTTCAAAAATATTTAACTTTATATATATATATATATATATATATATATATATATTATAATATAAAATGAGGTAATAAAATAAGGTGTCAATCAAACTTTATTAGAATTCAAAGTTCAAGCAAAGTATCATTAACATTGAATATTGACACATTTTGGGACTGGATAACTTTGTCGGCACCTTCAATTACACGTATTTGGACTGCTGTTTGTAACTTGGAGTACTTGTCTTTCCTGATTATGCTTCTCAATATGTATGAACTGGATGGACTATATGGATTCAACAAAAAGTATGTTTTTGGGTTGATATGTTTTGATGTTATGTATTTTTGTGTCTTTTTGTATATAATTTTATATATTTTCAAAGCGTAATTGTATTACCTGTAGTAGTATAACTGCGGTAATGGTCCTCTGAAGAGAAGAATTATCTTTTAAAACTCATGAGCTAAGGACTTAAGAATACTTTGCTTGAACTTTGAATTCTAATAAAATATGATTGACACATATTTTATTACCTCATTTTATATTATAATATTAATGCTCTGTCCAGTATATTGAGCTTCAGTTTTTATCCGGATGTTTCACTAATTATAAGATATTAGTTGACGCTTATATCTTTTGTTGGATTACTTTATATATATATATATATATATATATATATATATATATATATATATATATATATATATATATATCTGATCTCAAATTATATTTCGATATTTTATTTCCGTACGACGTCGTTTCGAGCTTTCGGCTCTTATAAATTCAAGGAAATCACATTCACAGGGCGTAAACTTGGTTCACATAGACACCTTGAATATGCAAGCGTTCGCTTTATCTCGTATGCTATAGGGGATTGCCCTAACTTCATAATAGTAATAGTTTAGTACTTAAAGTTATAATTACGCAGAAAGCAGCGAAGGTAAAAATTAAGAGAATCTGATAGAACTCAACGATACAGTCGGAATATTGCCCTAAAACTTTAGCTTAATGTCTATTTTAAATCTCTCTAACATTGCGCGAATTTAATTTACTTAAAGTAGGTTCTAATAATATAACATGATATTTTAATATGTTATTTTCATACGACGTCGGATCGAGATTTCGGTTCTAATAAGTGCATGACATGACCATCTTAAACGGTCAGAGGGCGCGACCCGCTTCACAGAGACACCCGTTGAATATTTAAGCGTTTGCTCTTCCTCTCTCTCTTTCTACCTTTTTCCTCTCTCTCTCTCCCCCTCTCTCTCTCTCTCTTTCTCTCTCTCTCTCTCTCTCTATATATATATATATATATATGTATATACACGTGTGCGAGTAAATAAATAAATTAATAAATAAATGAAATATAATATAACAAGATAAAAGTAAACATACAATAATACTCAGCTCAACCACCCTCCATCTCTTTTCCTGTATTACTCTTTCAAGATATCTATAAAAACAATAGCTCAAGTCGTCTGTGTTATAATTTTAAAAAATACTCCTGAGGACGACCAAGAAGGTTAAAGCGCTAATGAAATAGCCGAATTACGAACAATCGGCAAAATATTATATGGACTGCCGCCTGAAACCCAAAAGGTTGCTCGACGCTTCGAAAAACGTAAAAAATGTTATGCAAACGTGAAAGATCCGTGTTATTCAACAAAGCCTGTTTGAGTAATATATATACACACACACACACACACACCCACACACACACACATATATATATATATATATATATATATATATATATATATATAACATTTTTGATTCGTAAAAGAATCTTCATCAGAAGCATACACACAATGTTTTTCTTTCTTTTTTCTAAGCGACATGTTCCTACTTAGCCTTCAACTACTGTTCTTATTGAAGTCTGGTATGTAATGTCTGATATAAGGGGTAGGACCTTACATACTAGACTTCTATAAGAACAAAAGTGCAAGTCTAAGTGGCAACATGCCGTTTAAAAAAAACAAGAAAGACAAAAATAGTGGATGTATTCACCTGATGAAGATTATTTTTTGGATCAAAATGTGTTATTGCTACAAAATAATATTTTATTTATTAAAAAAATCTGCATTTTATTGGCCTTTTTTCTGTTTTAAAAATACAAATTTAAATCCTTTTAAATAGCTGAACTATTTTACTCATAATTTTCGACGTGTGTACTAAGGCACCCACTTATCCTAGACATAACATACCAACCTTCAATATAGTCAGAAGTTCAAGGCTAAATTGCAATATATCGCTTACAAAAGGAAAGAAAAATATTGTCTATATTCTTGTGATGAAGATTTTTTAGGAATCGAAAATTTGACTTTTACATAAATAATATTTTATTTAAAAAAAATCTGTATTTTTATTGATCTCTTTACCGTGTGAAACATTATATATATATATATATATATATATATATAATATAAATTAACTGATGACGAAAAACATTAACTAGACTATTCAATTGTCAGGGTAAGAGACAATATATTTATTTAAAATAATATTACCTTTTTTCAATAGTGCATAATGGACCGACTTGAGATTAGAGTGTTGACACAAATGCTTAAAAATAATATAGTATGGATACGTAATGATAAATCATAATAGAAGAATAAATAAAACATAATTCATGTTAAAATAAAGATGATCAAAAATTAAATAAATATACATTTTTTATTCATTCGTATATAATTATATTTTTATTTCTTAATTCATTGTTTTAATTAATATTAATTTATATTATATATATTGTGTGTTTTGTAAGATTTTATAGGTATTTTACATATTTTCACGTGTTTCTATCAGATTTATTTAGATAATAAATGTGGACAGATAACGAAAAAGGAATAAGAGCTTTTTTCCTAATACGGTAATTTGGCTATCCCTAAAATTAATATTTATATTGGTTACGAGGAATAGTGTCCGTTGATAGTGAGTTCTTTTAAAAGAGTTTGGGCTAGAGTTAGATTCAGGGAAAAATCAAGACAACCAGAATGTTACTCAATGTGATTTATTTGTATGTAATACTTTGTGTTTTGGTGTATATTTTTGGTTTCCGTTGTGTCGGTGTCAAATTTGTGGTAATATCCTGGAAGATGGTAATATAATTATTAGAGCACACCCATCGCAATAAATAAGTCATTGGTAAGCGTCGTAAGAGACGACACACTTTGATATATAAGGTTCAGACACTAAATATATTTTGCATAAATAAATGTATATACATATAATGTTGATATAAAATCTTAAAGAATATTTTCCAAGGAAATATATAACAACTAGCTAGATTACTGTCATCAATTCATCGATAACGACTAAGTTTATTCAGTTGTATGATTCGCTATAGTCTATGTGCATTTTGTATTGGGGGTATAATGAAATTGAGTATATTGAATATATTTCGTTTTGAAACGCACTAGCCTTTGAATGATCGGTCAGATTAGCATCCTGACCGGTACCTATCTTCATTGTAGTCAGGGACATAAACTAATGAGCCACGTTAGCAAGCGAGTTATTGGTCAGACAGCCCTGAAGCTATTGAATAATCCCACAGTGGTTCCTCTTAAAGCGTGTCTATGTGTATAGGTTACGGGAATGTAAGTAATGCATACACATCGATAAATCTAATCTCTAATACAAGAACGGACTTCGATACGTGTCCATTCAAGTGTGAAATGCTAACCAATTCTAAATAGTAGCAAACGTTTGACCAGTTCTATTTTCGGATAATATCGTAAGAATTCGTTTATACGATTTGCAATTTGTAAACCAAATAACATGTGATATCTGTGGTTATTTGGATGTGTTTTATAATGTTCTATTTCACGAGCAGAACTGTAATGGGCCTTCTTTTCATAAAAATATACAACCCCGAAAAGACAAGAAAGAATATTCGCAAGAACCTGTGCATTAAGCGTGAAAATCATATTTAAATCCTAAGGGTAACACACCGACAGATATATATATATATATATATATATATATATATATATATATATATATATATATACAGTGTGGGCCAAAATAAGGGTCCTATCTTTAAATTTGAATAACTTGAATTTGAATAACTTCCACAAAATAAAAGTTAAACTCACCAAACTGTATGTGTGTGTAGACTGACCCTTCCGAGATTTTTTGAAATAAACAAAACAAATTTTAGCCGAAAAACACTTCTTAAAACTTACAAAAACTAAAGTATTGTTTTTTACACTGTTTTGAGTTTTTTAAGCAAAAATAATGTTTTCTAAATGAGGGTACGTTCCTTAGGGCTAATACGGCTCATGCTTGCTTCGGAAGGGGTCCTTTACTTATTCTAAAAAAAAAAAAATCAATAAATAAAAAAGTTTTGAATTTTTAAAAATAGGACCCTCATTTTTGCCCACCCTGTATATATATAAATTCTTACAGTGATGCATAGTTTAATATAAAAAGTATAATTTCGTTCAATTTACATGTTCATCGATGAACTGATTTTCGATGAATCGAAGATATCGCTATCAGAAGTTATGTCTGTCAACTTATCTTGCACGCTTAAGTTTTTAAAAGCTATTTGCCCATCTCTCACCCTTTAAATGTCGACGGTCTGTTCTATTTATGTTTATAATATGAATTTGTTGTCAGGCTTTAATGTGTAATTATATAATTGTCGGTGTGTCACAATTACATCTATTGTAGCCTTTTTCGTTTTGTAACGCTTACATTTATAATAGCGTTTTTAGCTTTTGGCCACGCGTAATTTGTTGATAGCGTTTATTGATTTGTCCGCTTAACATTGTAATTCTATATTTAACCCGCTCACTCTTAAGATACAATTAAATTTCCGTGGCGAAAACGCGGGCATTAATTAAATATCTTAAGAATAAAAATAAGGAAATGTATTTATTTTGATATTAACTCATCTCCGAATTTTAATGAAATTTACAATCAAATTACACAAAATGAAGCAAATTCTGAAAATGTTGATTTATTTTAGAAAATCATTATTTGGTATTTACTTTAAGAATGTAGACTTCTATAAGCTTTAAGCAATGTCATTCATATTGTTTTTGTCATGTTTATAGCAGTATGCGTTTTTGTTTTGTTTAGGTATAAAATGTAGTTTAGGTAAATTAAAAGTATTGGTTTAGTCTGTAAAGTCCGGAACCACAAGTAGAACAAAGGGGGATTAGTACGTATATACCACTGCAGCAATATGTGCCACCCGATGGGAAATTGGGGGGACACCAGTTACTACCAGCAGGCATTCTGACGAAATACACATATAGTCGAAACTGACCCGTCAGCACTACTCTGTAGAGGCGCCACAAGCATTCGGCCATACACCAATGTTCTCCTGAATAAGGAGGTAACGTCTGTGAATGTGTACGTCCTTGCACCAGTCTAACAAAATGAGATCGGATTGGTTAAATCAGTCATTCGTTTTCTATAATGATTCCAAAGAAAACCAAGACTGTTATCATAACTTGCGAATATCAGATTATCCTGAACTCGTTGAATTATTCAGACAATATTCTCATCTTAGATGTTTAACACAACGTTTGGGACGATGCAACTTTAGACCTTCTTCAGATGTATCTTATCAATTTTTGGAATCTTTACGTGGAAATCGTGTATATGTACGGAATTTTGAACGTCACCCTTCATTTGATCAACGAGTGTATGTTGCAGATCCGCAGTGCAACTAATAAGGTGCTAAGTGATGTGTAGTACATAGGGGTTTAACTTTGGAGTAGTTTTCTTTCAAGTGGCTTCATGCGTCAACTAGAGCGACTTCCATGAAAAAGTTAGGGTCTTCTAGAGTAAAATAGTGTAATGCTAAGTACGGGCGATACTGAGGATAAAATAAGGAATTACTTAAGAAAACTATTCGGTCATGGTTGAAGGAACGACGGTAATCTACCCCTGTGGATTGAATACAAATGTTGCATTCGAATGTCTTAGATTCCTGAGTTCAGCATAAAGATTCTCGAGTTCTACAAGACGTGCCTGAAAAAGGTAAGAGATGACACTGGCAAAAAAGTGTAGAAAATAATATCCCTAATAAGAACTGTTGTCCGAATAATCGATGTAATATACATTTTTAATACTCATCTGAGAATTCAGAAACATAATCTCATCATCCCAGGAGTCCATGTTTTTCTCGAAAAGCCTTTAGTGTGATTTGATTTGCTTTGCATGTTTTTCTTCAAATCTTAATGAGTATTTTAACGTAAGTATAAGGTAAAATTACAAAGCTTAATAATAATTCAGAAATTCCGACCATTGAAAAACATCTTAATGTGAACATTCTCCTACAGAATTTAGTCTTTTAAGCCGAAGACTTAAGCTATATGAGCTTAATTTTCATCCACTAAGTGTATCGTAGCATAAGCTTATTCGTCCCTCCTTGTGTAGGCAGTCCTTTTTGTCGACAGAAACAGTAGTTGACTACTTTTACACTTAAGTAAGTATATTCTTATTGGATAGTGACATCGTTTTATAGTGGTGGCAGTAACAGTCATCAACGTGATGCCTTTACATGAGGAAACATTGTGTTCCGCTTTACTTTTAATCTAATTGTGTTGATACAAACTACGTCACTAACTTTGAAGCTGTAATCATTATTACATAAAAAGAAAACATAAAACATAAAAGAAAAAAAAACACACAAACAAAATTGAAAACTAATGGCTTATTTTCTTTGTAACTAATTCGCTTTTCTTCGGCTTCTACTGAAATAGGGCATACCATAAAATAACAGCGTCCGTACGCAGTCAGTTAAAAGACCAACAGTTCATATATTTGTTTCTTCTTTTCCACTTTGTGCCTGTGATGTCATAACTTTGCCCTTATACATAATTCCAACTCGACTACAAATAGAATTTCTATTCTTTGTTCAATTTTAATATTACGTGGAAAATGCGTGGTTTAACATATTTTATACACCTACCAATTATATTTCTATATTAATAGATACACAATAAATCATAATCAGCATAGACGAGACACTATCCATTATAAAAACAGGGGCCTATATCTATTTTATTGATACCTATATTTATTTAATATTTTATGAACACTTTAATTCAGTTTGTTTTTTCCAAAGTAAACCAAAGTTAGTTTGATATTTAGTATTTTTTTCTCTTAGTGTTTATGTTTCAGTGTTTGTTTTAGTGTGTTGTTTTATTATACCTCCACATCTCTCTCAATGCCTATTCTTCTTATTCTAACACTTTGTTGGGCTTCATTTCCTCGTCTACATGTAAAACAAAACATATTAATGAAGTATTTTCTGTATGTATTGCATTTTAACGCAAAATACCCCCTAAATAATTGACATTTCCGAAAACATTCACACGAAACAAAGTGTAATACGATATATGTCTGGATCTTATAAATATTATAAAAACTGCACGTAGCGTTTTTTTTTACCACAATATATTAGCAAAGACAAAATGTAGTTTGGTGATATCAATGAATCCCAAAACGATGTCTATGAAATCGTTAATAAAATTCAGCAATATAAATATATTTGGTGCAAATTAACTTCAGTCTCTGCCTGACTTTTTCGACTATCTTATTATCGTCGTGCGATTATTTATGATGGCACTTGTGATCATGAATGGGCTTGAAACTCGCCATACATTAACCCTCCAGATTTCCATCTATGTGTGTATCTCAAAAATAACGTCATCATAAACATCCCTTGATGATTCGGAAATATACGAGGAGCATCAAAGTAGATCAGTCGCAACTCATAAGTAAACATTCGGCATCCATGACTGAAACCTGCTAGAGAATTCAGGAATATTCAAGTTTATTCATAACAAATATGGTTAAATTGCGCAAATCACTGTGGATTGTATTAACGATGTTATGTGTATGTTTCTGTCTACGTCATCCTGTAACAAGCGAAATATTTGTTTGTATATTTTGTGTTTATATGTTGCCACTTTTTTATTTAGTTATTGGTAAACTCGTGGTTAGCATTTGCTCATTACAATGTACCTTGAAGGGAGTTGCCGCGATACAAACGCCAGATCAATTGTTAAAGGGTTAAGCAATAGATATAGTATCGACACTATCAGATCAATGATAAACTCTACTTGGAACATTAGTTCGCACTAATGAAGTTTATTTCGTGCTAATGATCATCTAAAATGTAAAATAATGAAAACAATTGTTATATGCAGCCACGTCTATTGAGTGTGATGCCGTTAGAAAAGAACCAAGTATAAGTCAGTATTTGTACTGCTTTACAAGCGTGTTATGCACAGAAGGAAACACAATTACAACTGGCGTCCGCTTACATAAAAGTGCAGTACTTAACATTTTCAAGAGTAACAGTTTATATTTGTTTTCGATGGGAAAATAGACATGTGTTGTATATGCGAGGAAAAACACAGCATACTAAGGTGTGTTGGTTTTCCCTCGTCTACCATTTAATTCCGTTAGAAAAGAAAAGGTTTTCATTTTAATTTCACATATCTATTGCGCAGACGCCAATAAAATACACAGTTACGAGGCATACCACATTACAGTATTTAAACTATGTTAAGAGTTACATTTTATGATTCATTTAGATGGTAAAAATGATAGTTCAACTTTTCATTATACACCCTCTAAGTATGTTGTTCTCCCTTTCAATCATCCGGCTCCCACATTTATCTCTCGTTCTCTCTTTTGTACTTCTCATCTTGCTTCAGTCGAATATTCGTAAAATAACAATGTGTATTTAATAAACCTTTTGAATCATTTTATGTGTGCATTAAATAAACCCAAACGTTATTATATCCCATAAAACAGATATATTTTACAAGCCGTAAATCGATGTATTCTCTCACCGATTTTGTGATATCTTAAACTGGGTGTGGTGTGTTTTACCGTTGAGACTTCCCTGTCTGTACATATAATTTGATTATACTCATTCAAGTAGTTGTCTTCATTTAAGAATACCAAAACATTGTACAAAACAAATAAAATAATATTTTTAGTAGTGTGTAATTCTCTTTGTACTGAGTTAGATTAGAATCTTCCTACCATTATCAAAATGTAAATATAATAGTCGAACAACTACTATACTAATACAAAACATCTGCTTACATATCTTAACCTGTTTGTACGATGGAATAACACCACTTCATTGAGTGAGGGGTGACAAGTTGTAGGCTTTCGGATTATTTAAGTAATTGGCAGTCCTGTGATTGTTGATGCAGGCACTGAAATAATCCATGGATCCCCTGATAATGCTGAAATGGCTGAATCCTCTTCAACTTTGCTTATCAGTATGTCTTAATAAAACATCTGCATGTCCAATTGCATTATTTCTATTATATCTAAGGAATAAATATTTATCCAACAACATAGTGCCCCGATTTTTTCAGACGGTTAGCTGTATAGACTGAGATACTTTTCTTTGATGTATAAATGCTGACAAAGGCTTCATGATCTGTGATCAAATTAAAGTGTCGTCTATATAGCGCTTCTTTCTTTGTCTGATTATAGTTTCGCTCGGCAACTGCCAGTGAACTGAATGCATGAGCTATTGCTTTTTGGCAGTCATAGGCAATCTATGTAAAATGGCAATTCAAACAGCATAATCAGATGCATTATAAATAATACTATTATATATATAGAGAGAATGTAGTGTTAGAAACATATCTTAAGAAAGTAAAAAGTGTACATACTTCACTCAATAGACCATTTTTATTGTACATTATTTGATTAATAGATTGTTAACAGGTGCACGAAATCGATGGGGTTCTGGAGGAAATGTTGTGTAGTGTATAACCATGCTAAAGAACGAGCGTAAAGTTACAATATATGCCGGTGCAGGCTTTTTATGATCGCTGAAATATTTACTAGGTCAAACCGCTGACAATTCCTGTAAAAATAAGTCTAAGATATTTAATTTTGGTTCGAAGAAAACCATATTTTATAGCTTGTACATAGAATCCATACTGCTGAACTATCTAATATATAGAAATCAAACGGTGATATGATCGAGGAATGCTGCACCTCATGTTAAGTCGGTTAACATAGCTTCCATTGTTTACTGGAATACGACTGGAGCTGGTTAGACTTCGAGAGAAAAGCGGTTAGATCTGAACAGTCCCTTGTGTGCCGATTGTCAAAATATGTTTTGCCTCCTCATCAACCTACAATTGTAGGACAGCATACGAAACCTCAATTTTGAAAACAATCATCATCATTTAATGTCACACAAATATCCTATAGCCAAAGTTGCATATGAGGATCAATAATCACATATTCTTTATCTACCTTTGCTTGTACAACATAAACTATAAAAGCTGCCCATATGAAGTGGTTGGTTGATCGTAGCACACCTTCTTGGTGGTGACGTTTTAAATCTTGATTCACTAGGTCAGGTGCATCATAAGGTACCGGAATTTAGGTTTGTGAATGGCTTTTCCATCAAACTTTTATTTAAGAGTCACTTTCGATTTGATAAAAGATCCAATAATTTCCAGAAAAAACATGGTATAATTTAGCTATGAGTATTTCTGCGAATTGTTTTTAATACGAGAAATAAAATAATAATTAAAAGTGTTAAAAGTGTGAGAAGAATAGAAAAACTTTCAATTAATCCATCCAGTCTAAACCAAGCAAATTTACATGAACATTATCAGACAGATGGTATGTTTAATGAAATCTATTTTTTATAAAAAGTACATTGCAATATAACTCAGCCATCAGTGAATTGGGCTTCCCGACTCTCTCGGAGTGTTATGGTGCGTTTTTGTTTACGTGTGCTTTTGTATATGTTCTTACATTGAACGTTAGAAAAGGTTAATATCTGAAGACGTTTTCAACTGAAAACGACATGTACTGCTATATACAATAATAGTAATAACTATGATGCGAGATTAAAAATCGAATTTATTTGAATGAGCTGTGTGCGTTTGTTTGTCGTCTTTCATTTGGAGGATTACAAAATACTTATATTTGCCTGTAATAGAAGCATTCCGTACACGTATGCTTCTGAAATTAAAGAAAAAAAAAACAAGAAAATGTATTTGTCCGCAATTCCAGAAATATTCGAGTGTTTTTTTCGTATGAGGTTTCTTAGCTTTTGCTAAATAAAACTGCAGATGAGTTACTGTTTTGTTGAACCATCACGGTGTCGTGTTATAGGTTCAATAAATGTTAGCATTCAACAGTAAGAGCATTGCCTGTTATATTTCTATTTTTTTCCAGTCTTGAATGTTAACCCTTACAAATATCAGAATACTATGGAGAGTGTTGTCCTGCAATAAATATCATCTATTTCTGCTCATATTGTGATCGGACCCCTCGGGTGAATACCATCAAAATGAGGAGAAAGAAAAGAAGAAAAGAATATATGAGACATTCTCGCCTAACAAAGTTATTCTACAACAAGCTTGCAAAAAAAATTAGATGAATGATTTTTTCATTTAAATTGCACGATTGTTGATTTTCAAAATATTTCACTTTAATATATATATATATATATATATATATATATATATATATATATATATATATATATATATATATATATACTAATTTATGTATTTGTACATATGATATTCTATAAATAAATAGTAATGATTTATTACCTACGGACATCAATGTTCCATGCTTATGCAATCTTTAGTGCAGGAAGTTAATTCCCGAAAATCGGCGGGCGCGAACTCCTATCTCTAATCGCTACTGATTCGAAGTCAAGAATCTTACCCGTTGGCTACCAAAAATTAGCTTTGAAGTATTGATAAATTTACGTTTCTAAACGCCACGTCGGCGGATATTTACAACGAGCAGCGAATAGTGATCAACAACAAACCGTGTTATATATATATATATATATACACACACATATATATATATATATGTATATATATATATATATATATATATATATATAAACAGTGATCTATTATCTATAATGAGGATGTTTGTAATGATTTTTATTATAAAAGAGGAAAAAAGAAACACAAGCAGGGGAACAAAGATGAATCACTTTGTAACTTTTTCTTCTTTCTCTATGAGGATTTTTTTCTCCTTTTCCAAACGAGTATTGAGAAATAAAAGGTAAAAAAATAAAATAAAACTACCGAGACGTCTTACAGTCGACACTTTTCAAGGTAATCGTCGACTATGAAGGGGGATCACGATTAAAAACGTTGTCAAAAGACCATAAATCATTATCGAGGGTATTTTAAAAAAATATATAAACAAGAAAAATTTGAAGAGACATTCTTAACATACACTCATTAGTTCGAAGTTATGTGTGTACACTTTTTTGTTTGCACAGAGACAGTTGTCGTCAATTGATAGCAACCGCTTCGAGAATTTTTAAATGTGATGCTGAACGAGCTCTGTGCAAAATAGAGAATGCCTCATCTGAGCACCATCAAGTGCAAACTTGGCACTGTAATAAATGTTCAGCAATGGCCGACTTGTAAACTTGTGAACGCCCGGATGTTGGCAACTGCCTGTGCCTACGTATCGAAGGAGGCATACATTAGGAAATGCTTACTTCTAAGCGATGGATGGTACGCTCCACATAGTCAGCCTCGCACTGGCCGTGAAATCGATAAACGACCATTTCATGTTGAATGGAGGGGTTCTATTCTTCCGAAAAGAGATGAAGGTGGTTTTAGTCCTAAAAACGTTTCGAACTTTAGTTGCAAAAAAGCTCGGGATACGACTGAAGAAAAATGTGTGTGATAACTCCTAGCTTTTAATACCAATCTATGGTAGCTTCACATAAACGTGACATTTGGGGGGGACAAGTTCTCTACTTTTAAAGGCGGCGATTTCATCCTTTATACATTCTTCGATGATACGTAAAGGGTACCCATTAGACGAAAGAATGTCTGTAATACTTTGAAGTTCTGCATCTAGTTTCACACTAGATCAAATCAGCAAAGCCCGATGTACTAATGTTTTAATCAGATTATTTTTCCTGATTTTAAGGGGGTATGAATCTCAGGATATATACTTACCTGTGAAAGTAGGTTTTCTGTATATGCTGGTGACAAAACAAACATCCGATCTTTCAACAAGAACGTCTAAGAACGGTACCTAATTATTCACCTCCCCTTCTATAGTGAACATCAACGATAGGTGAAGTATATGCAAATGTCGTAAGAACCCTTCAACGTCCGTACGTGATGTAAATATAGAAAAAATATCATCCACATTACGGAAATAACACATCGGTTTAGGCAACTGATCAAATAACAGTTGCTCTTGGCATTTAACAAAAATGTTTGGCAGAACTGGGGCCGGAATGCTACCCATTGCCATTCCACTAGTTTGTCTGTCGATAAATGTTCCCATCAAAGTTGACTTCAACAGATTTAGTGGCTAAACCCACGAGTTCTAGAAATATATGTTCAGGAAAAGGAGGCTTAGCGAGGGAACTACGATAGAGACTATCGGGACAAATCCCGATAGTTTCATCGAGAGGCACATTGGTGAACAAACTAGATATATCATAGGAACAAAGGTATCCGGTATCCGAAGAACACCTAAGTTCACGCACACATTCTGCAAATCGAAACTAGTCAGAAATGCAGAACCCAGAGTATATCTCCAGAACCTATGTGAACATCTAACCTAACCATTTCCCGAATTCATGGTGGGCTAAACCTATCATAAAAAGTATAGGTCTCAAAGAAACATTGTCCTTGTGGACTTAAGGTGACCCATACATTCTGGGACGTTGGGAACTCACTGGGCGGATTCTATCATAGTTTTTTTTGGAAAGCCATCCTATTTTAATAAGTTTCAGCAAGCGACATGATAGTTTAGTATTTGTCTTGATGTTGCATAGCCTCTTAAATAACTCATACCTTCATTTCTTCTCGGTTTGCTCTGTCGTCTAGGGATTGAGAACTTTCTACGCTTCTGCACTGTAGTGGCCATCTCCGGAAGTTGTCTGTAACAAAATACCTTTCTCACCCGCTTCATAAGACAACAATATTTTCATTTGAATTACTTTTTATTCGGCGTCAGTTTCTATAGCCCGTGGAGATGTTTTGCTATCGTTGAGAGAGAGAGAGAGAGTGAGAGATTTACGAATATCGTGGTTAGATTATTAATGTTTTCCTAACTATTCCTAGAGAGAGGAAGATGAAGGATCTTGCGCTTGTCTTCCCTTTAGGGAAATATTCGTGTCCCTACATTGGAATCGCACGTCTTATCTGTTCGCCTTCTGAAAACAGACTGACTCAAATTCGCTTCTCGCGAGAGCGAGTTACGTCACAGATCCCTTTGTTTCCCACGCGAGCTCACAGAGCCCTTCACAGCTGCAGACTGACCCGTCTGAACTCAGATCTCATCACTCGGTAACCTTGTCATGTCTGCCAGCTCCGTCTGTGAGAACAAGTCTTGTTCTGCACTCGACTGCCCCGCGTTAATTCGCGCAAGTCAAACCCGACTTCCACCGAGGCGTCCATTTCTCACAGGGCCATTATCTAAAACTCTCATAAAGGTTTTTATAATCCCACAAGTTACGTCCATCATTATATAATATTGAGTGTCCTGTCATTTACGTTGGCATTGCCTAAATATTTAAATGTTGTTGCATTATCAAGTATCATCATCATTTTATCGATATAGTCACTGTAGTCGAGAATAAACACTTCTGAACCCTTGTCTTGTGTTGTAATATAAATGCCCTTGTTTGAGTTAAGAGCTTTTATGACCTTGAAATGGTTGCCTTGCCAATGGGACTACTTGCAAAACTGTGGGCAGGATACACCAGGCGTGCTTTTAGTCATGCTGCATCCTCAGACGAAAATGGCACGTGTCTTCTAAGTTGTAAATACAATACATTCAATATAACATAACTGTGTATCGCTTTCACGAGCACTGCGAAGCTGACTACGTGGGGCGTGCCATCCACCGCTTAGAGGTAAGAATTTCCCAATATATCCCCCCTTAGATACATAGGCGCGAGCAGTTGCCGACATCCGTGCGTTCACAAGCCCATAAGTCGGAAATTGGTGAATATTTATTACAGTGCCAAGTTTTCATTGGAGGGTACTCGGATGAGGCATTCTCTATTTTGCATAGAGCTCGTTCGAAATCGCATTTAAAAATTCTCGAAGCGGTTGCTATAAATTTGCAAAAACTGTCTCTGTGCAAAGAAGAACAGTACACCCATTACTTCAAACTAATGAGTGTACGTTAAGAATGTCTCTTCCAATTTTTCTTTTTTATAATTTTCTTTTTAATACCCTCAGTAATAATTAATGGTATTTTAACCACGTTTTCAATCGTGATTCCCCTTCATAGTCGACGATTACCTTGAAACGTGTCGACTGAAAGACGTCTCGGTAATTTTGTTTAATTTTTTTACCTTTTTTTTCTCAATACTCGTTTGAAAAAGGAGAAAAAATCCTCATAGAAAAAAAAGAAAAAGTTACGAAGTGATTCATCTTTGTTCCTCTTCTCGTGATGTGTTTTCCTCTTTTATAATATAAATCATAAGAAATCATCATGATAGATTATAATGGCAGTGTGTCTAACATTATTTCACTGTTTATTTAATCTTTGTACCTACAATATATATACATATATATATATATATATATATATATATATATATATATATATGTATGTATATGTATATATATAGATATGTATATATATATATGTATATATATACATATACATATATATATATATATACATATATATATATATATATATATATATATATATATATATATATATATATATATATATACGCATGTATTTCCGTTAGTTTTGATAACACTTACAGGGCAGCGTATGTGATTTATTTTCTTTCTTCGTCACTGTGTATATATATATATATATATATATATATATATATATATATATATATATATATATATATATACTTGGTGTTTAATGACGAAATGAAATGTTCTATTTTGACCAATTCGAAATGATTCTGAGATTTAATTCAAACAGTTTAGTAGCTTACACATCAGTATCAACGCCCGGCGTTACCAATCTAATTTAATGGCTGTCTTGCCCGATAGCTAGTACACAACAAAGCCGGGTCGATGCCAACAAGGCAATCCATTAATATACTGGTCTGTTATGGCAGTCATCTAGCTAAACTAACGCGCCAGTGTGTGTAATAAATGTCTGTTTGTTGCATAGCTGGGCTTATCCGTCCGTAAGAATCGGCTCATTATCCCCAGGGGTGCCTTTCCTAACGTCGTTCGATGATAGATTGACCCGTCCAGTCGGACACTCGATTTTGTTCCTAACGGCACGTATTGATGCGTGAACTGAAGAATCACTTGGGAATTGCTTTCGTTTCGTAAAAGAAAAGTCAGTAGATTTTGCGTAATTCTATGACACAATCGTTCTGAAATATTTGCAAGAAAAAAGACGGATGTTTTAAGAGATATGCTTATCGCACAGCGGCGATCAAGTCAACAAAAGAAGTGAAATAATATCCTCATTTCATAGAGAAAATTATGGATCTGTAGTAAATACAGAATATGCGTATAGGTAAACAGATTGATAGCTTATACCGCCTCTAATATCACCATACAGGTGGGAGAGTTTTAATAACATACTAGACATAGTATTCGGTCTCTCTGTACTAGGGTTTGTCAGGATAACCTGGCATGAATATACTTTTCCCTACAAGTACACACTTAACAAATATTAAAAATAACATAGTATTCGAATCCCTCAAAAGAACCATCTGACACGAATAAACAGGAGACCATGTGATGGATAGTGCACATTCCCTAAGTAATGTAACCTAAAGTTACAACACTTTGCCGGATACTCCACCAGTCTAGAAGAATTGTTCTCATGGAATCTGGTAAGACGAAGATACTACAAGGCATATGGTATAAAATAGTTTACAGCTCAATTATGGGAGGACAATTAATGCTCTTTACTTCTTTACTAACTCAACGTTTGGAAAATGAATGGAACATTACAATAACAACGTATCTCATAAAGGGACTAAGTTTTTTTTCCAGGACTGAGCTCCTTAAGGTCAGAGAGGTCGACTTCAGTAAAATGAAACGAAAACAATGAATAAACACGTATATATATAGAGAGATAGATAGATATATATATGTATAAGGTATATATATATATATATATATATAAATATGTATCTATATATATATATATATATATAGAAAAAGAGAGAGAGAGTTTATATATGTGTATATATATATATATATATATATATATATATATATATATATATATATACTAGCTGAACCCGTCTCCCGGCGTTGCACGGGAGAAAGTACTACATATTGCATGACGTCGAATGAAAACAAAAAACGGCCTATAGTTACGGTGTTAGCGAATGTTTTGAATTAAAACAAAAAAGAAAAAAGTGGCCGCGTAGAATGGGATCGCACGCGTAAACATGCCTTCTTAACCACTGCGCAACAGTTTCGACTGAAAAATCCACGTGAAAATAGGCCCAGTCATAGGTAGAATGAGAAAGAACGTAATCTGATATTCGCTGGAAAACATCGGAGTGACGGGAGCGGTCATTAAGTCTTCGCGTATTGATTTAAATTATGTAGTAAATTAATACCAGCCAAATAATAAATAAGGACGGACTGTTTTGTGAATAGTAAACTCTGTTTATTAGTTCCCGGTGTTGATGAGTGTAGTGACAGTACACAATTGTTAGGGAGAAAAGTTTTTGCTACCACCTATATGAAGTTGGCTTTTTGGAGAGTTGTTGATGGCGGGTCAAATGTAATATTTAGTGTTAGCTGGGGGAAAAGAATAACAAATGTAATAAAACATGCTCCAGTGAATAATTGTAATTTAATAGTGAGTTTAGTCGCCTGTGATGCATGTGGTTATTTTCCTATTCTCCGAGAAGGTAAAGGGGAAATATCGTCTCTAATTTATATATTAGATATATATTTATATATATTTATATATATATATATATATATATATATATATATAAATATGTATGTATATATATATATATATGTATATATATACATTTATATAGATATATTTATATGTATATATATATATATATACATGTCTATTGTGTATATATATATATATATATAGAGAGAGAGAGAACCATGAATACGGTGGATATATATATATATATATATATATATATATAAATATATATATATATATATATATATTGACAGATAGATAGATAAGTATAGCTATGTATCCGCAATCATATAACACCACAGGCCACAGACACAATAATACCCACAGACCGGAAGTCCTAGACGTAAACCCTTATATACATATGTATATAGATATATATATATATATATATATATATATATATATATATATATATATATATATATATATATATATATATATATAATTATTTCTACAAGCTGACAACGCCGCAGCATACAACCTATGAAGGAAACAGACCGGAAAGTCTTAGAGTCGAGTTTCGCCCTCCATTTGGCTCATCAGCAGAACACATCTTAACTCAGGATTCGAAACCCGAGTCACTAGCATGCCATGCGAGTGCTCTGCCCCAGAGCTACTTCGCCACATACCATAATGTCTATTAATTTACACAGATTAAGCAAACCGCTGGTATGGCCGACTGTAAAATGTACCTACTGTTTTCAAAAAAAAGGGGTAGTCATCCAACTACTTAGAACCCAGGCCGATGTCTAATATATATATATATATATATATATATATATATATATATATATATATATATATATATATATATGCAATATATATATATATATAAATGTGTATGTGTGTGCATGTATCTATTCATATATATATATATATAATATACACACATATATGCATTAATATAAATATATATATATATATATATGTATATATATATACATATATATGTATATATACATATATACATACACATGTATATATACATGTGTGTATGTATATATGCAAAAAATATATATATACATGTGTATGTGTGTGCATGTATCTATTCATATATATATACATATATGCATTAATATAAATATATACATATATGTATTCATATATATACATATATATATATATATATATATATATTTATATATATACATACACATGTATATATATATATATATATATATATATATATATATATATATATATATATATATATATATATATATATATATATATATACCGAGGCAGGAGCAATGTGATATAGATACCGGAAGGTGGAACAGATGAACCAAAATAAGTGAAAAGAGAAAATAAGAATGGAATCTCAAATCAATTTATTAATATTTCACGTAAACAGATTGAATACCAGAACAGTAAATAAAAAAAATTACCGTCAGGCAATTAAAAGTTCCGGAATAAGCAAAACTTAAATTTTCGAGAGCGGCACCTCTTATTATCAAAATACCAAAAATATGACTAAGTGGTAGAAAAAGCAAGATGGACTGATGGAATCAACTGTTGACGAAATACCGCAGAGAATTGAAAGTAGATACGCAGAAAAAGAATTAAGATAAGCGGATTGGACATCAATATTAATTATTTCTATCATAATTTGATTATATAATTATTCAGCTAAAGCTTATCATCTTATTAATATTTGTTTATTTATATACTATTTATCATAATGTTATTATTTTTATTTCATTTCATTTATTTTCTTTTTCTTTTTTTAATTCAATGTTAATTTTAAATTTAAATTTGATAAATTTGAGCCGTTACAGGAATACGAACGGATATTTGGGTGTACACTGAAACAATTATCATGTACGACAATTATAGTACAAACATGTTTTTGTAGCATGAATCACTGTTTAAAGTAGAAATCATGTTTTCATTCTCAAAGTATTCAACACTATATTACATTAAAAAATTGGGAGTATTACATATTAATAGCATTCAACATTTCTTTATAATATCACCACATGCATTAGGGTAATATATTTTGAAAACACAGATACTGAGGAAAGAGAATAATATACTATTACTCTGAATAGTAAAATATAAAATGCAATGCCTCAGATTCAAGCATATAGATTATAATTTAGCAACATTTATATATATATGTATATATATATATATATATATATATATATATATATATATATATATATATATATATATGTTGCCCGGAACGGTTGACCCTCCCACTACTGAGTCAAGAATGACTTTCCTATTGCGATTTGAATCAGGCGATTAGCAATGATTGTCTTCTGCCATACTGATGATTGCAGGTTTGGCATGAAATACATATGTACATAGGTCAATTTGAAAGTAATATATATGTATTAATAATAGTTCAACACGCTCGCTAGATAGATCACTTTAAATAGGTTGACGAAACGCAGCCATTTATAGCGTAATGTAATACTCTAGAGCGAGCCTATGGAGTGCTGTTTGACAGCTTGCAAACAAGCCCGCTGAATTCGGAATTTAGACGTGAATGAAAACTTTACATGCGCGTTGGCCGCAACGGTTTACACTTCGACTATTGAGTCCAGAATGACTTCCCTATAAAGGTTCGAATCATGCGACTGGAAGAGAGTGTCTACTCTTATACTGATGAATGCAGGTTTGGCATGTGCATTTGAGTTACTTTGAAAATAATATTTATTTATAAATAATTATATATATATATATATATACAGCCTAACTAGATTTTCTATATTGGCTCGAATGTAACCTTTGTGTCAGTTCTGCATTCATGTGCAAGATTTGTGAATTTTAAATTATTTTTAGAAACATTTATAATTTTACTGGAGTGTTAAAATAGATGAGTTATAGTTTATGCCGAACTGTATATGTCCCACGTACGTGTATGAGTGTTTTTTAAAAATACAATTTCTGTTTTAACACGGAAACTGAAAGCAGAACAATACAATTATAATTAAAGCAGAAACATACTGAAGCTATTTACACACGAAAACATATTTTGTTATTTAATAAATCATTAAAAATGCGAACGTAAATATAACATTAACTCAAAGCAAATATAAAACATAACCCCTTTCTCTTCTCGGTTTAATAGTAAACAGCACTGACACACACACTTACAATGTTCAGTTTATTGATGTTGGAAGTATGAGATTTTCAGGGGAGAGAGAGACAAAATCAGTTTTCATTTTATATACTAACTTAACTTTGATGAAACTCATTAGCGTCGCATTCGTGCACTGCCTGTCGTCTCAGTTGTCAGATCGCTCATAACTTCATCTGGCAGAATTTTCTATCTCATGTTCTCTCTTAACTTTCGTTTTCCCGTACGAGGGCTGCCTCTTTGTAAAGCACATATTTGTTACGCCTCAAAACTAGTATTTCTAACCATCTCGATCCAGCACATAGACTCTACTCATTTCTTTTAAGATATGTCGTATACATATATTTTCTATATTGACCCCAACATGCCAAAAAAAAAGACCACGTCTTCGAACTCCGCAGAAGTTTATTAAAAAATCAACTGTTAGGTGTCGTACCCTGTAATTTATACCAACATTTTAAAAACTATCAGTATTTTCTTTGTCCAGTAACAGTAACACTTCACTGCTAAGCAAACATAATTCATCGCATATAAATTTGCAGCTGGCGCCACTGATGTAAAAGCGACCAATGATGGTTGTTTGTTTTTATATTTCACTAAATCCGTACCATTCTGTCCAAGAACCACAGGCTTGTGGAGCTCTCTTAATGTTGAGTGTTTTCCGTCTACATATATCCATGGTATTTTTAATTGGAATCCTTTATCTTTACGATAACCATATTTGTTCTTGTAAACTCCTTACTTAAAGTAGCTTAATGCATTCTCTGGAACGATTTCCATAAATTCATCTTATTATCAATTTTCACTCTTATTCCTTTTCATTTTTTATCTCATCTTTTCAAAAGAAAAGTTAACCTTCTATTAAGTTTACCCGTCTCTCCACGAATTCGGTAGGATCAGAAATGCACGTGAGACAAAAAATGAACAATAACTAACAAAATTAGAATTTCTATAAATTCCAAATACGAAAAGTGTAAGCGTGTATCTTTCATTTACGTACAGGATGTCTACCTCTTTTTTATGTTCATACTTTACATGGAAGCTAAAATAACATAATTATTCGCCCCACTCATTCAGGTTTTATAACTTAAAAGATTCTGAGAAAACTTATAATAAAAATTATCACGAACATTACAATTTTTTGAAAAAAAGCCATGGCATACAAGAAAACAAAGGTCTGTCATCGAGAAGAAAGTACAGCATGTGTTTATTTTCTTCATGTCTTAAAAGTGATTACCATTTAGGTAGGTGGGCTAGTGTCTTTGAATGCAAATAATGCTATTTGATTTTATATGCTTTTTGACTTTTAAACTGCAGTTCAAACATCATGGAAATGTGTATCTTTTTTCTTATTACTTTCTTTCGTGTGTACTATCTATTATCAGAGTATTTTCCTTGTAAAGTGGTTTCTGTCTTATTTCAAACACTTTCCCACTCTTTTTCCTGTAAATATCTATTTACTGTCATTTTTATCACATGTAATAGTGTTAAATATCCATACCGTGTTTACAGAAAAGTTGTTTCAACAAGAATAGATGCACCTGGCGATTGTAAAAACTTCAGATACTTATTTGATATTCAAAAAGGTAATTTGAAGAAAAGTAATCTACATAAAATAAGCCACCGGCATCCTAAGAGATGATATAACATGATGGATTGCCATGAAATGAATGTTGCGTGTATGAGAAGTAATGTTAGCCAGAAGAGATGCACCGGGCGATTGTCAAAAGATAGAATAATTATCACTTTACTAAAAGATCATTTGAATAAAAATAATGCACCTAACATGAGATACAGAAGCATAAGATAGATTGTCAAAAGAAAGAGAGATGTTGGAAGTATGAAAGGTAATTTAACTAAAAGTACATGACCGGTGCAATCGAGTAATACCAACCGAAGATAACCAATTTATTGATTGTCAATTGAACGAAACCCCGTTGCTGAATAAAACTCCCTGGGACGTGGCTAAAGTGGCAATGGCGTACCATGGAGACGTTTCCGGTGGTCACAAATTGGTATATAATAAATATCCGAAATTGGTACCGGCAGAATGTTGAGGCCAGGTGAAGAAAAATCGACCGTCGGATTTCTGTGCGTGCATTTCCTTATTACCTACCTCAATCTCTCACCGTCACGCCAATAAATATATATCGTTATATTTTAATATATCAATGTGTTGTCATCCTTTTTAGCACACCAGTAATGCTACAATAGAAGATTTTTCCCTAACATAATAGGATTAATAACATTGACATGTCACTACTGATTTCTTTTTTGCTTATTTTATTCCTTTTTTAGACGTGCTTTTTTGTTCGCCTGTGTTGGCCGCTCACCCCATTTTATTTTTCAGCTTGTTTTCATTACCATCGTCCTTTCAACACTTCTCTTTAATTTGCAGGTTTTCATTTCTCCTGTTGTCTTTGTTTTGTATTTTTTCTTCCTCGTTGTCACCGTGATAAACTTTTTCTTCAGAAAGTATTACCCAATTCCAAACAAAAAACACCAGCACGAAATCGAAAATGTTGTATGATCGTTGTTATTTCCTTAGTTTCTGGATCGATACCTTGACATTTCTGTCGCATTGCTGTTCTGTGTTCTTATTTGTTTGTTAAGCAGGCCTGGCTTTTATATAGAGATTATAAAGATCGATCTTCTGATTAGTCGTCACTATTCATTAACTTGCAGGATTGCACCATTTTACCTCCGATACCGAGAGATGCAAGGCTTAGCGGTTAAATTCGATCACATGTAATCATTGATCGAAAAGACACGTACAATGTCACAGTAGCAATGTTGTTAATTTCATTATATTGATTTGCTATTCCGCTACTGACACATATGTGCTTGCTAGAGACAATCAGAAGACGAGGGATTCCGACATTTTCTTCTGTTTTTTTTTACCAGAGCAGTGTTAGCCAGGTTGCGGTATTAATACAGATTGGGGCGAAACTTGTCAGCCATGTGTGCTGTTGTTGTGTATTAGTTAGAAAATCTGAAGTGGTATAGCGAATGTTCTATGCAGTGATGTGTGCATTCTAAACGTTGGTAAAATTAAATTTACCAAGCGATTTTATTTCTTTTAAACTTACCAATAAAAAAAAATAACTTAATATTGTTGGTGTAAAATAATTCATGTATCTGTTTATAGAGATTAAATGTTACATCTCTCAGCAGGGGGGATTTGTAAGACAAGGCATCTTCGCGTAGCTTCCGCGCTCTGAGTGTCGTTTTAATTTTAACAACCACTTTTGTTATCTATGTCGTCATTTCCTATCTGATCGTGTCCCTTAACGTCTCTTCTCACACTCGATGTTTCTAGATTAAAAACGCATAAACTCACTAGCAAACGTGTGACCTTAAGCGCCCGAAGGTATATGGACTCATTCTTACCAATTAAACTAAACTACTTTATTTACCCACCCGATTCAACCACACAGCAATGACATGAATAATGACAAATGTGTGATGAATCATTTGAAATTTGTTTTGCATTTTCTGTAGTGTATACAGTAAAGGCATATGTACGTTACAATCACTCAATACATTACTAATATTTTATGCATATTCATCTCGATAAATAGAAATATGTTCCGATGTTACCCATAAATGAAGCGCGTATGCCAGCTTTACTGACATACTAACAATATATATATATATATATATATATATATATATATATATATATATATATATATATATATACAGGGTGGGCCAAAATAAGGGTCCTATCTTTAAATTTGAATAACTTGAATTTGAATAACTTCCACAAAATAAAAGTTAAACTCACCAAACTTTATGTGTGTGTAGACTGACCCTTCCGAGATTTTTTAAAATAAACAAAACAAATTTTAGCCGAAAAGCACTTCTTACAACTTACAAAAACTAAAGTATTGTTTTTTACACTGTTTTGAGTTTTTTAAGCAAAAATAATGTTTTCTAAATGAGGGAATGTTCCTTAGGGCTAATACGGCTCATGCTTGCTTCGGAAGGGGTCCTTTACTTATTCTAAAAAAAAAAAAAAAAAATCAATAAATAAAAAAGTTATGAATTTTTAAAAATAAGACCCTTATTTTTGCCCACCCTATATATATATATGCTAGAAATAACTAATGAATGTATTATTATTTTCTTAAGTCCTTTCTACATATAAATGATACACATATAATTAAAAGAAGTTCTTATGAGAATAACACATTTCTAAAAATCTATATTTCCAATTCTCTGTCAGATTTTCATCCTGTAAGCCTGATAATTAAAACGCATTGTCTTTGATAAGAATGTTTTAACATTGACGCCTATGTTAAGTTAAAAGGGTGTGTCCCTCAGTGGATCATGGGAAAAAACGTAATGCGTTTTTTTTAAATAACATAATGATAAAAGACGAGTCAATAACCAAACATGGAAAAAAGTAACAATGTTATTTGCTTTGCTTATAATCATCCGTCAATTTATGGTAAAACATACATGAAGTTTGTACACCACGATTATCACAATTTAGTCCGGAAGCTGCATTCGCAGAAAGGCCAGTTTCTCTACTCCAGAAGGTGTTAATCGTAATATAAGGCTTGACAGCTCGTCGCCTGATCGCAACGAAGTACAGGAACAATTTTCCAGCAGGTTCGTGTTATTAGGATGCATGTCATTCCAACGCAAATGTCGGCGTTTAATAACTGCAGATACGCATGGAAAATTCCGATACAGAATTTAATGTGTAAACAAAGTCTTGTCACGATATGTTGTAGACGACGCTTAGGATTTTAATGTATGGTCGATCAAGTTTCTTAGATCGAGGAAAATTAAGTGACGAGTAGTCTGATATTAAGATAATAAAAAATAATAATATGTTACTCGATAGAGAATGTTAACATTTTGTACCAGTTTCAGTTTTACACCGGTTGTCGAGGTCGGGATCTCTGGTTTTGTTCGTCTGTAGACATAATTACTCGGACGCTGATTTTAGTTCATAACCCAATGGCATACATAATAAGAGAAAATAAATAGCACGGTAGGGAATTAAGCGCGCTTGGAAAATGACAGTAAACGATTAAAATAAATGTTATTCAATATTCTTTAATACTTGAAATGAACCATTCAGAGTATACCGTCAGTGTTGTTGTAGTATATATATATATATATATATATATATATATATATATATATCCTGATTGCCCTAAAGATGAACCTGAATGGGCTTGAAAGTACTTGGGATACCTACAGCTATGGCAGATTCATCGGCCAAATCTCCACCGAAACAAAGACCGTGATCCGGCAATTAAAAATGATCCACACAAGGACATTTAGACATAAATTGTATGTTATATTCAACAACATTAGTATATATATATATATATATATATATATACATATATATATATACACATCCACACACACACACACTATATATATATATATATATATATATATATATACAGGGTCGGGCAGATAAATTGGAACTAATTTAAATGCTAATATCTTTTTTATTTTTGATCATATGATTACGGTTTTTTTTACTAAGGATCCTTAAACACTTTATTGCAAGATAGCATAATTATATTTACTCAAATTTGTTTTAATATGGCGGAATTAGCACGAAGAATAACTATATGCGAAATGAGACGCGCCGGGAGTTCTCCTTCGGACATTGTTAAGAGCACTGGCTATGCAAAAACGACAGTCTATCGGGTTGTGGCTAATTTCGATGTCGAGTGTAAGGTTGAGAGAAGTCAGCACAGTACTCGTAGTGATCGAAAGCGTACAAACACTTTCCTGGTGGGGCTAAAAAGGTCGATAAAGGCAGACCCAAGTCAGTCGATGTCGAAACTGGCAAAAAAGCGCAATGTGAGTCGCAGAACTATCAGCAGAGCAATCAACGAAGACCTTGGGATGAAGTCCGACGTTAGGAGACGCCATAATCTCCTCACTGCCCGTTCAAAAGCTATCAGAGTTGAAAGATTCCCCAAGCTTATCAACCATCTGAAACACAAAGGAGGACATGTGCGCATCTTTATTGATGAGAAAAAGTTCATCGTGGATGAGGTTCCAAATCGCCAGAACACTCGAGTTATTGCCCGTGACCCTTCGGAAGTTTCTCCTGTGATGCAGAGCAAAAATCCTGCTTCTGTGATGGTTTTTGCAGTTGTGGCAAGTGATGGAAAGGTGAAGCCTCCTCATTCCATCGAAGCGGGTCTTAAAATCAACACAGCGGAGTATTTGAACATTCTTAATAATGTTTTATTGCCTTGGATCCGTAGAAACTACAACCCTACGAAAGTCATGATCATCCAAGACTCGGCACCAGTGCATGGATACAGGAAAGTCCAAGATTTCATGAAGGAGAATCTTCCCTTGTTTGTTCCGAATGATATTTGGCCCAGCAGCTTTCCAGATCTAAATGTTTGCGACTATTATCTATTCGGCGTCGTCGAGGGACAGACTAATGTCAATCCACACCCAAATACAAACTCATCGAAGACAGCCATTCAACGAGCATTTCGCAATCTCGATCCCAATAAAATAAAGAGGAGCTGTTTTTTCAAAGAATCTCCAAAATAATTGATGCAAAAAGTGCTCATATTCAATAATTTTGTTCAATAGACTGTAATAATTAAATAAATAAATGTTAAAATGATATTTTTCCATATTTAATCCTTTAAATTATGAATTTTGTAAAAATAAAAAAAGTACCAATTTAGCTGCCCGACCCTGTATATATATATATATATATATATATATATATATATATATATATATATATTGGCTTTATTCTTTATTTATTTTTTAATGCAACTTTGATTCCTATATAATTTTATTACTAGCTACCATATTGCAGAATGGTTATTGGATATAGTGTTTAGATAGTATTATTATTATTTTTATTTTTTTATTATTGTTATAATTAATGTTATTTGATATGCAAATTACTATATCATACGGTAGTCTTAAAGGTAATATATTATTATTATTATTTTATCATTATTATTATTTTTTTATGTATATATTAGTGATATTTTAAGCTGAATTATTTCGATACTTGATTATTGGGGAAATGGTCGTATAATCAGTACCATTGGAGAGCGATGAATATTAAAACTGTCCTGTTTTTAAATCTCCGAAACAGTTACATGGTAAACAGCTTATGATCCCCGTGTTAATATTAGACGCTTAACGTTTCCTGTTTTTGTTTCACTCTTAGATAATTAACCCTTTTTTTTTTTTTTTTTTATTTTTTTTTTATTTTACTTATATTTTTTCATTTATTAATGTTCCAACGAATGTTAAGTCTGCAATATCTTGGATTTAGTTAGTTTGTCTGGGAATTTAAACTGCATTTTACTTTTTTTTCTTTTTTTTTTTTAATGACTCAAAGCTTCTTTAGACTATATATATATATATATATATATATATATATATATATATATATATATATATATATATATATATATATATATATATATATATATATATATATATATATGCTCTAATGGCGCCTTCAACGGTGTTTTTTTTTACTTATACTTTAATTTTTTTTTTCATTTGACATTCTTCATTTCATATTATTTTTATATCTTTTCAAATTATGACTTTAGCTAACTTGCACTTTACACACATTTTTGTTTGTATTCCTCTGAACAATAACTAATGGATTATTAGTTCGTAATGCTACAACTAGTTTGAACATGTTCGACTATCTGGCTTGTAACATGCACACATAAACATTTTCTACGGTAATATACAAATATAAAAATAAAAATAAAATTTTTTAAAAAACATATCAGAAGCATCTATTAAACTAAGATACACAACTGATATTTATATTAACTATCATCAACTTATTTTGTAACTGATAATGTGTATTTATCACAATCTTCTAAATACGAACGTAACTGATGCATTAGTATTCCCTCACGCGAATAAAGACCGGCATCTTGGTAGAAGGCGAACACAACGACGAGACGGAGTGTCTAGCTACAGTGTGTATATAAAATGAGTATACAAATCTCAGAGAAACGTCACATTCAAACCCTCATAAGACATGCCTGGTGGTCAGGAGATATTGCTACACATGTGACTGATCTGGGTCATCAGTAATTATCAAAGTCTGAATTGCGTTAACACATTTTCGATAACTTCTGAACATCGGTAATATTTTCATGAGACATTCATACGATCCCCTATACAAAAGAAAACTCTATACACTAGAGGTGAACATTGTATTATTATTTTCTTTGATCAACAACTAATAAGAAAAACATGCAGCTAATTCATGTTCTTAATACTAATGTCAATTCGCTCGGTTCCCCGCCATAACCGTATGAATCGTTACAGGATGAAAATAATCTGAACATGAATAATATTCCCTACGGCGAAAGTCTGTGTGGAAAATTGATACAAAATGGTCGATTGAATGAACGTTCCGTCCCAATTTCTCACTTCCAAGGAAATTATTGTTTATTAAGCATTCTTTTTCATGGCAATGGCGGCAAAACTTCCACGTGTGTAAGGGTCTTCATTATCATATCAATCATTAACGCAGTGTTCCGGCTTTTCATTATCTCCATTGAGCAGAAGATTTGTAAGATGAAACTTTTTCAGCGGGAAATATTCATTGACCAATCCTGCAAAAAATAGGAACACTATCGATTTGTCTTTGTTCAGCTGAACAAACATCCCCTCATTAAGTTATTCACAAAAATTCACACGAACAACCTTCTCTTTCTCTCTCTCTCTCTCTCTCTCTCGTTTTTCCTTTGATGATCTATTTCGCTGTCTACGTTTTTTTACACGTTGTGTGTCTTATTTTTTAATGTGATACAAGAAAGTATTATTCGTGTGCGTGGGTGGCACTGTTATAAGGTCTAAGGGTAAGTGAACCACTTAATCGACTTCGAGCAAAATTATTATTAAATTCGAAGGAAGGGAGCAAAACTAAGTTTTTTTTTTAGCAATATATAATCATGTGTCAGTAATAACTAAGTGAAAAATATTTATGTTTGTGACTTCTGTGTCTGAAGTTATATATTTTATACTTTACTTCCGATATATATTATCCTATGTTTTAGCCTGCATATCTTCATGAACAAAGCTATATATAAAAAGTATCTCAAATTAATCAAATTACTCGTACGAATGTTTATATAAGAATAATGACGTTCGAATTCATAGATGTTTGTAATTTATCCGGTCCGTCGTTTTCTATATAACTACTAACTTAAGCATAGGAGTAGGCGTAATTTAAAACGCTAGATTTACAGTAAACCTGGTATTCTTTCCACCGATATCCTAATAAAAGAAAATGCAGTATGAATTTAATTAGTTTACTTTTATGTACTGTACCGGGAGTAAGATAGCGCCATATAAATTACTACGCATACTAACGATTGGGTAGCTAATAGAATCATACATATACACATTTCGATTCCTTGCATTCTTGTAATTTACATGATAAAACCAACTAATATTTCTTCGTTTGCTCCTAAATCTTACTAATACACTATACTTATTGTTTTCAGTTTCGTTGATTTAGCGCTAGTTATTCGGTTTCACATACACGTTCGCAGTTCGAATATCGATTGATGAACTATAATCAAAATATATTTTCAAAGATATCAATACAGAGATATCTACTATTTTTTTTTTTTTTATTTATTATTGTTATCATCGAACGCTGACACACTGTATACCACTTTTCTATTAGATGATTTAATCCAAAAGAGCACCTTATACATATTCTCCCTTTCTTAACTTCTCTCTATATGTCCCTCTCTAACTCACTTTCTCATTCATTCTGTCTTTCTCTTAACTCATTGTGAATATTGTTCTGCTATCTACTTTGAATTTCAGTTGACCTATTGCTCAGTCTCCTTGTCTGGTTATCTCCGCTGACAACCTTCGCTATTTTTTCCATACTTGTTATGTATGTTTTTCTTATTGAAACGTTATCTCCACTTTTCTATACATTTTATTAGCTATTGCTTTCCTCCGCCGTTTCTGCCTCTTTCTATTATTCTCTTTCTGTATCTCTGTCCTACTGGCTGTATGGGTGTCTGCCGGCCTCTTTCTTTCTCTCTCTCTCTCTCTCTCTCTCTCTCTCTCTCTCTCTATATATATATATATATATATATATATATATATATATATATATATATATTTTTTCTTTTAATATAGTTTACCCAAAGCATATTGCCACCGTATACGGTTTTTTAGCGGGGCAACCTAAACCGGGAGCTGCGCAGCGAGATGTTTGTTTACATTGGTTTTAAATTCCAGCATGTCGGTACCGTTAGGAAAACATGGATCAAGTGGGAGTTCCAGAGTCTAGCAGCACGAGGAAAGAAGCTTTTGCAGTAGAACACTCTTCAGGATCTGGGGTCTTCCACAGTGAATGGATGGGATGTGGAAGATTGTCGGGTTGGTCTAGTGATTTTGTGTTGTCGGGGCACCAGAGCAGCAAATTCATCAGAGCACAGTCCATTGACTTACTTGCAAAACAGACACAAAGAAGCAACATTGCAGCGGTGGGATAGGGGCTAGAGCTTGGTTGATAGTGAGGGATTTATTTAGTTGGCGATTATTTGTGTAACCTTGTCTAAGAGGGAGATACTAGTGGATGATGCACAAGCCCATATGTGGCAACATGGGCGGATGGGGGCTTTGTAGAGATATAGGATAATGTCAGGTGTGAGAAGTTTACTAGCACGGTAGAGGGAGCCCCCCCTTCTTTGCAGCAGTCCTGGCAATGTATTCAATGTATTTTTCCAATTCATGTTATCTGCGAAAAGTTTGAATGATGTTCATTAAGGTATAAGGGGTTATTTGCCATGGCAATCAGTGGTTGACGAGGTTTCTTGTAGTTATTGTATCTTAGTATTTTCGGCAGTAAAAGTTACCATCAATTTTTCACCCATATCTACTACGGACTGGAGGTCATTTTCTAAGGATTCAGTCATTGCCTCAGATATGCGCGCGTCGGTTTTGCCCACATGACGAGAGTAGAGCGTGGTGGCCTCATTAAATATTCCTATCTCAGTCTCAATTACACCAGGGAGGTCATTTATGAAAATCAGGAACAGTAGAGGTCCTAGGATGGATATTTGTGGTACACCAGCATTTATGTCATTTTGTTAAGATTACCGGCAATCGAAGACAACCTGGCTCTTTTTTTTTGTAAGGAAGGATTTAATTACATTAAATATGTGTCCAGTACTACTATATGAGTGCAGTTTTAGGAGAACCTCTTCATGCCTTGTCCCGTGTATTATATATGTGCTCTGCGATGACTGTTAGAGTATCCGCGGTAGATGGTGTTAGTCTAAATCCGTATTGATAGTCGGAAAGAAGTTTAGCATTAGCTAGGTGCCGGAATATAGCAAGATTGATTAATGATTCAAGGGTTTCAGCAAATATTGGGAGTAGTCTTATTAGACGGTAGTTTAGAGGATCAGTTCTATCTCCAGAAGTCTTGAATACTGGTACCACAGAGGCAATTTACCAACTATCAGGGAAAAAATATTCAGTAAGGCATTTGCCGTATTGTTTGGAGAGGGCAGGGGCCAGCTCAGCATATCATTTTATTACTATTACTGGTACAAGATCAGGCCCACAGGCTTTGGAGGTGTCAAGGTTTTTTATTATAAATTTGAGATGTGATGATGACCATGTCTTGAAGTGTGGTGTCAATCCGCAATGGGAATTTTGGGAGAGAGTTGTTTGCCGAGTCCAAAGTGAATGTTAAAGCAAAACGCATGGCCAGTAGTTCAGCCTTATCAGTTGCCGTGCAAACAACATCGTTGTGATTTGATAGCGGGGTAATTGTCGATTGTCGATTGTTCATCATACTATTGTAGATTTTCCACGTTTATCAGAGTCCTTACGGTAGAGTGGAAGGTAATCAGTCATATATAACTTGTGAGAGGAGAATTGAGGATTGAAGGTTCTTTTCACTTAGAGCTAGGATATTCGGAGAGTTTTTCAAGAGAAAAGTATCTACGTCGTTAATGTTGGTTTTAAGTTCCCGTATATTTGTGAATGCGAGCCTCAAAGACGGTGGCGAACATGTTTTTTGTTGGGTGTCTGTTTTAGGTTTGTTTGTTATTATTTTGTAAATACATGATTGTTTTCAGTTAGAGTGGGGAGGGCAATAAGCTCACACCACCAGTCTATTAGTCGTGACTTTGTCCATAAAATTATTGGAGTCGGGAACGCTAACTGTGGATATATGTAGGGTCCGTTTCTATGCGCGACATGGCACATAGAGTTACCCTTAATAGTATGCATCTGTTGACGGAGCAGCCGTTCTTAGTGCTACCTAAGTGTTTGGACTCCTAAATACCAGTCGAAAACAGCAGCCAGACAAGCTGTCTAACCTGTACCCTCAACCTGTCAGAACAAGAGCGACCCAGACTAGTCATGTAAGACCTAGTGACAAAAAATGTCCATAAGTTGCTCAGATAAAGAGAAAAGGGGACGGCGTTCAATTCCCTAATCAGGAAACTAGGCCAAGCACTAGGTGTCTTTAGAGGCGTTCCAGTGCTTGCACCTCTACGTCTGGCAAATAGACAGAGAAGGAGTGCGATGCTCAGGCGATAGGCATAGCCATCTACTCCTTAAGTAATTATAAGTTTGCAAACCGGATACTTTGTTCTGGATTCCAGCTCTAGGAAAGTTTGTCGATCAAGACTACGGAGTCCTCCCTCCCCAACGGTTTGCTTCACAGATATCTATATATTTATATAAACATAGGAAAAATTTAAGAACGCACAGTAATATGTGTTTGGTACGTGTTTAACTATATTAATAACATATGCAAAGCGTGCGACAGACGTTACACTGGGAAAAGCCGGTAGAAAAAAAGGAAATTAAAAAGAGGAGGGAAACTGAATAACAATGAAAACATGGATGAAATGTAGTAAAACCGAACTGTGACTCTCACCCGAATAGGAGATTGTAGTGCAGTGGCTAGATATATTGCATTATTGTTTCAGTTGAGTGTTTGCCAGATTTTTACTTAAGGATAAGATCCGAGTCTATAGTTTTCATCACAATCTGACGTAAAATTAAGACACCTATCTTATTCTGTGAGCAAACAAGTGTTATAATAAAGAAAGTATGTACAGAGTTCCAGCGAGACTGCACTATAGTTTTATTTCCTTTTCTTCCTCCTCATTTTGATGGTATTAATCCCAAGGGGTTGAAAATACGTCGAGTTCTTTAAGACGTTAGAAGTTCAGTTCGGTCGATGTCATGCGCAGATTGGCGCTATTTATGAAGTAAGGAAGTTGACATCTTTGAAGCACGGATTAGAATGTATTAAATATTTTTTGAAAATCAAACATCGTGCAATATTTTTATAAATCAAACATTCATTTATTTAAATTTTTTATCGCGAATTTTCGTTGTAAAATCTGACAATTTACAAAAATAAAGGAAATAGGCAATACAAACAAATATTGATAAAGACACCCGACAGTTTAGTTTGCAACAGTTAAAGTGTCAAACAATATTATTTCCTAATATAACTGCCACCAGCAGAAACGACCATCATAATGCGGCGTAATATGAGTCACACACTTTTGCGACCATGTATTTTTCTATAGCGCTACTCGTCTCCACGATAGCAGCCTTACGAAAGTTGAGCATATTGCCTCGATCACGCCTCAAAAATATAGTCAAGAGGGTTGCAGTCAGGAGAGAAATTTAGCCAAAGTAAAGTTTCTGGTTAGTAGAAAAATTGGTGAGCACACTATCCTGGGTCGTTTTGGGCGGGTGTGCATGGGTCTTTCTAAAAGACCTATGAGCGTCCGGCGTCCATCCAGGGATTCATCACGCCTCTAAGAACCTCCTCGCTTTTCTTTTACTTTTTGTCAAGTGTCGGAGTTCGCTGCAACACTATATATATATATATATATATATATATATATATATATATATATATATATATATATCTTACACAGAATAAACGGAGTCACAGCGAGTCGAGGGCAATATCACATGAAGAAGAGAAAAAGACGGAAATTATTTATATAGTCAGAAGACATTCGACTTTAAACCTTTAAAAAGAATTAAACAGTTCAAAAAACCCAGAAAACTAATGCCCAAGGTATCTTTCGACCGACTCCGTGCATTCTGTTTAAAAGATTAATATAATCTGTACTACTAGGAATCTGTTCATTCATATATATATATATATATATATATATATATATATATATATATATATATATATATATATATATATATATATATATATATGTATATATCGGCAGCAAGTCGTTTATTAGACATATGTCGTTGAAGATTACGGAGTTCTCCCTCTTTATGATCTTTCTGGTCAGTTTTTCGACTCTAAATTCAAAACTTCTAATTAATAATCAAAAATAATAACACTACTAACTCTCTCCTAAACCAAACAAACGTACTATATTTGTTCCAATACCCATTTGAGGAATGTTTCCCAAAGACCCAAACAGACAAACATAGTCCTTATATTGGCCATACCACTACTACCATCTCCCGATGCCTTACGTATCACTTAAATGACACTAGTGCCATCCAGCGACACATTAACAGACATAAAAAAGCATAACATCAACTGAACTTAGACAAATATTAACAACTAACACTATGATCATACATAAAAACAACTGAACCAACAGACTAAAAACTTTCGAAGCCCTATATATAAAAAAAATACAACCCACAATTAATAAACTCTTGAAGACGTTCGCGAGACCGACAGCGCTCGAGAAATTGCCCAATACACAACATTAGGCGCCATGATCCATCAATTGTTACCAGAAACCCGACGAATCGCTCGCAGAGTCGGGAAACTGACCAAAAAGATCATAAAGAGGGAGAACTCCGTGGTATTCAACGACATATGTCTAATATAAATATATATATATATATATATATATACACATATATATATATATTAATATATATATATATATATATATATATATATATATATATATATATATATATATATAATGTGTGTGTATCAATTGAAACTATACATCCGTGTGGTCTTCCATCAAGAGTTTCGGTTTGAGGAAAACACTAGAAACTCATTCCCCAGTGTATAAGTTACCGAATGTTACTGACTGTGTGCTTTATTTTATGATAGTGCAGCTCACACTCCCAAAGCATCGACTGCAGAATCATTTTTGTTCGTTAACTTTCGCCCCGCGGGATTAGTTTCTGAGTTTTTCCTTGAAACTGTCAGTATCAATGGAAGCTTTTACTGATTAATAGTGTCAATTGAAATATATGTTTGATATGGTAAAACCATCCCGAATTGCATACAAAATTGTTCATATCGACCCCTGGCAAAAAAAGAGAACCATTGAGTAAAGATCCGTTGCAGTTTTCTTGAGGTTGAAGGTTACATTCCTTTACACTTCTATCCCGTAATTTCTACGGAAGGAAAAAAATCGAAGCATGTGTAGTAATTGAAATGTTGGATAAGTTTGAAGTGCGATTACATTATAGAAGTACCTACACAAAGTCGATAGTGTGCGCCTAAATATGTTCGTTTTTACATCAGCAAAAATGCTGTAGATATATCATCTAATATGAGAATAGTAGTCCACACAATACAACTTATAAATCTTGATCTCAAAATATTTTATTTAGTTTATTTAATTATCGCCCATAAACGAATATTTCAGAAGAATAAACCCGAACAAAACTTATATAATGAACTCATCGATTATAGCTTTTTAGAAAACTTTTCCGCAACAAAAATTAATTTCTGATTAATTGGACTCTTTTTTGTTTAGAATTTTCTTCATCACGCAATTTTATTCATGCGTTTTATGAACGCATGTCAAAACAAATGAGTAATGTAATTGAGAACATGAGGAACTTTATCAATAAAACTTAAGTTATGGGCTTCACTAATCGATGACGAGAATTTATTACCGACGCTTTATACACATGTTTTCAATGGCATTTCTATTGGTTAAGTTCTTCTGCGATTTAATATCCTGCCTATTGTTTGCGATTTAGATATGAAGAATTCCGTTTCCATTGATACTTTGATGCAGTAGACTTTTCTGAATTAACTTGAGAAAAACGCGGGACAATGAAAGAGACAAAAGTAATTTTCGATTCTTTCTTGATGCCTCCAAAAGTGAGAGCACTTAAACTGTCCCAGGTGTAAGAGAGTTTTAATGGAAACGTATTATGTATGAGTATGTTAACATAAATACCCAGATGTAACGGCCATTTAAGCATTGACAGAAAGTAATTTTCTAGAAAGCACCCATAGCGAACAAAAGAGAATAAAATCAATTAACATTGTAAAAAGAACATTTACTGATATATATATATATATATATATATATATATATATATATATATATATATATATATATATATATATATATATATATATACTGGAGAAAAAGATATGATGCATACCTTTAAAGTAGAAGCTATTATGAAAGAGTGATGCTCGATATACGTGACAGATATATATATATATATATATATATATATATATATATATATATATATATAGAGAGAGAGAGAGAGAGAGAGAGAGAGAGAGAGAGAGGAGGAGTAAGAGGTGGGAGGGAGAAATAGAGAGAAAGTAATAATATGAACAAGTGACTGGTGAAAATGAAAATAGTCCAAAATACAATATCGATTAAGTCTGAGACATGGTTTTATATAAAAGAGATGTTATCATTCCTTCGATATATATATATATATATATAGATATATATATATATATATATATATATATATATATATATGAATGTATACATCAAAGTTTGCAAGCCAACATAAAAGAAATTAGAAAGTAAGAAAGTAAAAGTGGGTGTTATCTTTTTCATAGCTGGAAATTCATTATCATGTGATGGGGTGGGTATTTTTCTAGTGAATTTTAATATTGAAAGAAATAGTATGTTGCCCTTGGTTCTATTGTTAATCCAACATTTTAAAACTTTTCAATATATTCTACATAATTCTACTGACACTCTAGGTCAGTAAACCTGATCGTCGAGTTGGTTTAAGTGTTTATAATCGGTAACTTTTTTAATGGAAACCGTTCCAGACTAGACATTAATCCACTTGATGTAAGGAGCTTACAAGAACACATCTGGTTATTGCAAAGAAAAGAGATGCCTATTGACTTTGTCTTTAAAATACTAAGGTTATGGCAAGATGACAACAGTCAGCAAGTAAAGAGTTATACGCGCCTGCGGTTCTGTGTATGAAGCTACTGAATAAGAAGTTGTATTACAATTCTAGAATAAAAACAGCGAATTGATTGAGACGACAAGACCAATGAGTCAAACGAGCTGGAACAAAAAAAAACAGGGAATAGATTTCATAATTATGAATAACACATGCCATAATAGTATTGATAGAACAACTACGACAAAGAACATCACGTCTGGGTGATCTCTCACACAAAAAGAAAAGGTGGCCAATTAAATTACAGACACGTTTCTGCACTTTACCCAGACCCCTCAAATAGGGCTGAGATTCACTAACCCAAATATGAAAACAGTTCTCCATACATAGTCTGATTGTAGATTTGTAGATATATAGAATAGCTTTAAGTGTGATAAAGTGGTTGGAGCGATAGAGAGGACCGACTTTTCGAGAAGCAGAAAGAGCAATGGATCTAATGTATGACCTTCAAGAACGATTTGATGAGAGAGAAAGGCAAATAGATATTAAAGTCGATTTATCCTGAATAGCATATCCATCCATGAGAAGATCAGGTTGAAAATGGGCACGCCTACAATTGAAAGACACGAGCAGACTCTTATCTATTAAACAAGCCATGTCGTATCCAAATGCACAGCTGAACCCATGCAACCCCCTAGATCAGCTGCACATTTCCCCTAATCCAAGACAGATAACCGAGAAGTAACACTAGAGTCGAGAGTCGTATCATCATAACCCGTGTTAATTTTTTAAACAATATTCTTTGGACAGTCATTTATATAAGGAAGATATAATGCTGCACCGAGATTACAGCCCTGAGGAACACCAGAAGAGACACTGTTCAAAGTTACTGTCAAACTTTGATCAGAAAGAAAATACTTAATAATGTCAAGAACTTCACTACCAATATCAGAACCGTGAAGTTTGTGTAGAAGACCAGATTGCAACACTCTGTCGAACGTCTTCGAAATGTCAAGTGAATGGTTCATAAACTCATAGATCCAATTAGTTACAACAATTAAATGATCAGCAGTTGAACGAACACCAGGAAAGCCATACTGAACATCACTAAAGATGGCTAGACTTTCCAGAAAATTAACAAATTTTCCGTTAACCAACCTTATTCACACTTTGGTAATAACGGAAATGAGACTAACCGGACGATACTTAGTTGGGTCAGACCGATCGCTAGCATTTTTAAAGGTAAGGACAACAGAGAAATCTTTCCAACAAAAAAGTGCACAGGACATAAGAAAACAGAGATTAAATAATTTAGAGACGATAGAAGAAAGTTCAGGAGCACAATGCTTGACAACAACAAATATAATGGTATCAGGACCGGAAGCCTCAGACGGGTTAACATCAGAAAGTACCATAGCAACCATCTTTGGAGTGATACTCCCAGAATAAAGATACTGATCAGTTTTCAAAGAAGAACAGTCGCAGAATCATCAAGAGAAGAATTGTCAGCAAAAAGATCAGCCTTATCCTTATAATATCAAATAACATGTAGACAATTAAATAGAAGGTGAATGGCAGACTTGCCACTATTAATAATACGATTGTAGGATTTTCTAGAATTATAAGAGCCATCGTGACGATACCGATTGAAATTATTGGTTACGACGAACAATGGCAAAAGCACAAACAGATGACTTTAGTTTGAAACTTACGATGAGAAATAACGGTGTCAATTTCAAAAAAAGCCAGCCAGTAACCCACCTTGCAGCATCATTCGGAGACATACCAAAGATAGAAGGGCATGGAACGTAACGTAGGAAGCTGCGAATCCCATTCAAATCAGCTTTCCTGTAATTAAACGTGTTTTTATGGAAAGGACGATCAATAGAAAACTTAACCGTACAATTAACCTCACTCTCAACAACAGCATGATCAGAAGAACTCGATGTAAGAGAAAGGGAAATATAACATGTGTCAGAAAGAGGAATGAGTAAAAGATCAAGTAAAGATGGTTGATGAACATTATGAGCAGGAAAACGTGAGGAAAGTGACGATTTGGGACAAGTCATGAGACAGAAAACTTAAGAAAATGTTCACCAGCTAGATTTCTGCGGTATGAGTGAGAGAGGCACTCAGAATGACGAGCATTAGATTCACCAGAAACAGAGATATAGCCTGGCGGATGAGTTTGCAATTCATCATCAATACTGCTGGATATAGCATCAACAACAGAGCAGTCATAATCAGAAAGTGCAAAAAAAAGCAAATAGGAAGTAGAGTACAGCAAATACAACGTAAGACAGATAAAAAGACACTTATGAGATTTAAGGCTGGGACCCCGTTTAAAGATCATGCACATGCGTTTCAAGAGTCTAAGCGGGAAAGAGGCAGGTAACCATCCATATGTAGATCGTTGCTACCAATAGAATCATCCTAATTAGTCTCACAATAGCAAGGATGTGAAGAGATTTGGGCAAGCGTAAGGACTTAATATCAGTAAAGTGTGACGTGAGACCTGATGTATTACTATAGGAAACAGTAAAGTATTTGTTGTGTGCATGTGTAGAAGGCATAATCATAAAAAGTGAGAGAAACGTACAATCCCTTTAAGATAAAGCAAACCTGAAAGCTTATTACTATTACATGAAAGGAAGAGTCGAACTTTCGCCCCTTTGCGAGGAATATAAATATGGGCGTTCTAAAAAATTCTGAAAAAATACTAGGAATGATTATTGCCGTTTTTAATTTGTGTTAAATCAAAATAATATAAAACAAAACATGATTATTTGTGTAACTAATAATTTAGTGTGACAATATTAAACGTTGCATTAAGTGTACAAGTGAAATTTATATAATATAAATTTAAACATACACATGGAAATATGCATAAGTAGTTAACATAGTATAATTAGGGCATCGTTATACGATGTTGCGTCACAAATATAACCTCGCTAGAAACACTTTGCGCACAATCTGATCATTTTTCTAGACCACAAAATCGAAAAGAGGCAATCGTTTATGTGACAGCTGCTCCAATCCGCTTATGGGGAATGGCTTAAGTATATTATGTATTTATACCGTATACTGGTACATTTATATAAACACGTCTAATGCATTGTAAATCAAAATAAAACGGTCGTTCCATTTATAAATACATTCTACAACCACTTTTATGACGAACGATATGACTGCAGCAATAAGAAAGAGAGAATGAGAGAAAGAGAGTATTTATTTACCTTCTCTCCGGGAGGTTAGGCACAAGGCCAGTTTTATATTAATCCCACAAGTAAGATGTGACCCAAGGTCGTGTCGGGAAAGTGGGGTTTGAAAAGCCAGCGCCCGAGAAAGTGACCACTCTGGCTATTACAAATTGCCTGGGCAGCCCCGTCGGCATTCCCCCGGTAGGGGCGCCCCAGGCAGTAAGCAATAAACTTGCTCATCCCCAAAGAGGGGAGGCAAAGCCTGGGAAGGTGGACCTCCTAGAACTGCACATGACCGACCGGCGTAATTCAAGCCCCGAAAGCCAAGCCAATACCAGTTTATGGGGTGTAGTATCCATCGAAACAGATACTACACTTTGATCTACGCCAAAAGGGCACGTTAACGTCACTATAAATGAAGCAATGCCCCATGGCGTGTAAACAAAAAAAAGACATCAGCTAAATAGATTCAGTCATAGTATAAAATCAAATAATTTGTCACACTCAGTGCTACATATATGTATCAGAGCAAACATAAATAGTGCGTAATGAACCTTGGAATTTTATCGAGGGCATTGTAGTGTTACGTTGTCCTTCCTTAAAACCGGTTCTTTTGAAAACAATCGTTACCTCATTATATTTGTATACTATTCCATATTTGTATACTGACGTCCTGCGTCGTCACCATCATCATCGCAGTGTGTTATATTTCGCCGTCACCATCGTCGAAGTATGCCGCCCCTCGCAGTAGTCATCGCTAAGGATCTGTAATCCAAACTTTTCACGAAGAGATGAAAAAGGCGAGTCCGGCAAAGAATTAATAACTGTGTCTTTATTTAAGAGATATTCTTTGTCATACGAATAAAAGTCACACATTATTATCGTCCGTGTCTAATCAAGTGGCTTCCCTTGAAAAGAAAAAGGTGCAAGACACCGGAGAGTCCAAATGTTGTTCTTATTTAGAATAATTTCTCGTCATAGTTATAAAGCTCACACATTCATTAAATTGGAGTGAAAAGCCAAATTGTACTTCATTACTAAGATCTACGTCATAACGAAGATAGGAAAGAAGGGGCATACCAGTCGCTACAAACTTTTTAAAAATTAAATTCCAATGTTCTTTGTTCTGAATTACATTTCGATTTTTCATCCGTTCTTACGAGTAGGAGGTAATTGCTTCAAAGAAGGGAAATGAGTTTGTCACTACGCGACTGTTTGATAAGAGATCAGGGATGGGGCAGAGTTCAGGTATGTTTTTGTCTGATTGCAACTGTGTACTCCAGATGTTCATGTCAAGATTTTGCACTGGTCCACCTAATACCAAATCAATACTAGTTGATGTAATCATTATTCACATACATAGATCAGTTATGTAACATCCCTTCCTCCCTTAAAAAATATAACATTCAGATATTTTTACACATCAATATGCAGGGCCTGGTTAGACTAATAACTAAACACGGGTGGACATCTCTACTGAATTATCTTCAACTGGACGGAATACCATTCGGACATTATTTTGGGATGTACTAAAAGTAATGTTACAATCGATATCGGTTCAGTGCCCATCCAGTCTCATAATCAATAACTAAGCGAACTGTGCCCACGTCTCACTTCGCAACATTCCGGAGCGACTTATGCTCCACTGAGGGTCCTCTACTAACAATACCGCACAGTGTTCAACTGCCCCACAACGACCTGGCCACTTGGCCTCACAGAGCGTCTGCATAGGATACCTACGCACTCAACTCACACCTATACACCTGCGACCAATGCATCGGTATATAACCAATTACCAATTTATCTAACTGACATCTATTACCGCGAAATACAGGAGAAAAAAAACAGAAACCACTCCTTTTAACATGCTATTTTATATGGTCATACCACAAATTTAGTATTAGATGCCGCTCTTGCCATAAGAAGTACATCTGGCCATTAGTGCAAAACACGTCAACATTTCCGGTGCGGGAATTTGGAGAAAAAAATCCAAACCCCAACTAAATCCTAACCCCTTTCCTCGGAGCGAGCAGTAACTCCGGACTCTGTTTAATTGACCAACCCCATGTTATTTACTACACTGCAACAGCAGGTAAGATGTAACCTCCCACACCGGCAAACATCCGGTCCCGACCCGGTACAATTCCAACCTCACTATAATCCAAGGATACTAAAACAGGGAACCTTCTTTTACGTCAACGCCATCAATGGTTTCATTTTACCCCGACGCGTGCACTAAGTGCCGGTGCACTCCAATTCACTCCACCTCCCTTTGATGCGGACGCTACATCATTTTCCAATCGTACCCTTCCCGTGATGATTGGGGATTGAAGGTTTCTCTACGCACAGGTCGGCCAACATCCAAAATCCAAAGATAAGACCAAACTTCTACACCCTAAAATTTTACACCATTGCCACATTATTTATCAATGTAATTGCGGTAACCCTGAGGTCCTAAACATCCATAAAGCTGACCACTGCCTTTCGTTGTCACCACAGCATGAGTATCCGCTACCATTCAACCCTTGTGCGCTTCTATCCGTATATCGGGAGCGGCTTGTTCTTTGTCCAAGTTGTTAAGCACAACCAAACCCACGTGGGGGTTTCCACACCGCGAACCGATTATCTCTTTGACTACATTGAACCTGCACATACGACGGTCCCATGAGATTCAATCAAGGAGATCTACCACCCATCGGGGCTCCCAAATTCATCTCTAACTTCTTGATGAAGAAAATTCACTAACGCCAAACTACAATAATACATGGTTCAATCCATACACCTGAAATGTGTTGCGTGGTTGACCTTAATTTAAATATACACTTAATTAACTGTTTTTATTTAGTTTTTTTTTTTAAAGCGTATCAAACTTTAAAAAAATGAATTCTAAGAAAAAATCTTGAAAACAACATGACTTCTCTCTCTTCACAATACAAATGATATACACTTTTGCATTACAGGCAAGAATAGAAAAAAATAGAAAACAAAAATTTCCATGCAATAAAAAATCTTTCCTATTTTTTTTCAATCACTAACAAAAGAGAGACAACCGTCATCGTTTCCTGCGTTCAAAAAGAGAATACACAATAAAAATAAAAAAAAAACAACATGATTTTTGTTCACAGCAACCAAGTGCCACCAAGCCGAACAACAGCGACAAAAATGTACAAAACGACAATTATGCATTTCCTTGATCGCCCGATTACGACCATCGCCTGCTTTCTTTCTCTCTGTCTCTATCTCTCTCTCCCTCTCTCCCTCTCTCTCTCTCTCTCATGTTTTGTGTGTTCACTCTTTCTCTTCGTCGTTGTTTGTAACTGTCCATTCCTTTGGCCAACCTCCCATAAATCAAACAAAAGATTCACAGTACAAAAAATACAAAGTACAACAAAAGAGTTTGCGTATGTGTGTGTGTTGCGGCATATTATCCTATTTTCATGCTAACTAATATATTCATACATATATATTTTTTATCATTTAATTCATGTGTCTGTGTTTGCCTTTTCTTTTCTTCTTTTCAGTTAAGTTTGTGTATGTGTGTGTCATTCCTCTTTTTTAACATAATTTCAGTTCGTAAGTCTTTCAATTAATAATTCAATCATAAAAAAACACGAAGGTACTTACACTCTTTTGACGTCCTGTATCTCACTTATTCTTCGTTCTTTATATCTGCATCTTCTCTTCCTAAACAAGAACCGCACGCTGCCCCCGTGGAACCAATGTGTTGTTTGTCCCCATGGCGGGAGCACAGGTCAATCACACCAAATCGACATATGTTATGATATGGTTAATTTATCCACACGTTTCTTATGTAAGGTCCCTTAATTAAAATATTCTGAGTTGTCTTATCTCTGTTTGTATACCTGCTCACTGGAATGATTCCGCGCTATTGTCGCCGTCATCATCATCATAGCAGTGTCTGTAATCAGGTGTATTCCACCTACAGAAAACAAAAATAAAGCACAAGACGCCAGAGAGCCTTATTTGGGAGCATGTTCTCGTCCCAATTATAAAGCTCGCACATTCACCAAATTGGAGAGAAAAGCCAACTTGTTCTTCCTAAATTAGATCTACTTAGTTACGGGGATATGAAGGAATATGGCGTACAAGCCGCTATCAACTCTTTTAGAAATTAAATTCCCATGTTTCTTTTTTCTAAATTACACCTCGATTTTGCATCCGTTCTTTACACTCTGAAGAGACAGACTGACTAAAAGAACTTCTGTATGTTCTTGCTCTCACGATCGTGACGTAATTGCTTCAAAGGAAGGCACTCATCTTGCCACCACACACCTGTTAGATCTGAGATCATGGAAAGGGTCAGAGTTAAGATATGATTATATGTTTAGTCCGAGAGCGAATATTTTCTTCAGATGTGTGTGTCAAAATTTTGTACTGGTTAACCTAAATACGAAATCAATACTAGCTGATGTAATCGTTCTTCACATACATACATTCGCACTGTAACACTAGTATATACTAGTTTATATGATATGGAAATAATTTATATGTTATCTGACGTTTACAAATAAATACTTAAACCGATTATGCCGTATTGCAGATATGTAACGCAATTTTCTCAGCATTACTCCATGTTGAGGACTACGTCTTCTCTTTAAGCATATCCCCATATTTGTTGGTTTCTAACACATGCATCTTCATATATTTTATTTATACAAAATGTGTCACTATATATGTAGTATATATAGATGTTAAATAAATAATGTACAGTGATATTGGTTCGACAGCGTTTTTCTTGTACTCGTACGTCGAGAGCATTAATCGATGAATATCAAAATTAAGGTATTCTGGGAAACTCAGACATTGTCGTTGATAGATATAGACTGGCATTTACGTTTAACCCTACGGATGTCATTTTGAATTTTCCTGTGAAAAAAAACAAGTAGGGCGATATTTAACCAAAATATAGTATACTTTCAAAATAGACGGAAGACGAGCACGACCAAGTACAGTGTAAATACACAGGTTGGTTATGCACTGTGTTATCCGCCGAGTTGACGATACCACTAAAAGCGAACTTATCTATTTTCTCTTTTAATTTTGCCAGAATTTAAATGAGCGCCGCACTATAAGTTGTCTTAAAATCGGTGTTTCACGTTAATGAGAGACATGTACGTGCAATGCGTTTTATGGGTCATAGCTAACTAATAAACCCCATCGTACAACACTACACACGTCGACATATCTGTCAACAGGGGATTCAAATGCTCCCGAGCGTGTCAAATTAACAGATCAATACATGTGAGAAGTATGACATCGAACCGGAACTTCGTTCTCAGTTTGTGCTCTCAATATTCTGCATGTGGAAGAGTTTGTGGATCTCTTATTATGGCGTGCAGTCATATAAGTAACTATCTGAAACATTAAAAGGACACGATATAAAACAAAATATGCGTTCATATGTTGGTTTGGGTGTTTTCTGACTTTATGTAAGCTATACAACTTGTGAATATTTAATATGATAGGACATATTTCTTCTTCCAATACAAATTACAAAAGATAATTAATATTTGATTGTTCGTCATAAAGTAGTATCTAAGTAAGCAGGAAAAAATCCTATAGAAAAGTATTTGGTCTCTAAATTTTATAAAAATAAATTATTAAGTAATGTGATACATATTTGTTAAATTTGCGCAATTTTCAATCATGCTCGATTAGAGTTTCTCAAAATTAAAACTTGGCAACGGTAGTTTTGGATTAGTTTATGTAGCTTAGTGTGTAACGGCCTTGAATTTAAATATGCAATGATGTAACTGTTAGTATGATTCTGCATAAGGAAAATTAAAACACATACATAAAAACTATAAAGTATAACCTGTTTCTCTAAAAAAAGCCACATACTTAAAAAAACAGATGTCTGTGTATTGATGTTGGCACTTTCTTACAAATATAAGCATATCCGACGATGAGAAATAAAGACTTTCGTGGATTGTAGTGGCTGAGTCAGTGTCTCATTGAAGCAAACAACAACTACGCTTTGATCCTGAAAACAAGGATACATATATAATTTATTACTGTCAACATGCCTCGGCATAAGAGATAAGTTAGATATATGCTGGGTGTATAATGTAATGGAAAATTAAACTTGAGTGCCTTAGGTAAAATCAATAACACTTGTATACAACCGTTGGCACTTGCTCCCAAATGAATACGATGAAACGAACCTGCCCGCTTAAAAATCAAGGCTAATTCTTAGAAAATGACCTCGTACGAGATAATGAATA
>OY744517.1:15761521-15776521 GCA_963556195.1 Sepiola atlantica | reverse complement strand
AAACATAGTTTTAATAGAAACACAAAATGAAATTATAGCACATTCTTGTTTACTGGATTTCCTAAAAGCAGAAGATATAAAAATTATCGACACGATAATAAAAAAGCAATCCAATTCAGTGTTAACTACAAATATAAAAAACGCCGCTAATAAATTTCGCAATTATCTAAATATCGTTATAAAAAAGCGGGCAAAACAAACATATTTGTACTACTCAATACATCCAACTAAACTACAATTAACAATAATCCCACTCATACATTAAATATACAACGTAACAGACTGACCAGTGCAAATAACGCACGGATAGATAATTATAAACTTCCTTAAATAACCGGCAAATTACAAACCTGGTTACTTATATAGAACAGGTAAGACATATACACCGATACCCATCGCTGACCTATCATATACCACATTTTTACTTCCACATAGTCATCAACAAAACCCTTAATCAATTATCAACAATATTTGCCCAGTAAATATAACTTACAGTCTACACAATTGTTATGTCAACTCCTTAAAACCAGATAAACTGACAAGAAATAAGTTATTCTCTTGATGTATAAAGCGTTTTCACTAATTGCCCTGAAAAAGAAACAATTGATATAATTGTCAATAAATCTTATCTCATGCAACTTGAAATCAGTAAAACAAATACTAAAAACGTTACTATTTAATTACACTACCGAATTACCTTCTTATGCCTTCAATATAAAAAATTACACTCACATTGACGGGGTTTCGATGGGATAGCTTATCTCCTATATGGCAGACCTAGTTACAAAATATTTAATAAAATAAAACAAATGTACTTACGTACGTGATGTTGAAGGTATACTTATCTTTGCTAATAATAATTATCAAATACACAAATGAACAGGGCTGTTACAAATTCATGTTCTTAAATTCACCGTAGAACTAAACTTACATAATAAAATCCCATTCCTTGATTGTTCTTATTGATACCTCTTATAATACGTTTATAACTTATTCTCATTAAAAACAACTGTCGTAAACAGAAGTATTGTAAATAACAATAGCGCATAACCCCATTGCTATAAACTGACCATCGTGTAAAACTTACTAAAGCGTGCCACACTAAGATCATCCACCAAAAAATCGATGTTAATTGAATTTAATAATTTATAAAAAAAAGGCCTTATTAATTACGTATTTACTAATCATATTACAAATGAAAACATAACATGTATTATTCGTAACTTAAAAAAAACACTAAAAAATAATAATATCCATCATTATAACTCAAACTATGTTAACATATAGCATTGCATTTAAATCGAATCAAACTTTAGATGAAAACATAAGGCACTAAGAAAATTGCGTACACTAATGCATATCTCCTATTGACTAAATATAATAACTGGACTAATTATTTTCTCCAAGAAATTTAAGACCAACACTCCTGTAGTCAAAAAACTCCTCCCCAGCCCTAACAACTTTGGAAATAAGTAATGTAATACACAATTATTATGCTCTTTGGAAGAATTACGCACCCCATACTACTACTACTACTACTACTACTACTACTACTACTACGACTAATAATAATAATAATAATAATAATAATAATAATAATAATAATAATAATAATAATAATAATAATAATAATAATAAGTATAGCAACTACACATAACTCGCCAGATAGTCGAATGGTATATGGAGTGTGATAAAAGTCAATATAATACCAATAATGATGATAGCACTAGAAAAAATATCGAAGAAGCTGGGAAAAAGACTGTAATCAATTGGAATCAAAGTGAAGACTAAGACCATACAGCAGACAGAAATTATGAATACATCTGAAATCTTCAGGAAAATCCTTTAATGCGGAAATCAATGAATATAAGTAAAAAATTCTAACCAGCCACGTAGAAGTTGCAATAGGAAGAAAACAATAACACAGAACGAACACAACCACATGAAACTAAAAAAGCAGAAAATGGAAGTAATGTCATAAACTAGCCTTCCACCCACCCACCACCCACACACAAAAAGTTATGGAACAAGCCTGTACTGATACCACATCAAATAGTCGTGAAGGGTCAAAGACGAATATAAAGACCGAGAGGGAGAGCACTAACCAGACATCTATTGGAAGAGTAGAGAAGACTGGGACCTTGGGGAGGCTTATTGTCATGCAACTCCGAGAGAAGACTACGAGAAATTGATGGTAAGCGTCTGTTGTGATAACGCAATGTGGTTTGCGATTGGTATCGAAAGAGGTGGAGAGTAATAAAACAAGGGGATACGTGTTGTCACTCAGACTCTAGGGAATACCACCAATGATTATCAGTGAGCAATCACTTATGATGACCTGTATGAACACTCACTATTGGTACACATAATAATAACAGCATTAGATTTACTACTACTAATCTCTCACATCGACCCAGCATGCACCTTGTAAACTGTTGCTCAATTTAGTAACATTTACTAGAAAGCTGCTCCCCTATTTTTTACGACTAATTTTAAGTAAAAATAAGAAAATAATACATTGCAAAACCAACTTAAAAAAATAAAAATAATCGAAGCTATCTTTATTAAAACTTAGCAATGTCAATAAATCAAATTACGTATGAAACAAGTAACAAAATGTTAAGATGCTTAACGTAATACAATTAATCTTGTGACGTTTATTCTGGCATCCTTGAATGTAAATTGTTAACGTTTCTCCTAACTGCACTTTTTTCTGCTTTTGACGTTTAACGGACTTCATATGCGAAGGCTGAGCTGCTTCTTTTAAATACACCATTTTCCCAGATTGTTTGTTCATGTGTGTTCGTCTGACTAAGATAATTCGATTATAAATTGAAAACGTTAATGATACATATAGGAGATATATTATTTTTGTTATGTTGACACAAAATATTTGTTCGAATTCAAATAATAAAATAGTAAAATAAATCAGTAGAATGCTGTTGTGTTAAACAATATTTGATATATATATATCTATATATCTATATATATATATATATGTGTGTGTGTGTGTGTGTGTGTGTGTGTGTGTGTGTGTGTGTGTGTGTGAATTGCGCTGTTTTTTTAATTCATTCTGTCGGATTATTTTATCCTTTCATTTATCATATATATATATGTATATAATATATCTATATGTATATATATATATATATATATATATATATATATATATATATATATATATATATATATATATATATATATCTATATATATATATATTATGTCATTGATGGATCGTCATTTATGAACATCTGGGAGCAACTAAGTGTTGACGGATTTTATGTAAGCCGTTAACTGGGTAAGATGCAGGTTCTGAGACATCCTTTATGTGTTCCTTATATATATATCCAGTCTCTTCACGAATTACCATTAGACAAGAGTGTACATATCTGTACCGACGCACTCTATGGCGGTCGCTTGACAGCGACTTCCTTTTCTAAGGAGAAACTTGATGAATTAATATGTATGTGTACAACATCAGTGGAGTTAAGCTTTGCTGATATTATGTACAGCCAGGTCGACGGGGTGTCAATGGCGAGTCTATTAGCCGCTAAGAGCTTCGTTGGATACTATGAATTTGTTATTTTTAGCTCTATAAACACACCCACAATGTATGTTAGATATGTTGACGACACTTGTCTACGTTTGCATAACATAGTAGAACGTTAACTATCTTTAACAAGTTGAATTCTCTTCATGGGGCTTTACAATTCACAATTGAATGTTAGAAAAATAACGGTCCTCCGATTTTGAATGTCCTAGTGGAACGTTCAAGAAGTGGTTTTCTCACTTCTCTCTACATGAAGCCTACTTTCTCGGTGTTGTATGTTTGCTGGTCTTATTTTGTACCAAGGTCTAGAAAGGTGTGTCTTATTTAAACGTTGGTATAGAGAGCCCTTATGATATGTTCTCCCTACAGAGTGAATTTTAAACTTAATAGATCAGGGAAATATTTACTAACAATGGTTATCCAGAAGAAATTATTAATGATTGTTTAAATACAAAGATTGTTCATTTCAAATCTCGTACAATCTGTGGTCCTGTCCTGCCCCCCCCCCCCCAAAAAAAATGATTAAGGTTTTTATAAAATAAAAAAAAATAAAATCGGCTTCGATTTATTTTCTTTAAAAAATGATATCGCATCTTTATATGCTTAAAAAGGTATTTCTTTTTACCTTATTCTTTAATAAACGTCAACTAGATGCTTTTATATATGTCTCGCGAGCTTACGCGCCTTCATATTTGAAAACGGATACAACAACAACTTCCGCTAAGCTCGTTTACCACAACAGTAGTCGGGAAACATCCAAATCCAATAACATCGGGATATAGACACACTGATGAGGCCAGGTTTTTAACTGGCGAAATTATCTGTATCACTATAAACCAGAAAAAAAAATGATTAAAGTTTATATGAAGAAGAAAAAACAATCAGCTTCAATTTATTTTCTTTAAAAAATGATATACATTGATATATATATATATATATATATATATATATATATATATATATATATATATATATATATATACATATATAGAATCGTCATATAGAATATAGAATTCTTTGAATCAGAATTAATGCATTCTATTATGGCCATATGCCTTTTAGTTTGTCATTTAAAAAAAAAGCAATCTGTGTGTTAGTTTGTAAATTTAAGTGTATGCCCCTTTTAAAATTTACTCGCCAGGTTCTTAAATATCCCTCGTCTTTGTTGTAATTTCCTGTTTTATCGTTTAGTGCTTAAGATGGGTCTTGCCTTCTTATTCATGATGATCGCTTTTACGTTTTCGTATTCGACAAAACTGCTCTTATATTTATACTATCATGATTTTTATTTGTAGCTTCCGAGTATTTTTTCTTTCTATCATAGTTTTATCTATTTCTTAACGATTCGTGGGCATTTTCTGTCTGATGTATGTGTAATTTTTTTTCTTCTTTTCAATGGAGGATATTTTTATGTTTAGTTTCACCACAGGCTCCAGTATAGATTTAATAACATTAATTAGTTACGGTTTGTAATATTGTCTATTTTACTGTTTAAAGAAACTATAATGAGTATTCTCTTTTATTTAACACAATAATCAAGACTTTGATCTTTGTGGGAGATTATCATCGTAAATTATTTTGTTTACGTATTTATTGTTAATTGCATTATTCCATGTGGTACTGTAGTCTACGGTTCATTTTGAGTTGCCACATTGTGTCCAGCTTGTACGTGTACATGTTAACTTCTTCGTTTTTTTTACTTGTAGCTATAGTGTTAAGGAACATGATCTCGTAAGGATATGTCTTATCCAGTCTGCAATGTTCGGTTTTGTTAATTATCTTGTTCAAGTAACCACCTTGGCTGGCTTTACTTCTGGAGTGTATGTTCTTGAGTATCCATATTTTCCTCTGTGTTGACTTTATATTTATCGTTATTCTGATTCACTAATACAAATAAATAATATATATATATATATATATATATATATATATATATATATATATATATATATATATATATATATATATATATATATATATGGGAAGAGAAGGATGAAAGTAATCCGACGTGATGGGAAAATGAAAAAGGAAAACCAAAAAATGGATGTTTTTATGTGTACATCAACGTTTCGTCTTTATTTATAAGACTTCATCAGGATGATAAAATAGAGAAAAAATGTCATGCAAGTGCAGATACATGTAGGGTAGACATATTGGGAGGAAAAATAGAATGAAATAGTGGCCACTGCTGGGTGGACGTCCGTATTTGTTGGAGAAATAGAAATGAATGTTGAAAACAGTGAGTGGGGAAAAAATGGAGGGATGGGGTGAGCAAGGACTACTGTGGCTGGTGGTAAGAGAAAGAGGTGGGGGATGAGCAGGGGTAAAGTGGATGGCAGAGAGAAAGTGGAGGAAGAGGGGGGGAGGTGTTTGACCAGATGGCTGCGGTTCAAGATTGAAGGGGAAAAAGTAAGTTGGAATGTTTGTGTATGGGGGGTGTATGCAGGGAAAGGAGGATGGGTAGAGAGGGAGGGGGGCTGTGATTATGGTGGATGGGCTAAAGTTGTGGTCCAACAAATACGGACGTCCACCCAGCAGTGGCCACTATTTCATTCTATTTTTCCCCCCAATATGTCTACCCTACATGTATCTGCACTTGCATGACATTTTTTCTCTATTTTATCATCCTGATGAAGTCTTATAAATTAAGACGAAACATTGATGTACACATAAAAACATCCATTTTTTGGTTTTCCTTTTCCATTTTCCCATATATATATATATATATATATATATATATATATATATATATATATATATATATATATATATATATATATGTATATATATATTGAACTCCATCCTTGCTCCCTATTTCGCCGAATGTACCGACATGCAGAACTGTAAAACTAATGTGTTGAAAAATCTAGCTGCACATCTGCCAAGTAAGAATGTTCCCTTGAACTTTCAATCTAATTATTAATACCTTTTCACGTCTACAGTGTTAACTTGCCTTGTTGGGCTGAAGTAAGTTTTTAAAAAGTATGCAAGCTGCTATGTTAGAGATTTCCAACATAGAAACTCCAATAACAAAACTTATGCATCACGTATCTCAAATTAGGTTTAAAAAAAGGAATTAAGTGTTCTATCGTAGATTATACAAAAGTTACTATTAATTATATTATTGTGTAAAAGTTCTGATGTGTTTGTTCGGATCTGTTATAATGTTGAGGAAATGACTAAATGCTTTTTTTGCCAAAAAATAGTTATAGTATTTTTCTATTTGCTGCGGATATTAATCTTTACTGCGTTATAAGCAATATTGCCATTCCGCATATGTTTTTTAGATTTGAAACACCCACTATTTGATAAAGAGGTTTTCATCAAAATATATTATAGAACACGGTCACACACATTACATTACAGTGTTGAAGTCTTGCCTTATCAAGTAAGAGTTTCTAAAAAAATATTTAAAATATATATATATATAAACAACCACTAGTTTTTGTCTTACTTCTCAACGCCGGCATTTCCCATATCTTGCATTTTGGTATCCTTCTAATATTCCTCTATATACGTATTATACTCAATGGTTAAAGCACACTACCTTACCTTATATATATATATATATATATATATATATATATATATGTAAACTATTTCTATCGACTTGCATGAGTCTATGGTAACGTATATATATTATGTATATATAAATATATATATATATATATATACATATATATGCATGTATATATATATATATATATATATATATATATAGATTATATCGTTTTTGTTTCGTAGATGTTAATTCAATGACATTCTTGTGTTTATGTTATAATGTTCAATAAAATGTAAGGCTGTATTATAGTATTTATATAACCTCTTCTCCGGAAAGTGTCGGTTTTAATTAAAGTGTTTCTGTGGTAAGAACTGGAAACGAACCCCGCACCTCTGTTTTCAGTCCGCGTCTCAAACAATGTATTCACCGTGGCAAAGCCATTAATATTATACTATTAATTCCTTTATTTACCCAAACATTATTAGCTATATGTGTGTATAAAAATAATTCACGGAGCAGATGTTTAACAAGAAATATACGTTGCCCAAAATGACTAATAACAACTTAATCCCCTATACGTTTATTGTATTTTTTTATTATTTTAACTTAAGTCATTTTTTCTGAATCTTTTGAAAAATCGATATATTTGTATTATTTTATGATTTGTATATACATTTCAGGGGTTCATTTTACCTTTGTTAGTTGAATTTAAGCAGTAGCCACTCTGAATATAATTCAGAAGGATTTAAAATTTAAATTTTACTTGTAGGTTGTACGCATATAAATGTTGATGAATGTTGCTTTCTTAAGTAGATGGAAGTAGGCATACCAGTTAAACATCTACAGGCAAGATATGTTATCACGGTGTGTACGTAGATATAAGTCTATCCAGAGTAAGAATACCACCTAATGGGTTTTTTTGTAAAATGCTGAGTAGGTTGTGCTTGCATATATGCAAGTGTACCGAAATTGAAGATATATATATATATATATATATATATATATATATATATATATATATGTCAGGTTGGTATGTTGAAAATTAATCAATAACGTGCATGATAGCAACACAGGGAAGGATAAATATAAATAATTCATTTAAAAAACTGTACGTTAAATATTTCAGAGTCGTACCGCGGTTTCATCCAGATGAACCGGCTTTTAAAATTTGCAAAACCCGCCTATCGCACATAGGAACTCATCGGCGTTCCGAAATGTAAACACAGGTTGAAATAACTGTGTTCACATTTCAGAAGTATGAGAAGTCCTTATGGGTGATATCCTTTTTTTTTAATATAAAAGTAGGTCCAATTATATGAAGCCGCCGTATGACTCTGAAATATGTAATGTATATATTTATATATGTATATATATGAAATGATATATATATATATATATATATATATATATATATATATATATATATATATATATTAAGTATTGCTGAAATGATATATATATATATATATTAAGTATTGCTGAAATGATATATATATATATATATATATATATATATATATAAGTATTGCTGAAATGATATATATATATATATATATATATATATATATATATATATATATATATATATATATATATATATATATATATATATATATATATATATGGGAAGAGAAGGATGAAGGTAATCCGACGTGATGGTAAAATGAAAAAGGAAAACCAAAAACTGGATGTTTTTTATGTGTACATCAACGTTTCGTCTTTATTTATAAGACTTCATCAGGATGATGATATAGGGAAAAGATATCATGCAAGTACAGATACATGTAGGGTAGACATGTTGGGAAGAAAAATAAAATAGAATGAAAAATAAAAATATATATATATATATCATTTCAGCAATACTTAATTCGTTTTTTTTTGCACTAGAACTCACTTGTCTCAAGTTTTTTTTAACATAAATACATTAACATTTGGTTCCGTAGAAAAACAGGTATTCAAAATGTGTGTGGTCATAAGCGTGTGAGATAACGTCCACCATTGACTTTGAATTACCATTTTTTTTTCATTTAAACCAAATATTTATTTTCTTGTACTTAAAAGGTAGCAAACAGCACCACATATTAAATACTATAGATATCTTGAAAGGAGCTATGATATGGAAGCATTAAGCAGGTTAAATTGACAAAAAAAAAACAATAGAGTAACACACCTCTTGCCCTTTTAACTTTTTAAATTAGAAATATAGTTTAATAAAGATACAATATAAAGATAGAACTCAATGGGTTGCTTCTAAATATGTTACTTTTGATTGCTGATTCTAAATGTGTTACTATTAAATATGTTACTTAAGATAAGTGTCATCGATTCAGAGCTGTGTGACTTTTAGTAGACAACGTTTAAATAGTTATAAATTACTTTTGAAGCTAAATTGTTCAGAAGGAACGGTCTAAAGAGGCCAAACTGAAAACTGAAGCAAAACTTTAAGATAATTCGAAGCCAAAAAAAATGGCAAATTGAACATTATGTTAATTAATGAAGCTAATAAAGAAAAATTGACTATACTAAATTAATTATATTCTGGGTATGGTAAAATATTTAACCCCTAAAATATTTGTATCTTTTTTCTATTTGTTTCGTATTGTTTTCTTAGCAGTAAAAGCAAACATGTTCCCAGTATAACTGAGACTGTGTTTGTTTTTATACATGCATTTTGTAAAAAGTAAAAAAATAAATGTATATAATTATGGCGCTAAATTAAAGAATACGTTTTACAGTATACATATTATTTGTTATATTATACTGGAAGACTTTAAATGATATTTGAATATTTTATATTCAAATAAGTGTTGATAACTTTGTAGATAGATAGCCACAGGCCGCCTCCCCTAAGCAAACATGGGATTATATTTATTTATGCAATTACGTGTTGGGAAAGAAACAACATTATTTCAGGATTGATAGTTTTGCATATATATTTCACGTGAAAGTATTACCCATTTATGGCCGATCGCTATCGGGATAGCATTTTTGAGCATGTAAGCATTTTTTGGCTAAAGGGGTATAAATTGTGTAGGTTTTTATTTTGGGGTGGCGGGGCAATGAAGAATTCATTAATACTACCACTTATCATAACTCTATGTGAAAACAGTCCCCCCAAAAATCACTTAACTCTATCAATAACCTTTAGTCCAAATGGCAACCTAAAACACTAACTGCAACGGTGACATACTTTCCTGACCTTTTAGCTAGGGGTAAAATTAAGTATAATTTTTGTATAATTTAAATTTGTTGGTTCAAATAAATATTGCAAAGTATAGTACTTATTCTGATAGTACACTTTTCTGTCCTCGGTCAGTGAAAAACCCATCCTTCTAGACTAAGGCAATTTATTTTTTTTGTTACACTGCAGAGTTCCCATTTTTAGAGATGTGGACTTTTCACACATAAAACCCGGCTTTTGTGTTTACCTCGATGCAACGGAAAATTCGGCAAAAGAAAAATTAAGCTATGGAAAATTCGGCAAAAAGAACATTCGTCAATTCTGACAAAGTAGAAAAGTTCGGTAATTATGAAGTAAATATCGATTGAAAATAGATTTTACAAGCGTTCTTGCGGGGGATATAGTTGTAAATACGGAGCTACCCCTTCCCATCAACTAAAAAAGAACACTTCTTGTATTATCGTGTTTGTGTTCGTGCAGTTTACAGACAGGGTTATTTTTTTGAGAGATTTTCAAGTTTAATTACATTTTTACGATATCTGTTATTTATTGAATTGTTAGGTATAATCGTTATCAAAGCCTCCTCCCGATGTTAAGACTGGCTTTCTAAATAATTTAATTATTTCAACTCGGTCCGTTAACTACAAAAGTACCATCTTTAATTACAAGAATAGTAATTTAAAATTGTATTACGAGATTTAATCCATCATAATGCATTTCAGTTTCTTCGTTAGCAAGTCAGTCATTTTAATATGTTGTTATAGTTGAAATCTATTACTTCATGTTCGACATCTGAAAGAAATTTGGAAATATTGAAACTGTCGAATAGAACGTCATTTAAATGTGCTTCAACATTTTTAGCAAATTTTCATGGATTAAAAGCCAGCTCCCATGAGATACTATTTAGAAATAGATATTTGAGTTTGATATAGTGGTATAAATGGGGTACACATCCCCATCCTCCCAAAAAATTTAAATAAATATTTTAGAATATTTATTGTTTCTTAACATAAGAGCGGCACGCGCGAAAATGTTTTTTGTTGATTTTTTTTTAATTCAGTGTCCTCAAGTCGTTTAAAACTTCCAGAAAAGGGTATTCATATTTTAAAAATGAGCAAGAAAATTATTTAATTTCAAATTTTACATTTTTGATTCTAATAGTTTTTTTACACGTACTAATAGTATTTTTAGATTGACTTTACGCTTTTACCTTTCGAACATAATCAAATGTTATCTTAACCAATTAACTAGATATAAGTAAAATGAGTTTAAAATCAATTGAATTATGATATTTAATTAATTATAAGATAATAATAAAATATTTTAACTTATTTTTAACTCATAAATTAAAATTAATTCTTATTATTCTGAAACTTATTCTGAAAACGAGTTTTTTTCTTAATTCATAAATATTTGAATTTAAAATATTCAACACATGTTTATCTTACTTTACTTTACTGTAAAAATAACAATTTTGAAAATGTTGATTTTTTTAAAAATCATTTAATTTAAAATAGAATATTGAATCCGTACTTAAAAAATTACCTGAAATTATTAAATGAAACTAATAAGTAAAATTATATTTTATTATAACAAATTATGATGTTTTAATAGATGAAATATCATCATTTTTGATAATTCTTAACTTATTAATAATAGAATTAGTAATCATTTTAAAGAAATATACATTTTATTTAAAATAAGAACAAAAGAACCACAAAAATAATTAAATAATCACATTTTGGATGATTTTAGAAGGTTTAAAGGAAGTATACGTTCTAAGAAGAGCCATTATTTATTTTGTTTGTTCACTTATTTTTATGACTTCACTTATTTAAGTAAAACTCTTAATCTTAATTAATCAATATATTTTTATTGGTCACATTGTCTCTGTGAGCAGTAAAAAATCATGTAGTAGGATTGCCCAGAAAAGGCATTTTGGGGATAATATTTTAAAAATATATTTTTCATGAATTGCTCAAGTAAATATATTTTGTTGTTTTTCTATTCATTATTTCCAAATAACTTTATTTTTAAATTTTATTTCTAAATTAATCACTAAAATATACTGAATTATTGTTTTCTCGCTATAGGAAGTACTGACTTATATAGTAGGGCTGTACAGAAAGGAAAGCTGTTTTACTTGATTATATTCTAATTATGTACTTTTACCTTTCATAAACTAAAAAAGTGAAGATATTTTAATTGCAAGCTTCATTAAGAAATTTATATCAACTACATTTGTAAAATTGTGATTGTTAAGGTTTGGGGTGTAATCCCGTGTGTTTTGTCTTCATTGGAAGTACTTAATAATGTAGTAGGGCTGTCCAGAAAAAGAAAATTGTTCATTTGATATATTCTATTAACTTTTTTGTTTCGAAATATACACGTGAAGTTATTATTATAGTTGCTAACTGTATGTTTGAATTTAAATTCAAATATATTACAATACCATTTGTTGTGATTTAGTCTCTATGTGGAGTACTTAATAATGTAGTAAGGTTGTCCAGAAAGGGTAAATGTTTCAAATAATTATACTAAATATACCCACTTTCTTTCCCAATTATGATAATGAAGTTAATTTGAATATCTTAGTATTGCTTTTATGCAGATTACGAATGAAAGTTCGAATTGATTTTTTTCAGCGGATAAGAACTAAGTAATAACTCAAAGGCTTGTTCATTAATGAATTAGATTGTTTTATTATCGTGATGCCATAATGACTCTTGGTTCAACTCAATTAGTAATTATTACTAATATTTACACCAATTCAAAGTATAGGTGACTCAATGTGAACCTGGTCATAGTTGCTTAGGGGTCTTGCTATGTGTTCCTTTTTTATATAATAATAACAAATACGTTGTGCATTCTTAAACCGCAATGCCTGAACAAAGCTGACTAGAGTGAACAATGCGCACCCATGTGTATTAATATTATGAAATATAACCCTGGAAAAATAGATAACTGGGGTATTTATCTCTTACAATATTGAAGATGTAATTGATATTTTAAAAATGTAGAGTACAATTAGCAATGTAAAGAGAATCATTAACAATAATGAATTAGGTTTAAATCTTTAATCTCTTTAAATCTTCCCAGGTTTAAATCTCATGTGTTACTTTTCACCTCAACCCTTTTTTCAAACCTTATTAAAACTTCCTTAAACTAAATTTTAACAAACATACATAACACTCTGAGCACATAACGAGTCAAAACGAGAGTGACACGTGACTTCACATTTCCGAAACAGATGCCAACAGAAGCTGAAGAGAGCCGGATGGATTAGTCCGTCTGTGCTTTAAACCGACGGTACGAATGTTGTACTAATTTTTCTGTACCAAAATAAATAAATATCACGCACTTAATTTTCATTTTTAACTTTAATTCTTAATTAATCAAGCATTCTGTTAGGATTTTACCTGCTATATTACAAATACGTTATATATATGTATATATATATATACATATATATATATATATATATATATATATATATATATATATAAATAGAGCGTAAGAGAGATTAAGAGAGACAAAAACAGAGACAGACATACAGACACAGAGAGAGTGGCAGAGAGATTTATTAATATATATATATATATATATATATATATATATATATATATATATATATACCCATACATATATTTATATATAATAATAATAATAATATTTACAAATAAATATTACAATATGTATACCTACACATGCCGGCGTTGCAAGCTTACGCTCTCATCGGTGTAGGAAGTGTCAATTCCGGACAGTCACACGAAGCGACTACAGAGCCAGAGACATACAGACAAACAGGCATACATACATACAGATACAGAGCGAGTGAGAGATAGATTTGTTAATATATGTATGTATATAGGTCCTTATATGTATTTATATATAATGATAATATTTACAAATAATTATTAAAATATTTATACGTACACATGCCGGCGTTTCAAGCGTACGCTCCAATCGGTGTAGGAAGTGTCAATTCCTGACCGTCACAAGAAGCGAACACAGAGACAGAGACAGGCAGACAAACAGACAGACAGACACAGAGAGAGCGAGAGAGATGTATTTATATGTGTATGTATATATATATATATATATATATATATATATATATATATATATATATTTATATATACTAATAATATTTACTCATAAATATTAAAATGTTTCTCGTCTGATTAATACACCCCCCATACATATATATATATATATATATATATATATATATATATATATATATATATATATATATACTAATAATATTTACACATAAATATTAAAATATGCATACCTACACATGCCGACGTTGCAAGCTTACGCATTTATCGGTGTAGGGCGTGTCAATTCTGGACCGTCACAAGAAGCGAACACAGTCCACAGAGAAAACCAAGATTCTGCACGATTTCTCTCTATCGCTACGGCAATCACATGATACAGCATACATTAAGTACCAGTGCTGCCTAAATTCAGCTGGCAGTAAACAGCTGACAGTGTAGACGGTTCGACGAACGTTATGGGAAGCTTTGATTATAGCTAAGTGAAACTCTGCTTTTTTGAATATCTCCGAACAGTGCTTAACTGTAATTTCTTCAAGGGCCTTTATAACAATACCATTTACAAATAAATATTTAATCGTGTATACTTACATACACCGGATTTTTAAGCTAACGCTAATTATTAGTGTATGAAGTGACAATTTCAGACGGTCACAGAGCGCCTACCCGTTTCACAGAGTAAAGCAAGACTCTGCACGCTTTCTC
>OY744517.1:15624021-15759021 GCA_963556195.1 Sepiola atlantica | reverse complement strand
GGTCAGACCATTTCCGGTTTCATTTTCGTATCTTATGTCAGTGCTGTTGTCATGGTTACAGGGTTTCGTTTTGAACTCATCTCGTGGCTTTTACAACAGAGCAGAGAAATAACATGCCCACTGGGAAGAATATGTCGTGGCGAAGAAAAATAGCATAAAAAACTAGGAAAATAAGAGTATATTTGCTGCAATACAATAAACAAAACGATAGACATTCATAAGCGTATCGGATATGAATAACCATTGAATCATGGTGGGTAAAACACAGAGATTCAAAATATATAGTATTACATATAACTGTCTATTAATGATGGAGTTTATGTATATGTATGTCTGTCTGTCTGTCTGTCTTTCTGTCTGTCTGAAGCCGAAACTCCATCAGAGTAGTATGACTATTTAATAAGTCCGCCAACTTCATTATATACTATGAAAAAAACCGCCGTAACCACTATGCGCGTTTCTCAATTTACATAATCAATTGCTTTTGAACTTCTAATAAATTAGTATCCGTAAATATACACTTATGATTGTTTTTTTCAGATTTCCAACTGTGTTTACGCTATTTTGCTAGCTTATAATCTTACTTGTAAATTATAATAATGTCTTTTATTATTTATATATATATATATATATATATATATATATATATATATATATATATATATATGTGTGTGAAATGCGTTACGTAGTTAATATAACTGTGACAAAACTATTTAAACAGCCAGGGTTAATCCATTGAATTGCTTCCCTCCCTCCGTTAATTGAGTATGGACGGAAGACGGCGTGTTTGTAAATAAAACGCTGGCATTCACCGTGCTACTTTTTATAAACACGTTCTGAGTTTGTTTATTTTCTTAATCTTATTAGCCATTATGTTTTAAAACACAAATTCATTGAATCAAATTGTTTTATTAAAATAATAATTGGGTTAAAAATTACTATTTAAAAACACGCCCCCCCCCACACACACACAATATAACGAATTTAGTTCAGGTAAACTTTTTCTTTCTGAGAATTAAAAAAACTATTCGTGTTTACTGTATTTGATTTTTTGATACTTTCATATCCAATATTATCATTTTTTTCACAACCTCAACTGAATTTATGATTACACCTTATACGCTTTAATTAACACACTGTTTTTATTATTCCATGTTTTATTTATTAAAAAAAAAGATGTGATTTTTTTTCTTTACTGTCAACAAAAAAACTAACACATTTTCTGCAAAACTATATAACTTATTTTAGAATCAAATTGTTTAATTAAAAAAGGTCATTACACAAACACACGATCACACCGTGTTCACTGTATTTCATTTTTTGGTGCTTTTTCACATTAGGACCCGCGCTAACTTTGACCCCGTCGTTAGGGTTAGGGTCATGGTCTAAGTGGATGTTAGGTAAGGGTTAGGTTTTTTTTCCTTTTTAATTAAAAATATGTATATGATGGGGGGAGGATAACAAAAATTGGGCGCAGGCATTCAAATATATTTTTTTCTTTTCTAAACTAAAAATATTTCTATGTATGGGGAAGGGTGAAACAAAAATCGGGGTAGGGTCGAATTTCTTTTTTATTTATTTTCAACTAAAAATATTCTTGGTCATAAACAAAGAAAATAAATGTCTAACCACCCAAGAAATATGACTGGAGCTTCATCGGTTTACGCGTGAGCGTTCATTTCTAACGTGGCAGCCTTGCAAAAATATGCGACCGGAGGGAACATATATTTGCTAGTGTATATTAAGTAGAAACAAATTCAATCACCGACTTTAAGAAATACTATAAATAATTATAAATGTGTATATATGTATATATATGCATACATACACACATATATATATATATATGTATATATATATATATATTCCTAAAGCATGTTGTAAAATGGTAAGATAATGCTACCGCTACAGAAATTATATCACACCTAATACTATGTTTTACCTGTATCAGAATCAAATACGCCCAAAAGTTTAGTGCACTTGCTGCATCTGGGGGGGGGGGGTCTGCTCAGAGCACTCTCTCCTGGCATAATAGAGTACAAAACTGACTTTAAAATCTAGTGGAGCATGCTCTTTTTGCTTACTTACAACCACATTCTCACAAAAAGAGATATTGCTAGTTTCACTCGGCTCTATCTTTATGTTCATGGTTGGTGCTCTACATAGCTACAATCTATGGTTACCCCTGTAGAAAATGCACAATATAAACTCCTCTATCTATAAGGACTGTCAATAATGCCATTTTCTCCCTCTGTGTACCTGGATCTAAACGGAGATTCAATGAACAGATTCTGTTTCCTAGAACTACTTGTCTGTGGAACACAAAAGCACTGGGCTGCTTTCCAGCTTACTACAATATAGTTGGTTTCAAGTATAATGTAAACAAATTCTTGTGTAGGCGTCCTCTTAAATAATCACATTCGGCTAAATTTCTAAACTATCGTATGCGTTGTCTCACTGTCTACCTGACACACTTATTGAACCTTATCATTTAGACCTTGATAAGTGATGACTCTGTATTAAATCAATTAACTGAGTAGAATGAAACTTTTATGGCGTAATTAATATTTTCTAATAATTCTCCAAAAAATAAAACATGTTTCAGAAATGTCCAATTTATTATCTTTTTTTTCTTTACTTTTTCTTAGACGATGCCCGCCACAACCTGCTTATATCCGCCACTATCGGCTCCTACTATCCACTTTTTGCCCAAGCCCGCCACTGTCCGCCATGTAAAAAAAATCGCCAACTCATAATTAAACAAAGTGAGTAAGCATTTTTTAGCATGTTATCTTTTAGTAGACGATGCACAACATTACCTGCTAATATCCGCCACTCTCCGTCACTTTCCGCTAATGTTCGCCATGATTCAAAACACGAAAATGAGTCAGCATTTTTTAAATTGTACATGTTTGCAGACGATGCCCGTCACTACATGCTAATATCCGCTACTTTACGCCAATGTCCACCATGTAAACTTATAATTCAAAACAAGAAATGAGTGAACATTTTAGTAAACAATTCCCTGCTAGTCCATGCTAATATCCACATTAACCGCCAGTTTTATCCAACGTCCGCCAATGTTAATATGAGTTAGTTTATGAAATAGGAGTCAACATAAATAAAGATGCGTTATGACAGGGGCGATACATAAACGAACATGATGCTGGTTCATGGGCACAAATAAACCAATATGGTTATTTGATACGATAGGGACAAATTAATATGACTCCTTTTATATAATAGAGGCGCCACATAAATGCATATGTTTCATCAGTTCTTTCATATGACAAGGGCGCTGCATAAATGTAACAATTTTGGACCAGGAGCACAAATTTACTTGATGTGTTTTTGATACGACAGGGACGCATCAATCTAAGTTATGTTATATAATAAGAGCGTTATATAAATGGATATGCTTCAGACGTTATTTCATATGACAGTGCCCCTTCTTAGATATACATGATTTTAGTCCTATGGCACAAATTAACTCTATGTGTGCTTTGACCCGACAGGGGCGCATCAGTAAATTAATGTTTTTGTTTTAGGAATGCGGATTAAACACAATAATAGTGTTTTTCATATGAAAGGAGTGCTACATATATGAACACATTACTAGATCTGAAATGAGTTTGCATTTTTATTCTAAATTCCTTTAGTCACACACCAGCTTATTTGATGACATATTTTACATGTGTTTTAGTAAAATAATAGATGCACACTTGGTCATGACATCAGCCATTGCACCCCAGTATTACTCAACAGAAAAATCCTACAGCACATTAAAAGTCAAGGGTCTTTTTTACGCCAATACATTTTTCAACTAATTTATTTAATGGTAAAATAGAAAATGCACACTTGGCCATGACATCAGCCATTGCACACCAGTATTACTCAAAAGAAAAATCCTACAGCACATTAAAAGTCAAAGGTCTTTTTTACGCCAATACATTTTTCAACTAATTTATTTAATGGTAAAATAGAAAATGCCCACTTGGTCATGGCAGCCATATCTGACAGCAGAAATTGCAAACCGTTGTTAATCTAAAACAAAGTCCTACATTATATTTTAGGCCGCATGTTTTTTAAATTACTGAAAATAACAATGTATACCAACTTATTAGTTTAATGGTAAAATAAAAGATATCCATATGGTTATGGTAGCCCTACCTGACATGAGAAAATGCAAACAGGTGTCAATCAAAAGAAAACTCCTACATTATATTTTAGGACGGATGTTTATTTTATTTTTCATTAATTTTTAATTTTTTTTTCATTGACTTTTTATTTATTTTGCTTTTTACCTATTTTTGTTTAATTTATTTTGCATTGGTTTTTAAATTATTATTTTTACATACACATTTCATTCATTTTTTACATTCGGTTTTTCATGCATATTTAAATCATTATATTTTATTCATATTTCATTAATTTTTCATTTTTTTTTCATTGACTTTTTATTTATTTTTGTTTAATTTATTTTGCATTGCTTTTTAAATTATTATTTTTACATACACATTTCATCCATTTTTTACATTCGCGTTTTCATGCATATTTAAATCATTATATTTTATTCATATTTCATTAATTTTCTCATTAATTTTTTAAAATGTATTTCTTATATATGACTATCCTGGATAGAACCGGTTAATATACAAAAAGTGCTCGTAACAGTGATCAATATCCTAGATAGAACGGGTGTGTTTAAACGATGTGTTGCCCGTTATAAATAATTTATCTGTCTTTCATTTAGAATGTGTTATACACACGGAAGCCATAATCCAAAGTGCTTATCTTCATAGTATTGCTATATAAGATTGTGTACAATACATTAGTCATTTCTAAGGACCATACGTTCTATTTGGCATTATCCGAGATGCAAACTAATAAGATTACAGTATAACTTTTGGTAACGGATAGATCGTAAATCTATTCGGAATATTGAATTCCAAACACCATTTATCTTTTTAGTATGTTCGAATGAAGAGGCGATAAGAAATTAAGAAGTGACCGTGAGCATTTGTGCTTCTCGGCGTAGTCAGATTAATAATTGTACATATTCAGTATTAATTTTGTTAACTGGTATATAATTACTCTCTTCGTCTTATTGACTTCATCCAAATAACGTATCTTCTTAATATGTTGAAATGGAGATGGCGGGAAGAAATTAGGAATTGACAAGTACTAGTTGTTCTACTCTGTGTTGTCTGCGATCTAAAATTGTAAGATTACAGTATTACTTTTGGTAACAGTTATATATTAAATCTTGTCGGACTGTTGTCTTTTTCAACATCATTTATTTTCATATTATTTCGAAATGTGGGGAAACAAGAAATTATGGCTTTCATGTGATTGTTGGTTCTACTCGGCATTCTCCGGGATCAATAATCATTCTCACCATCATTTCTCTTAATACTTTGATTTTAATTGTACGTTTAGCAGTGCTGTATAGCCCTCCTTACTGACATTACATTATTAAAAGAAAAAGATAAATAGACAGCTAAAAGGCGAGAGAGGGTGTAGAGATAGACGTGTTATATAAAGATGCTACACATGCAATGTAACTTATTCTATTTTTTTTTATCGTTTCGAGCAACACCGGGTAACCCTGCTAATATATAATAATATAATAACTCTATTATATAAAGGGCAGTTGTCTGTATGTCTGTTTGTCTGTGTGTCTGGTTGTATGTCAGCTACTCCTCAAAAACTACTCGGCAAACTGTCAACAAGTTGACATCTGTAGGATCGGACTACACCTGGGAGCATAATATCTCAAAATTACAAATAAAAAAAATGTCCCCGGGGGTCAACGGGGCCAGTTTTCAGGGGCGGGTCTGTTTTTTTAAAACTTTTTCAATGTTATTTACTGGTGATTTTGAAATCAGCCAATGTATTAATGTAACAACTTGATAAAAATGCACTGTCCGGTTGTATCAAGTCATCCCATAACTTCTGTCCGGATATATCAATAACAGTGAAACAAGGGTTGCTCAATTACATCCGCACCTAGCAACCTAAACTTATATCTTTTAAAATAAAAATAGTTATTTGAGGGGAGGAGGGAGTATGTTTATAACGCGGGTGGGGGTGGGAATTTTTTTTTTTGGGGGGGGGGGGAAGTATCAACATCTTCATCTTGCAGGGGTGCTTATACAATATAGGACCCGGAGGCTTCTGAAGTATATGGACCTGGGGGAACCAGGGGGCGCTTCTACAGTATAGGACCCAAGGGCTTCTGCAGTATAGGAACCAGGGGTGCTTCTACAATATAAGAACCGGATGCTTCTGCAGAATAGGGGCCAGGGCTGCTTCTACAGTATAGGGACCAGGGGTGCCTCTACAGTGTAGGAACCAGCACCGGGGGTGCTTCTACAATATAGGACCCGAATGCTTCTACAGAATAAGGGCCATGGGTGCTTATGCAGTATAGGCACCGGGGGTGCTTCTACAGTAAAGGATCCAGAGGCTTCTGCCGTACAGGGACGGGGGGTGATTCTGCAGTATAGCCACCGAGGCGCTTCTACAGTATAGGACCCCGCACTGGGGGTGATTCTACAGAATAGGACCCAGCACCGGGGGGGGGGCTTCGTCAATTTAGGACCCAGAGGCTTCGGCGTTGTCCGGGAGAAAAGTGCTAAATGTCCTAGATAGAGCTACTGTAGTGTTTCTCTTCGGACTATTGTGCAGATGAAAAGGAGGGGGGATCGGTAAGAGTGATTTTAGTAGTGCTCTGGAGGCCGTCTTGATTTTTTAAATACTCGGCGTTGTCCGGGAGAAAAGTGCTCAATATCCTATTTTGCTTGTGGAGAGGAGGAGGCGGAGGAGGAGGAGGAGGGAGAGCCCCGGGCAACGCCGGGTACCCCTGCTAGTAAAATATAAATAGAGAAATCCTCCATTGATTTATCGATTCTAAGATTAAATCATCCATTGTATGGGTGTGTTGATGTAAGTGTCTTCATGTGTGAATATTTATGTTTACAGACACAATTTCTAATCACAGAATCTTAAGTATAGATATAGATCCTTAAAACATATTGCCTATCAGACGAATACCCTACGTACGACACATAATAGGCGTAATCTAGTGAACATTATTTTCTCGTCTCTTTCATTTCTACTTCCGTCTCTTTTCTCTTGCAAGATTCGAAAGTGTAGTTTCTTAACCGTAACGAAATGTATTCTCAATATACACACATGTTTGTTAACAACAGTTAAATAATGCAGCACGATCTCAACACCAAAAAAAAGAAAAATTCATCAACCCCTCTACCTAAAAAGTAAACATCATTTAATCAATAATGTGAATTATTAAACTAGTCACAGCAGTATAAAGTGTATAGCATAGTAATAAAAGTTACCAAATTCTTAGTCATCAACTAATTATACGCTTGAATCTTGAAAGCGCTCAGTACGTAATCAAATTCTTAACGGTTAAGTCATCTACCTGTTTAATCTGGGACGCTCTTAGAACGTAATCACGCTTTCATGTAACACATCAATATTTTTAAGTTGTAAATTACTGGCCGTTATGATAATAATAAAAACTCAAAAGCAAAGACATACTTTTTAAGAAACCAAAACACTTTATAGTGATTTGAGGAACCAATCGAAAGTACTGGACAAAAAAAAAGAAAATGGAACAGTAAACTCATTGAATTTTCATACACCAATTTGAGCGAAACACTGAATGTGCCATTCGGAAAATTGAATGTTGTTTTAAAAATTGAATGTTGTTTTAAAAATTGAATGTTGTTTTAAAAATCCTATGAAGCAAAACAATCCGTAGTATTTAATAAAAGCTGCCTCAATGAAAATATGCTGCCTAAATTCACACAATATATTTACACATATATATACAACAAGTAATTTTTAGTTTCTTTTACTGTTCATACTACTCCTACGATTATTGGTATTATATTGATTTTCTTCCTGTGCCAGATCCCTTTCAGTTACATCGCAAGTGTTTTTGTGTTTGCTTCGTGTTTCTGTCTCCTTTATTTTATTTTGCCGTCTGCTCTTAAATCAAAGGAAAGACTAAAGGAATTAAAACGGCAAGAGAGTTTATAAGATGCCCCACCCCCCAAAACACGACATTATACTGGCACCAGCATCGGTTGATACCATACGAAATAATCATACGGTGTCAAAGAAGATTGAGAGACCAATGAGGGACAACACTAACAAGGCCTCCACTGGAATGGAGCGGATAATACTAAAACTGCGAGAAATCAATTGTTGGCGGCTGTTGCGATAGAGCAAGATTATTATTGATGATTATCGAAATAGTTGGAGTATGCCCGGTGTGAGAAATCTTTTTGAATATTTATTATGTAATAAAAAAGAGTTCTCACAAAGGTCGTCGTCGTCACAATAATAATAATAATAATAATAATAATAATAATAATAATAACAAAAACAACGACTACCCCCAAACAACACCACCGCAACTAACAACAACACCACCACCATCACCACCACCAACAACAATAATAATAATAATAATAATAATAATAATAATAATAATAATAATAATAATAATAATAATAATAATAATAATAGGAGACTCCCTATCACCACTACTGTTTATAATAGCTATGATGCCACTTAACTACATACTCAGAAAATGTGATGCCGGATACAAGTTTACAGAAGCAGAACTAAGAGTAAACCACCTAATGTACATGGATGACCTAAAACTATTTGCAAAAAGCAAAAAGGAACTGGAAAAGCTGATAAATATGATCAGAATCTTCAGTCAGGACATCCAAATGGAATTCGGAATACAAAAGTGTGCACTACTAGAAATAAAAAAGGAAAACAAGAGACAACAGAAAACATAGAACTCCCCACCCAAGAGGAAATGAGGGCGCTGGGCGAACAAGATAGCTACAAATATATTGGAGTACTGGAAGCAGACGCTATCAAATCTACGGAAATGAAAGAGAAGATTGGAAAAGAATATTTACGAAGAACAAGAAAACTCCTAGAAACGAATTATATAGCAGGAATCTAGTGAAAGGAATAAACACCTGGGCAGTAGCACTAATAAGATACTCTGGAACATTCATAGGCTGGACCAAAGAGGAACTAAGGCATCTGGACCAGAGGACCAGAAAACTAATGGGCATGCACAATGCACTACACCCAAAAGATGATACGGACAGACTCTACGTGAAAAGAAACGAAGGGGGAAGAGGGCTGGCAAATATAGAAGATTGTGTGGAAGACTCAAAAAAAGAGCTGGAAAAATACATAACTCAACACAGGGAAATCCTTATCACTGCAGGAAGAGACGCCGTTCCAACGAACAACTCGGGAAGCACCGAAACCAGAAACAAAACTGCAAGAAGAGAAAAGTGGGAAGAAAAAAAACTACACGGACACTTCAGAAGACTGACAAGTGAAGAAACCAACCACAATAGCTGGGCATGGCTAAGAAAAGGGCACTTGAACAGAGAAACGGAATCCTTACTGATGGCTGCACAGAACAATGCAATTAGGACAAACTACATTAAAGCTAAAATAGATAAAACTCAAGAAAACAGTAAATGCAGACTCTGTGGACAAAGAAACGAAACAATAAATCATATAATAAGTGAATGTAGTAAACTAGCTCAAAACGAGTATAAGAACAGACGTGACTGTGTGGGGAAAGCAGTACATCGGATACTGTGCAAACAATTGAATTTCGAATAAGCAGACAAATGGTACAAACATAAGCCAGACACATACTGGAAAACGAAAAACACAAAATCATCTGGGATATGGATATAAAACAGACAAACTCATACAAGCAAGGAAACCGGATGTTATAATAATTAACAAGAACGAAAAATCATGCAAAATCGTAGACTTCGCCGTTCCAGCAGTCCACAGAGTGAAAAGCAAAGAAACGGAGAAACGAAGCAAATACACAGAACTAGCCAGAGAACTGAAAGGAATATGGAGCATGAAGAAAGTCAGTATAATACCAATAATCGTAGGAGCACTAGGAACAATCGCCAAAAACCTGGAAAAAAGACTGGGAGAAATTGGGATCAAAGGTATCATTGGAACTATACAAAGGACAGCAATGATCAAAACAGCTACAATATTAAGAAAAATTATTGAATGCGGAAACTAACCCGCATAAGCTACGAAGGATCATACAAAATCTAACACAGGAAGAACACAAAAACTAATGAAAGAACACACCACAAACAAACAGAAAATGCAAGAAACATCACTTAATAAGCTCCCCCTCCTCCAATAAATAACAACGGCCTCAACCGTGGTCACCGAGAGTTACTACAAGCCGGTTGGCTAGAAAATGACGTCACTTCATTGCGTGTCAAAACAATGGCCGTAGTAATTACAATAAGAAGGCATTTCGACTTCTCTATTCACAAAATAATCCATCAAAATTCAGGAAATTAACCAATTTTAATGAAATGTTCAGTATTTATTAATAAATGATCACGGAATATAATAAATCTATTACTTTATTAGAAAGCTTGGTTCAAATGTATTATTTCTTGTAAACAAAAAACACCTTTACTAAAGTTATCCAAAATATCAAAACATATTGTAAATATTTAAAACAAAGCATTAGAAAACTTTAAAAATTGCATGTAAAAAAGAAAAGAAAGGAACACGATTCGATTAATCCTAAAACTGATATTTATTCAATATACATTTAAAGAAAATAATAATTCACGATCAAATACTGCAAAAAACTGAATTATGAATTACCATTATTTAAACTTCTAACCGTAAGTAATTCAGACTTTGAAATTTGTTTAAAAATTATACAAAAAAATTGTTCAATGTTAACTGTGTGTTTAATAATGGAATCACCAACTCCTATGTTGCTATTAAGAGATAGGTACGTGCAAAATCAAAGGCCGATCCCCAAAATGTAAAAACATTTTGACCGTCCCTCACTTAAAAATTCACGAAAATTCAGGAAATCAACCAATTTTAATGACATTTTCAATATTTATTAATGAACAAGCACAGGAGATATAGTGAAATATTTTTTTTAATCTTAGTGAAAATGTGTTATTTTTGTTAAAAACAAAATCTTTACTAAACGTATATTTTTATATATATAAAAACATCCATGATTTTTTTTAATGCAAATAAGATCTGTATATGTTTAAAATATTTTTTTATTTTAAACTATTTCGTATATATTCCGAAAAATGCCCCTACACTCTTGTTAATAAAATCAGTATAACTCGAAGAATTAACGATATTATCATTGAATAAAGCATTGTTTAATTAATATTTTTGTTAAAATATTGATTAAATATGACGTTATTATTTCATTTATTTAATCTACAAAAGTACAGAGAAAAGATAAACTATACTACACTTAAGACATCGAAAAAAAGTAATTAAAAAATGGAACGCTACTTTTTTATCAAATAATGAATAAGTAATTCAGACTTGATTTTTTATATAATTAAAACAAAATCAAACTTACTACACTATATTTAGTCGGTGTAAACATTATTACGTGTATCTATATTTGCAGTAATTCTTTCTCTTTTGGAAATCCAAACATATGCAGTAGGCATTTTAACTTTGTGAATTATGCAAAGACATTTTTAAAAGCGCGAAATTATTTTAAAATTGGTTGATTTCCTGAATTTTGATTCTATTATTAAACAAACAGTTAACATTGAACTTTTTTTTTGTATAATTTTTAAACAAATTTCAAAGTCTGAATTACTTACGGTTGATTGGGTTAGAAGTTTAAATAATGGTAATTCATAATTCAGTTTTTTGCAGTATTTGATCGTGAATTATCATTTTCTTTAAATTTATATCGAATAAAGATCAGTTTCAGGATAAATCGAATCGTGTTCCTTTCTTTTCTTTTTTACATGCAATTTTTAAAGTTTTCTAATACTTTGTTTTAAATATTTACAATATCGTATGGTCAACATGTTTTGATATTTTGGATAACTTTAGTAAAAATGGTTTTGTTTACAGGAAATAATAGATTTGCACCAAGCTTTCTTATAAAGTAATGGTTTTATTGTATTCCGTGATCATTAATTAATAAATACTGCAAATTTCATTAAAATTGGTTAATTTCCTGAATTTTGATGGATTATTTAGTGAATGGAGAAGTCGAAATGCCTTCTTATTGTTATTACGACGGGCATTGTTTTGACACGCAATGCTGTGACGTCAGATGGGGGGGGGGAGAAGTTAGTTGCTTGGCCTTGTCAACTCTCGGTGGGCATGCCTCAACTGACACACCACAAAAATGGATCAATGAACAAAAATAGTAAGAAACACCATAAGCTCACCCCTACCCCTAATAAATAAATAAATAAAAAATAATCAGCCCCCCCCCCCAAAAAAAATAAAATTGTACCAGCCTAGGCTGAAACCACACAAAATATTTGCATAGGGTCAAGGAGTATGAAGTGACCGAGGAGGGACACCAAAAACCAGACCTCCACTGTAAGTGCAGAGACTGTGGGGACCTTGGGGAGGCTTATTGCCACCCAAATCCCAGAGAAGACCAATTATCATTACCAGCGAGAAATCAATGGTAAACGGCTGTTGTGATACTGCAAGTTTCTTTGCGGTGGCTATCGAAAAGAGGTGGAGAATACTGGAAATCTGGGAGACTTGTTGTCACTCAGACTCCAGAGAATACCACCGGTTGTCGGTGAGCAATCACTGATGACCTGTGTGAGAACTCCTAGTGAGTAAATAATAATAATAACAATAATAATAATAGTAATAATAATAATATTTTTTTAAAAAGAAAAACAAATATTACTTTAATAAAAATGATTCTCATATTTACTATGATGATGATTACCATAACACAAATTATAGGATTAGGAGAATTGATGCGGTAAATAAAAAAAAGATATGGAACTTAGTGTGGGAGTATTTATTCGTGTTTTTTTTACAGATGAACTAAAGTGTTGAGTTATTTTTTCTTTTAAAAACACAAAATCAAATAAATACATTTCCTATGCTCCATTTTTTTTTTATTTACCTCATCTATCCTACCTAACTTATAATCTTCATTATGGTAACTATTATTATAATATGTATTATTAAGATTTTTAATATTGATATGTTTTTCCTTTTCTCTTTCTTCTTTTTCTTATTATTACCAAAATTATTATTATCATTATTGTTATTATCATTATACACATTAACATCATCAATATTAGTATTATTATTAATATCATCATTGTTATCATTATGTGTATGATCACATTCCCTATATCACCGTTATATTCATTGTGGTTAAACTAATCATAATTTTCTTTCATTATTATGGTTTTTATTTTAAAATATATTTTATTTTCATTTTTCATTATTAATTGCTATTTTGGATTAAGTGTCGTGACCTCTATGTATAGCCCCATTCTTCAATAGAGCACTGACGCATATTTTTAGACTGAGTAAATCAAACTTATTTAAGCTACGATTGACACATGTTCTAGGTGTGTAGCCATGATATGTTTGTATGAACAGAACTTTTATTATTTATATCATAATCATTTTTTTAATAAATATTTCTTTCATCCACGCATACTTGTACGATTTATCTTTCCCAAACATCATCAATGTGGCTATGGTTTTTGTTCTGCTGGTTGCATTAATCAAACCCCGGATCCTAGTCGGCACCGACTGTCAAGATGAAACGCGTTAATCAATACAGCCACCATTACAGGCATAATAATGAGAAATAAATAACCCTATTCATCGTTAATGATAGTAATCCTTAAAAGAAAACAAAACCTGTATGTACAGCTTGAATAGGAACTTTTTTTTATATTTCTCTCTAACTTGCCTGTCTCTAAATAGAACATAAATAGTTCATTATTATATTTTAATAAACAGTATATCTATATCCACATGTAAATATGATTCATTATCACAAATAATAATCAGTGTGACGATATATACGGTTCCGCTATCGCATTACTCGAACACCGACCCCAGCTAGAATTGACTGTCAATGTCTAATGCACTTATCGATGTGACCACAGTGATTGTCATAGCAATGTGGAGAAAAATGAATCCTATCTACCGTTAAGAACCTATTAAGTCTTTGAGAGGGTACCATTTCTAAAGAAAATGAATTTGCATCATGGCTTAGTTAAACACTTCTTCATAGTTCTCGTTAGAGTGCTCGCCTTTTAGTGATGTAGAGAAAGAAAAAGAGTGCGAGAAAAAGAAAGATGAAGTGCTAGTGCAAGATAGTAATGACAGCGTGATAGAAGGAGATTGTTTAGAGAGTAAGAAAGCGCGCGGGGTGCGAGAAACTGAATAACAGTTAGAAATGTAGAAAGTTAACACCCTTCGATAAGCCGGGAGCTATTTGTCAAACGACTGAAATAGCCGATACAGCAATATATTTCAATTCATGTTTCTAATGGTTACTTCTTAAAAAAGCGAAAGCAGAGAAAATTATGGAAAATTATTTCCATTTTAGTAAACCTTCGAGATATTTGTAATAAGAATATTTCGAGATTATTAGAATTTGAAGATGTAATTGTAAAGATGTTCCTCCCAATTGATTGTATCAGATGCATAATTTTCTTTCGTGTTTTGCCTCCGGTTTTATAAACAACAAGAGGAACGTGTGTGAACAAATCTGGATGTGCAACTATGTCTGTCTGTGCATTAATTGTGCTTTTATCATATATTCTCTTGGTAGTATATCATAAATATATATATATATATATATATATATATATATATATATATATATATATTTCTTTATTTATTTATTTATTTTGGTACATAAAAATTAGTACAACATTCGTATATATTAAGTATATATATATATATATATATATATATATATATATATATATATATATATATATATATATATATATATTTATCTTCTATATATATTAAACATAAACTATTTTGTGTGTGGGTGTATGTCCCCGCCTGAATTGTCTTGTCTTCTGTTCTACCCAAACCGGTGGACAGAAGAGCTTGAATAATTAGCATGTGGACTACTAACTCCTCAGTGAAAATCATAGGTTATATAAGAAATATATCACTTACACGGTGGACGTATACGGGGGGGGGGGGCAAAGCAAACTTCCTCAACACTGTTTTCCCTTAGATTCCAATAGAATTTAAACCATAGGAAAATGACAAAAAATAATTTATATTCCATGAAATTTCAGACAATGTTGATAATATAAAGAGAGTTCTTTAGGAATCCCTAAACCCACTAAAAACTGTTTCCTTTTGATTCAAATGAAACTTAAACCATAGGTAAATGATCACAATTAGTGTATATTCCCCAAATTGCAGCACATTTATATAATAGTATGATGGTCTCCTGAGGCACAACCCCTCAACTGACAACTGTTTCTATTAGATGTATATATATATATATATATATATATATATATATATATATATAGTGTTATAATGGAATAATTCCAGGAGGAAATCCGGGTAAGAGAGCTCAATGTGGTAAACAGAGCAAGAATAACGTAAAATATAATAACACGAAATTACATGATTGTCAATGGAATAACGTAAAATATAATAACACGAAATTACATGATTGTCGATTGTCGACAATCATGTAATTTCGTGTTATTATATTTTACGTTATATATATATATATATATATATATATATATATATATATATATATATATATGATAAGCAAAACAATTCTCTGTCTGCGAATGTATGTCTCTAAAAACGAAGACATACTAGGAAGTGCACTTTGAATATAAGTGTACTCACATGCAGAAGTTGCATGTGCACACAATCGTGAAATTAATCTATTTATTAGCGTAAGTTTTAAAGTATTACCATACTATTTATATATATATATATATATATATATATAATATTTAAATGTGGAATTAAATTAAAGATAATTGAATTATCTTTTAATAATAATCTATCGTGATGATATAAATATCAATATATTGAATAGAGCAATAAATTCTAGAGATGAAAGATGAGAATAAAGATTTGTAAAGATACAATCTATATATTAATACGATAGCGTGTGTGTTCGTGGGTCACGCTTCCGGCAAAACCTCTGCGCATGCGTACCGCACCGAGATTTGGAAAAACATTTTAATACGCCTAATTTCAACAAGATTTTTAAGTATTTCTCTTTAGCGTAACGGTTAGCGACGTAGTATTTTTTACTTCGGCCCGACTGGTTTATAGTTCGATCCCAACCAACCTCTAAGATTTTTTTCTACATTTCAGTTTTATTTTCAAGACACCTTGCAACTAACAAAAAAACGAACACGACACAGTGTAAGTAATAGTAAAAAAAAAATTTATTTTTATCAAACAATTCCCAACAAGTGGCAATGAATACAATTTTATTATTTATTTTTTGCATTTATTTTTTATATCACTTGGTTAAAAAGTACTTTTTTCTGATGCTTTAAAACTTAAAACTATTTTTTATTTTTATTTTGGCGTTTTTAAGGGCATTGTCTATTAAATTACGTTAACTGCTTAAAAATTAGTGTATCATTGGTATTTCTTTAAAAGTGAAAACCATTTATTTCCTTTCTTTTGGTTGTAGAGAGGGCCAGTATTATTATTATTATTATTTTGTTTTGAACGGATGTCATATCAACCTTTTCTAGTAGATATGCGCAATGTATATCGTACACGGGTGACTATTTTAACAAATTATTTCACTCTTATCCAGAAGGAGAGGGGTCATAATAAAGCAAGCGTAACTTACTAACAAATAGAGGGTGCTTTGTTACATTAGGACCCGCGCTTACTTTGACGCCGTCGTTAGAGTTAGGGTCAGTGTGGCAGACGATAACTTCGTCAACTTTTTCAGTTTTATTTTCAAGAAACATTGCAAATAACAAAAAAACGAACACAATACAGTGTAAATAAATAATAATAAAAAAATTTAATTTATTTTTATCAAACATTTCCCAACAATTGGCAGTAAATACAATTTTATTATTTATTTTTTGCATTTATTTTTTTTTTTATCACCTGGTTAAAAACTACTTTTTGTGTTGCTTAAAACTTAAAACTATTTTTTGTTTTTCATTTTGGCGTTTTTAAGTGCATTGTCTATTAAATTACGTTAACTGCTTAAAAGGAGTACCTGTCATTTTGCCATCATCCTTCACAGGGAGCCCACGAAATATGCAACAATGCTACCAAGATGCAATGGCAATAGTTTACAAGTATGGAAGGCCTGATTTATTCATAACGTATACTTGCAATCCAAAATGTCGAGAAGTAACTGAAAACTTACAGCCTCATGAAACAGCACAGAACAGACCAGATTTATTGGCACGAGTTTTCAAACAACATTTTAATGATTGACATAAAGGACAGACATGTACTTGGGGTACCTATTGCTGCGATACATGTAATTTAATTTCAGAAAAGAGGTCTCCTGCATTGTCACATGCTAATCATGCTGCAAGAAGAATATGCAATCAGAACTAGGGAACAAATTGATAATATTGTTTCAGCTGAATTACCATCAGAACATGATCCAGAATTGAGAGAAGTAGTGAAAACACTCATGATTCATGGACCCTGTGGTACATTTAATCCCAATTCAATCTGTATGGTAGGGGGAGAGTGTCAGAAGAAAATTCCAATGCCATATCAGGAGGAGACTATTACAAATGTTTCTGGATATCCTCTTTACAGACGCAGAAATCATGGAGATTCTGTTAGAGTGGGTGTCCATGAGGTTGACTGCAGATTTGTAGTACCATATAATAAGTATTGACTCAGAAAATATGGTGCTCACATTAATGTAGAGGTGTGTATCTCAGTATAAAGTGTGAAATATCTTTTCAAATATGTCTATAAAGGACATGATTGCGCAATGATGGAAATGAATATGAATAACAATGAAACTAATGCAAATGAATATAATGAAATTAAGCAATATATTTCGTGTAGATACGTATCTCCGCCTGAAGCATTTTGGCGTTTGTCAGAATACAAAATGCATGGACAGTCACACATAGTTTACCGACTCGCCCTCCATTTACCTGACCAGCAACAAGTTTAGTATAGGCCGGGTGAACAAGGACAAGCTGCTACCCGCGCAGAAGGACGAGACACGCAATTAACTGCATGGTTCAAACTTAACCAAAGTGATGTGGATGCAAGAGCCCACCTTTATATTGATATTCCTGAATAGTATGTATTTAATAAGCAAAGCAACACTTGGACCAAAAGACAACGTCACCGCCAGATTGTAACGAGAATGAACTCTGCCAGTCCTAGAAATGCTGAGAAATTTCATTTAAGGATGCTTCTTCTTCATATACCAGGTGCAACTTCTTTTAATAACCTGAAAACTGTAGGAGGTGAACAATTGCCGACCTTTAAGGATGCCTGTATTCGATTGCAACTGCTTGAAGATGACAACGAACTAGAAATGGCTTAGAGTGAAGCAGCTATATATCAAATGCGACGACAGCTTCTTAACATGTTTGCAATGATTTGTTCATACAATACACCACAAAATGCCTTACAATTATGGAATGATAACACACCCATTATGATAGAGGACCTTTTACGCCAATATGATGATAATGTTGCAGAGAATATCGCTCTGCATCACATAAACATGATTTTGAATGAAACCGGCATGAATTGTGCGATGCTTGGTCTACCAGAACAAATCAGTGAGGGTCCTGCCATTCACCATATGGAAGAAATTCAAGAAGTTAATCCTGAAATACTAAATACTGAGCAAAGAGGTGTATTTAATAGTGTCATTAACGCTGTTTAGTTAACTAGATAGAGAATTGGAGACTAACCATCGACTGTTTTACTTGGATGCACCTGGCGGTTCTGGCAAAACTTTTCTATTCAACATGATTCATGATTACCTGGTGGCTCAAAATGTGGGTGTTAGTACTTCTGCTTGGACAGGTATTGCAACAACACTATTGAAAAATGGAAAAACACTTCACAGTATCTTCAAACTTCCTGTTCCTTTTACTGAGACAATTACCTGCAATATTCCGCCTAATTCTGCCCAAGCAAATATTCTCAGGCAGGTGAAGCTCTTCATTATTGATGAGGCGTCGATGATCCCTCGATATGCATTAAATGCAATTGATAATTGTTTACAAGATATTATGAATAATAATAGCATAGTTGGTGGTAAAGTCTTCATATTAGGAGGAGACTTCAGGCAAGTTCTGCCTGTGGTTCCTAGAGCTCTACTTGCTGCAGTATTGGATGTATGTCTAAAGAAGTCTCCAATGTGGCACAGTTTTCATCAACTTAAACTCTCTCAGAATATGAGGACTAATGACAACGAACAGGTTTTCTCACAATGGCTCTTACAAATCGGAAATGGTCGAGTGCAGAGTTCACTTGATAACGTTTCTGATGATACTATCGATATCCTAGAACAATGTGTATGCAATGACTCTTTAGTATCAGACATATTCGATAATTGCACCCAAGACGAAATGAAAAGTAGAGTTATTTTGTCACCAAAAAATGCAGATTGCTTGGATATTAATGAATATATTCTAAGTATACTACCAACTGAGAGCAAAACATATCTAAGTATAGATTCAGTATCATCAGACAATGAAATGGAAGCCAATAATTATCCAATGGAATTGATAAATTCACTTACGCCTTCGGGAATGCCTCCTCATCGTCTCAATCTTAAAGTTGGATCTATTATTATGCTGCTTCGAAACCTGTCAATAACGCAAGGACTATGCAATGGAACGCGTTTAGAAGTATTGGAGCTTCATAACCACCGTATTCTAGCTTCAATCATAAGAGGGTCTCATGCTCAGGAGCGAGTTTTAATTCCAAGAATTAAACTTAATCCCAGTGACGCAAATATTCCATTTGTTTTGCACATGCCTCAATTCCCCATCCGCCTATCATATTCAATGACCATTAATAAAGCTCAAGGACAAACTTTCGATAAGGTTGGGATCTACCTACCACAACCTTGCTTTACTCATGGACAACTTTATGTAGCCTTCTCAAGAGCAAGGTCTATGAACAGTGTAAGAATGAAAATTTGTCCTCAGAATAATTCTACTCATGGCCAGAGAAAAGGAATTACCTTCACTAGAAATATTGTATATAAAGAAGTTTTGTAAATTGCTTCATGTATTGTTCATTTTTTTAAAAGTAATATATAAGTCAAATCTTATCATATTCTATTCAAACATGTATAGGTTAGGAACAAGATAATTAGTATTAAAAACATCATTTCGTGTAATTTACACAGGTTCCGCTAGTATTTATTAAAACATCAAAAGTTCAGAGCAGGGAGACTTTTGATGTTTTAATAAATATTGTATATTTACAATTCTTTATTCTCATCTTTCATCTCTAACACACATATATATATATATATATATATATATATATATATATATATATATATATATATTAATATATATATATATATATTCATACATAGATATACACATATACATACATATATATACATACATACATATATATTCACATATACATACATATATATACATACATACATATATATATATACATATACATACATATATATATATACATATACACATATATATATGTATATATATATAGTAATAAAATACTTTATGAACAAAATAATGTTTTGATAAACTGTTTTTATATTTTTTACAAAATGAGTTATGTTTGTAACATATAAACATTCTTTTTACAGAACATAAAAAAAATGATTATTTCGGCATATGAGCAATCATATCATACACAGTCTTAATAATAAGATCAACTTGCATTAACAAGAATATCAAAATAATAAAATGTATGTAAAATAGGGGAAATACCTGATAACTGGTTGGAAAATGATGCATTATCAATACTGAATATGTTGTCATGAGAGTTGTAAAAATATATTTATTTCATTAATACTATTTTAAGATTATTTTAAAACTGTCAGTGTTGGTTCTTGAATTGTGTTAAGTGAATTAAACTATCAATAATTTATGATAAATATATTGGATTATATAAACCCGTGCTCCCTTCATGTGAAGACTCTGAACAATCTGGTGGAAAGAAAAAACAAACAAACACTTATTAAATCATTTAGAGTGAGGATTGGTTTCGTATGTAACATTTACGTAAAATGATCCACTATTTCCGGGCTATTCGTGTTTTTTAGAGTAGTTAACAACAATATTGTATCAATTACCCTTAGTCCGAGTGGCAAGGTCGTAAAATCACACATACTCGCCTAAAATATGTAGAATCACTATTGGCCCCGATCCCAAAAAAAACGAAACACAAGATTTGTTTTCATAGCAAAAAAAGTTGTTAAATGCCTTAATACGCTAGCATGGCACGGATATACAATTTTCTTTAACATTAAATTCATAGGCGAACCAGATCCCCCGCTCTGAATTCAAGAACACTTGTTTCTATTCTTCTTTTAATTAAGTTTTTCACGCGTAACCACCTAAAAGAAGTAGAATCTCATTTTTTAATGCATAATTTTCCAAGCAGTTATCAGATGTTTTACATTTCCCCTTTTTTTTACATGTTATTGTTTTATGTTGCCGTTAATATTAGTTGAGTTTAATATCAATATTGTGTACCATGAAGTAATAAGCAGGTCTTCATCTTCTATCAAACCCCATTGTATATTTAACAAACTTTACAGATTTTGTAAAACTTATCAAAATAGTTTCTCCGACTATTATTTTGTTCATAAAGTATTGGATTTTGTCAAATGTTGAATTTCCTTTCTTATTGTACCATGCCATTATATTTGCTGTTATCTAGTAGTCAATATAAACAAATTCTATCATGATTTTTGAAATATCAAAAATGTGTCTGATTCATGGTTAATTAAGTGATTTTTTTTGTGAATTTAGTTATTTTATATTTTTGTACATTTTACATTTGATTTTATGGAAGTAAATACATTATTGTAAGATGCATCTTAATAATATGGATAGATGCTAATTACTGGGAATTACTAAGAAATGTCTTACTACAACTTTTCTCTATAATTATTATTTAGTAGTAATTTTGGTCTTCACATGTCCGCCCCTTGTCGTTGACCTAAGTCGCATGTTTGTCAAGTCTGTATTATTGATTACCTTGGTTAATAACCATTAATCATATCTGATATATCGTACCATAAGTACTTATGCATTTTACATAATATGTAGACCGACACCAATAGTATAATTTTATCTACTTATATCTTCAAAAGTAATTTATTTTTAAAACGAACTAACTAAAACGTATTTAATTTAATTGAATGAGAATAGAGTAGGGAAAATAATCACAACATGTGTATATGCTCTCAGTAAAATAAAGAACATTGGCATACTAGTTTTTAATAAGTTTACCTTTTAAATTATATTTTGCTTCAGACGAATAGCAAGTTATAACTGAAAGCTATGGAATCGTAAGTAATAATGTGTTTGATTTCATGTTTTATTGCAGTCAAGATTGGAAAATATTTTCGATTATCGTTTCAGCAAATGTATATAAGATATATCGCTGCAAGGCTTCCAGTGCTAGCAAATAATTTTTTCCGTTGAAGGTAAAATCACCATTATTCATCTGCATAATCTATACAGAAATCTTATAACATATATGGATTATATCATGGCAAGCTGTGATATTGGGAAGCATATCTTCTTATTCGCTGAAATAGCTGACAAAGATATGTGAAGTGTGTGTCGTTTTCGCTTTTATCAAGACAGATTAATGATTAACAGATCTGTTGATATAAAATAATTGTTGTAAGATACACAGAATTATAATAATTTATATTAGTATTTAATTTTGGTAACACTTTTCTTGGCATCAGATTGCGTAAAACCAGAAGCAATCAAAGAAAAGCAAAAGCAATGTCGGGAGAAAGAGATATCGACTATGGTTATTTCAGATGTGTACTTCAATTACAATAATTGTTCTATAAATGCTCGAAAATCTATATACGCGAGAATTTCACACATATTTATTTAGAAAAGTAATGCACACGGCACATACTATTCAGAAATCCTCGACCAAGAAATCACTGACTGTGATGAACGTTGTCTAACTGCCTTAATTCGAAAATACATTTTAACGTTGTATATGTCTAGTATGATAAAATTAATTTGGTCTATTATAGTTGTATATTGATGCATACAGTGTGTTTGAGCTAAATTTCACACGTTTGGGAATATGAAGAGCACGCGCTATATCGTGTACTTAAGTATAGTATACATTTTGTGACTCATATTTGAAAAGTTAAATACTGTTGAAATGGTGACGTCTATTCTCGATATGATGTTGTAGCAGATTTCTGAATGATTCCTTCTCTGAAGAGTGAATTTTTTATGTTTAATTTTCATTGTGTTGCGTATAATAGCCTCGAATACCAAACGTATTATTAATAAATTCTTCTCTGTCCAACTCACGATTAGGAAATATTTGGGAGCGTTAAAATAATATCTATCTATCTATCTATCTATCTATTTTTCTCTCTCTCTCTAGAAAAAAAAGAAGAGAAAAAGAATTGCTCTATCTCGAATCTTAGGTGTGTGCCTTTTACACTTCTTAATTATTGAACTTATTCTGAATTATGCAATATGTAGTTTAGGATACAAGGTGTGTTACGTGGGAACATTTTTTCAAAACTATACCATTTAGAAGAGGCACCGCAACCGTACTATACTTTCTAATAGAAGAAAACACACTAAAATTTAAGACTAATGCTATATTTATTCATTATACTCGTCATTGTACGGGAATTTAACTTGTTTTGTAGCAAATTACACCTAATCGAGATAAAAAGATGACCAATCAAACGAAAACACGTATCATTCTAACACCAATATGAGAAAGTGACATATCTTCGTTCTAGTTTATTTTCTAAAACATCAATTACCAGAATAAACATACGATAAGGTTCAGCAGTTTCAAAATCAACCAACTCTCAGGGCCACATAAATAAGTTGTGGAATATAAATACCCATAAGCTAAACCGCTCATACTCTGACAATCAGAAAGTGCCACCACTAAATGAGTTTATTTCTATCGAAATATTGTTGTATTAACATTAAAAGTGTATGTAGTATTACCAGTATGTTGTTTCTAGACACATTTCTTTATTTTAATTTATATGAATTCAATTGGAAATGTAATTAATATAATTTGATTATAAATTCGATGACCCTCTTATGCAAACAGAAACGGGATCCGCGACCAAAAAGCCTTTCAAATATTGAACACAAAAAAGATACCGACTAGAATTAAAACAGAAAATATTATACAACTACGGATACTTCACTTCAATACTAATGCACACAATGGGTGTATGTATTAATTGCAATCTATTCTTTTCATGTGTTAAATAATATTGCAAAACATGTTTATGCTTACGTTGTTTAAGATATAACGTATTAAATTGCCGAGGAAATAGAAGATATTCTGAAAAATTCCGTGCATGAAAAAACACTACCCAATTTTACAAGAGCTATACTGCAAAGCACGGGGATCGGAAAACGCACGTCTTCAACAGTTATTCTGCAATATGAGTACCGAAAAAAAGAAACTCTCGCAACTATTAAGGTACATGAACGTAGCGGTTGCAAGCCGGCAAATGAATGAAAACATTGTAACCCAATTATGCTTGAGGAAATTACCTCAGATAATCACACAATGGGAAAAGAAGATTCTCTAACGAGAATGCAATAGTTCACCTGCCGAAAATACTGAGGAAGATCGCTGAATGCTTGATTATAACTTTAGAAAGGCAATTACAATGACAATACGGATATGTCTTAAATAACATCAGCAACACCAAAGAGTTTAACTAAGTAATGGTGGTGCTAGAAACAGGATCATCATTTCGTAATAGAGTATACCAGTAAACATTCTAACGCCGGAAAATAATTAGGCGAGTGTAAAACAGACGAAAGTTGGGCATTTTGTTTTATCAGCAACGAGATTTGTAAAAATGAATCGGGGCTGCTGGGCACTGTGCGTGACAACTACTAGCATTGTAATCTCGTAGGGATTACTATCTTATGTAAAGTAATGTTGATCTCGGCGGCTTTCAATAGCCGTTGTTCTATATTTTTAGGGAAGCCAGGGTTACATAACTTTTAAAATCATTTATACAATTAAATATTCGAAAATATGTTACTTAATATAATTAAGATTTTTGCCGATATATATGCACCAAAACTTTGAAAATTATTAATGGTGTTTAATTCTAAAATTCAGTAAATATTATTATACGAAATATGAATAACTAAACATTTGTCTACTCCAGGCTTTAATCACACTATAACATGCTAAAATATTATTGATCCTTGGATTAAGTCATGTTTAAAATATGTTTTCATTATTCTAATTAGTTTTATTTTGTACATAACTAAACTAGTAACCAATCGCTCTCTCAGCTGTGTATTGCCTCCTCACCTTTACTCCTTTGTTGATTCAACTACTTTATACTACGTTTATGTGAACATTTTGAGAATTATTGACCCTCATGTGTTCAATGTGTGTGTGTAACGATCACAAGTAAAGTAAATAGCATAATAATAAGTATAGGTGCTTCAATATAAAAAATAATAAAGGATGATACTTATAACAACAAGAATAATATGATAACAATAATAATACAAGACACATATAAGTAATACACAGTAAAATTATAATTAGTCATGAAAGACTAATATTTTTTTTTTTTGCTTTTGCTTCAGGTGAACTTCTCAGAAGTAATGGGGTCCCTTAATGGGGATAACACTTCATCGCTTTATATGATACATATATATTCGAAAACAGTTTTCCTTTACCTGTCAGCTATATGTATGTCTGGTGCGACCAATTTTAGAATATGAAACGCATATGCTTCGCCTCTAACTCCACTTTGGACTCAGATAACCACCCCTTCTCTAAATTCCCATTGCGGACCGAATACATTTTTGATAACCTGGTTATCACCCCGTCCCATGTCAGAGACATCATAAACACCTTGACACTTCCAAAGCTTGTGGGCCTGGTCGTATACCTGTAATAGTAATAAAAACTGCCTAGCTGATACTTGCTTCCCCGATAGCTGGAAAATTGTCTCTGTGGTACTAGTCTACTCGAATTCTGCGAATAGAACCGATCATCAGAACTACCGCCCAATCAGTGTACTGCCGATCTTTGCTAAAATCTTTGAATCCTTAATCTATCTAACGGTCATCTCTGAACGCATGCATCATACACTCGACAAGGCAGGCGAAGCTAGGGCAGTAGCGGTTGATATATCCAAGGCCGTTGACAATGTATGGCATGAGGGGCTTCTCCTGAAAATCCGCTCATACGGTATTACTGGGCAATTACTTATATAATTAGACCATTCCCAACCAAAAGAAAACTCCATGTTGTCCTCGATGGCGGTTCATCAAAGCAACATGACATAAATGCTGGTGTACCCCAGAGATCTATCTTTGCACATTTATTGTTCCTTATCTTCATAAACGATCTCCCTGATTAGATAGAGTCTGAGATTGGTTTATTTGCTGACGACACCACGTTTACTCTCGTCATGTTGGCAAAACAGACGCGATCATATCCGAGGCAATGACTGAATTTTAGAAAATGACGTCCAGGCTGTAGTGGATTGAGGTCATAAATGGGGGATTACTTTTAATATCACAAGGAAAAAGCTACTTTCCTTCAATAACTACAAGAAACCTTTCCAATAATCGATTGTCATGACAAATAACACCCTATCTGAGAATTCAACATTCAAACTCCTCGGTTTAATCTTCACAGGTAACATGAATTTAAATAAATACATTGAAGACATTGCCTAGGCTGTAGCAAAGAAGGTGAGTTCCCTCTAACGTGCTAGAAAACTCCTCACACCTGACATTATCCTGTATCTCTACAAAGCCACCATATGCCTCGCATAAAGTATTGTTTCCACATGTTGGTTGGTGCATCATCCACTAGTCTCCCCCTCCTTGGCAAGCCCCAAAATAGAGTCGCCAACCTAATAGGCCACTCACTGTCACCTGAAGCTCCAGTCCCTGCCTTATCGCCGCAATGTAGCATCCTTGTGCTTGTTTTACAAATACTTCAATATATTAGTCTGCGATGAGCTGGCTACTAAGGTGCCTCCTCGACGTAAATTCACGAGACCGACTCGACAATCAATCCCATCCATTTACTATGGAGGTCTTCAGATGCTGGAAAGCTTTCTACTCCAATAGCTTCTTTCCTCGTGCTACTGGCCCCTGGAACTCCCTATGTGCCCCCTGTTTCTCCTGACATGCAGAAATGTAAAACTAATGTAAACAGACATCTTGCTGTGCAGCTCACTCTTTTGGTTGACCCCAGCAAACTTACCCCATTTTTTTCTGTATCCCCTTACGTCTTCAGTGGCGGCCTGCCTTTTTTAGGGGGAACTATGTCTGAAAAAATCCCTTTATTTTGTTTGGGATATAGAGCACCTTAAGCTGGTGCAATAACTTAAACGCTGATAGTCCGTGAAGTCCACACAAAGCCCTATGAACAGCCTTTTGGTGCCTTAAACTTGCATTTGCTGGAACGTTGGCGGCTGCGTGCTGATACGCGTCAATTTCAATGTTACTCGTACCCTCTACCTTACACCAGCTTCTCAGAGAGGGCTCCGTGGAAATTCAGAAAAGCTGTTGCTGAAACGATTTCGTATGACAAACGTCTGAAGATGTATTTTTCGATTCGAGTCGCTGCACCGTTCAACAGGTTGATAAATCCAATGGTAAGTCCACAGACAATAAAACAGTGTAAAGCAACATTGGATTCATCATCTCCGCTATCTTTGGATATGCGTTTCTATCGTAACACATCATCAACTAGTATGTTTATATATTTCTCGAGACGTGTTTCACCACATCAGCAAGTCGTGGTCTCAACTTGACCCAGCAAGACAAGCACCGTAGTCGCTCGTGTCTGATGAGAAGATAAGCAAAATTCTCTGTTTGTGTTTCTACTTTGTGGAGCAGTCTACAAGATATTATCACAATTTCTATCATATTCAGGATGAAGGTCGTCATGAATAAAACATTTAAACAGCGTATAGATGTACACATCCTTTAACTGTCCGTTTACATAATTGGTAGCACGTTCCTATTTTTGCCACAAAAATAATTAGACTTGATCTTTCTAATAATAAACCAGCGGTGGCAATTGCTTATATGTGTACTCTCGAGTGTTATTGTTCGTTACCATTCTTTGTATTCTTTAATGCGGTTTGCTTTCTCATATTTCTGTTAGCTTCATGAAAGAACTCAATGTTTTTATGAGTGTTTATCTAATGGAGAGAGTATTATTAATACATATACATATATATATATATATATATATATATATATATATATATATATATATATATACATTAAGTAACATTTCATTATTTTACCTACATACATCAATGTGTCATGCTTACGCAATCGTCAGTGTAGGGATGTTAGTTCACGTCGTCGGAGGGCTTGAACCCGTTTTTTTTCAAATGACCACTGATTTTCAGTTGGGTGTATTTCCCCTCGGCCGGCGAAAATCCATATGATGATTAGGAGGAATTTAAATCTATGAACGTCCAATCATCAAGCGCATAATATAACATTGAAATTGACGCGCATGATCACGCAGCCGTTAATCAGCGAGCGTATGATATAAAATATATATATATATATATATATATATATATATATATATATATATATATATATATATATATATTGTGTGTATTTAGGCATACATTTTCATTAATACAAATGTTGTTAAAAACAACATAACTTTTTCTGTTTTGGTAGTCCTTTTTTATTTGTTCAGTTCGTCGAATGATATTCTTTATGTTGAACCGCATGTTACACGAACGTTTTCGATTCCTTCTGGAATCATCCTCAGGTGTTTGATGGTATAACATGGTAGCGTTCTAACATTAGTATCATATATATATATATATATATATATATATATATATATATATATATATATATAACACATATAAAGGATCAAGTCATTACATTTTGCGTTCCTAGAGTCCCAACAGCAAGTCCAAATTGGCGTACAATCGTTTCCAACACATTTTGAAAAAACTTTATTTCATTTATGCTTTACAAAAATAATTTTTAAAGATTGTCCAAAAGTCTTCATCAGCGCCTGCATCGACACGTTATACAGAAACGGACCAAAAAGAACACTAAGAAAACAAATAGCAAAACATCAGGAGAACCACGAGCTTGTAGGGCGAAAGGGCAAACAAGCCTTCTAATCCTCATCCACTAAAATTGGTATAAGGAGTTATTAGAAATTGGGTTTAAAATATATTATAGTAGAGTACCTTAACATTTTTAAAATAAGAATAATAAAATATATATAAAAACAATTGTAATAGTTGAAGTTAAGATAAACATAATATGTTGACAATAATATATAAAGTAATGTAAAGGAAATTAAACTATAGAAATAGATTAATTACATAGTAAATAGTGGCGTTAGAATAATGACAAAAATAAGAGTGTAATAGTATAAAATATGAATACAAATAAAATAAAAGTAAAAATAAAAATAATTACAATGTAAATAAAGATATAAATGAAGGTAAATAAAAGGAACATAAGAAAAATACATATAAAAAGGAAAAAATTATATATAAAAAAGAAAAATTATATATAAAAAAGAAAAATGATATATAAAGAAAGAAAAATTATAAAATGAATATATATATATATATATATATATATAGAAAAAACATAAAATATATATAAATATATATATATATATATATATATATATAAAAGAATAAATTAACAATTAAAAATAACTAAAATAAAAATAATAATAAACATATACAATTATATAATAATAAAAAAATAGAATGAAAATAGAATGAAAAAGTAAGATTAGTGAATAACAGATAATAATAAAAAATATATATAAAAATAAAGAAATCCAATTTAGATAATGAGATAGGCACTATACGTATAAGTGCGAGTATCTATCCATTTGGAACGGGAATAGAAAGGAGCCTTGAAACTGAATGGTGTGCCAGAAACTAATGGAACAAGAGCTCGCCAGGAAATCTGCAGGCTTCATTAATGTCCAAAATAGTACTCTGCTCAACTCGGCAGGCACTGGAACGGTGGATCCCCCAGCAGTATGACACCTGAGGTGGGAGGGGGTGTTCAACAGGAATAATAATAATAGGTTTTGACTGCTACCATTCCACCTGGTTAAGTAGACAAAATTAGAGTCAGGGTGAATTTTGGAGATATATTTCTATTTTTAAAAAAAGGACAGAGACCTGGTTTAATAGTCGTCGATGGTAGAACAAATATATATTTTTTCCATTACCTTTAAATCAGCCAGGGAGAGACCTTCTTAATTTCAGCGAGTGATTTTATTTCTATTGTGTCAAATAGAAAGTTTCGTCAAACAATGCTTTCCAGTAATGGGGACTGAAAGTTGGCAGACGAACGAGTTAGTTTGGTCTCAGAATCGAAGATGCTGGCTGGAAGTGTATCCTCCCAGGCTTTGCCTCCCCACTTTGGGGAGGAGTAAGTTTATTGCTTACTCCTCCCATCTTTGGGGAGGAGTAAGTTTATTGCTTACTGTCTGGGGCGCCCCTTCCGGGGAATGCCGACGGGGCTGCTCAGGCAATTTTTAAACAGCCAGAATGCTCATATTCTTGAGCGCTGGTTCTTTCCCACTTTCCCGACCTTGTGTCACATCTTACCTTGTGAGAGGAAGATAAATAGAAGCTGGCTCTTCTCTTAGCGTTCACTAAGGGACTGGCAAGAGAAAAACTATTTCAGTTATTAAGTGCTTGGGCAGTTTAGTTTTTATGGGGCTTAGTAATGGGAGGGGGGATTGACCATAGGCAGCCAAAACAGCAATGTCTCAGGTGGTGAAGGTGTTTCACTAGCCCACTCTGATGGCTGATGGAGCTGGACATGGATAAGCTAAATCAGGTCAGAGGTTGGGTGTGTGTAAAGCGGGTGCGTTTGGTTCTGGAGCATCACGTTTATAAATAGATTTTGACTAGGGTTGTAAGAAAGCCGCTTGAATTGTGATTAAGGGAACTGATCTAGGTTATGTTCAGATCCTTCAGTCGCATATATATATATACACACACCCACATCTATATACACGGACACTCCTGTTGTTTAGTTAATTTATTTGGAGAATATATATATATATATTTCTACGTAGATTTTATATTACACTGGCAAACCACAAAATTGTTGCCCTTTCTTTCTGTAAAAACAGTAAATGATTCTGGGTAACTTCAATCCGCTTAATTCAAATATAAATAAGGGTTTGCCGAAACCAGTCATGGTGTATTGCTTTTGAAATTTATATTTCTCATGCATTGGCTTATTGCACGATACTCAATATATTTCAGAAGACTATACGATGTGCTTTTAAGAAAATGTACACAGTTGACAAGAGGATTGAAATATTTTGTATTAAGCATAGTAAGTTTAAGTGTATAGTTGGCATATATTTTCATTAGAAGACTGCATTAGCATGAATAGCTTTTTAGCACGTGATGCACATTCTACATGTGATTCCGCTGCTTTTACGTAAGGAAAATACATCGAGTTTATACTAATTTTTCAGCATGATGTATATTTCCTTTGAGATTACATTTGTTAAAGTTATTTATTCTTTAACTCTATTTCAACTCTTTAATCCGTTAGTTTCATGTAACCAAATCAATGCGTCTTCCTTAAACCAGTTGTATAAGTAATTTGCAAACATCAAATCGGAAATTCTTTAATAACCCTGCTGTGTTCCGTTATAGTTTTTAGTTATTTACTTTAGTGAATGATGCTCGGAGATCAGGGGAAATTATAGCACCTTACACAGTATGCAACTCTTGCAAAGCAAGATTGAGGCAGTGTACAAAAGGTTTACAGAAACGTTTTACATTGGCGTGCCAATAAGTTTTTGGGAAGATACACACATTATGCTTGCTGTTACTTATGTTGTTCCAATTGGAGTGTGTAAAACGTAAAAATAGAAAGTTGATGGCGTATCCAGACATACCATATGCTAGAATGCTTTTATCACATCATGACGAGTTGCCCACACCCGTGCTCAGAATTGTTCTCAGCCCATCCTAGACATTATTGCACTGGATAGTCAAAGATATTCAATTGAGTAAGTTGATGATCCTGATTGTATTTAGATATAAGCTATTAAATACGCACATTATTCAATTAGGAAGAACTACGCGATATGATAAGGAGGTCATCAGAGGTTCTAGCGTTAGGGCTGAAATAAAATGACGCAAAAATAACTGTGAATCGGAGTCGGAAGAAAAGTTTAATAACATTTGCTACGTAGGAAGACAACTTAGTTTTCCGTAATGATATTGAACATCTCTCATACACATGGGTGTAACTGAATAGACGCATGTAGAATGGTGTCTCTTTTTGAACAGCTCAAAAAGGAGTCTGAAATATGGACTGTTCCATAACGGTAAAAATATGCGTGTATTTCTTTTGCACATTTCAATATGAAAGAAACGCACCAACATGTTAAGCAAGTTTTGGAGAAATTGCATGACGCAAAGCAGTAATGTGTAGTTTTTTGTGGATTTTAAAATGGTGCACCTTCTATTAGGTCAACAATCGCGTTAGACGAAATACCCTTGCCTGTTGCATTATAAGGCAGCCGAGATGAAGCGCAACATTTATTGAGATAGATTGACTGGTTGGAAAAAAATATTTGAGATTGGTAATCGTAGCATCATTAATGAACCACTTCTTGCAGGAAATAAAGTCATATTATAACCTCTTTATATAGAATTGGGAAATATTTAATTTACAAGCACTAGATAGAGGCGGAAATTGTCTTCGCCATATATGCTAAATCTTTCTGGGTTTAAGCAGGTAAAAGCTTAAAGCTGAGATATTTTATGGACCTCAGATATGGAAATTGATAAAAAGATCTAACATTCGTGAATTAAATAACTGATATATAAGCATCTGCTTAAAATACATTTGTAAATGTTGTTCAAAATCTTTACGGAAATAACGACGCTGACGGTAATAACATGGGGGAAAGACGCTTTAAATCAAACGAATAAACTGAACTCTAACGTTTTTTGTAATTTTGTTCACGTAAGCTTCTTTATTATTACACGTTCTATTCTTTTTGACAAAAATAAGTTTTTTTTCCTGGATGTTACACAAAATCCTGAACATAATTATTCATCAAGAAACATTTGTCTTCATGTATAATCTATGATAACTTATGAGGAATATTTTCTGTTGGATGAATGGTATAAGCTGATACAACTGCATAACAGTAAATGGCAAGATTGTATCTTTTTAATTTGAGAAAATCGAAAAGGATACAGTACAAATTTCATAAAAAAATACATTAATAAAATGAAATAATTCCATTTCTGGTACACCAAAAATATGTCATGATAAGAAAGAATGGATTGCGTTTTGTGATTCAGCCTATTCAAATAATCTAAAACCATTTAGTTGTTTCATGAGAGCAAACGCTGTGTTTACGAGACTTATCGAAGTGACGTGCTATAGTGGTTATAGCTATGAGGTGAGGTGGATCGATGTCTTACGCGGCAACTGTGTCATTTTAACTATCCTCATTTCAGTAATAGATTAAATAGTATAGTATATAAGAGTCTAGAAAGTGTATTGAGCAACAAGGCTAAAACAAAAGAAAAACACCGACATAACACCAGCAATTCTCTGATCAACCCGGTATCGTGTTCTGTCATTCTTGAGTGCTCATTGCCATTAGACTCACGCACTAGCGATTTATTACAGGGTCGGTTGAGAGTTCCGCACTCCTTGCTTCACTATGGATTCTCTGTTTATGCAGCGTAACAGGGTATCTCTATAGACTGAAATGAGACATTTTAGTGTTTTGTATTCTACGGTTATATACTAACAGCCAGTGTTGTTGTGTTGCATTATTAAACTAAGATAGTTTACAGGAGAGCAGTAGATATATTATAGTTCCTCGAATTTATCAGTAAATAAAGAACCTTCCCATTTTCATGAATTCTTAAAGTGTTGGTTGAAAATAGCCAGAGACAGACGATCCATTATAGTAATGATGGTGTATTTTCATTTAGTCCTCGCTTAAAACTTATGCAACTAAATAGTATATTTAATAAACTCTGCGCACCTGTACTGAATAGAGACATAGTCGAAAAGAGCGGTATAGAATGCAGAAAAGATGTACGCATTACGTCAGAGGGCATGCCAAACCGGTGGACAACAATACAACATTATTCACTTTGGCGATATGCCAAATTCTACTAGTCTGCTTTGGGCCTTTCAGACATTTATTATCGATCTTGATTGCCCACCGAAATTCGTAAAATGCCACCCCGAGTTCAGCACTTTCTCAGAACCTCCGCGGTGTTCATCCCGTCGACATCCGACATGCTGCCTTTGTTGCATTTCCAAACTCCGCCGTCGAGTTCGGTAAATGTCAGAGAGAATCACGTAACCCATCCATTTATCAATGAGCGTTAATTTACTACTCGGCATTTCTAGCAAATGCAAGTTCAATAATACGCCAAAACATGTCCACCAAGTAGAGCTTAGCAAATAGTGAAAGATTTGTTAATAACAGTTATTTAAATATACGGGTCCCTGGAAAAAGTCAACGCTTAAATAAAATAGAGCTAAGACATTGAAATAAACATTAGAAGTTTATAATACATAAGGAAACATGAAGTATAATATCGGAAAAGACATTAAACTGTGCCCGCACATTTTAATGAAACAACAAAACAATATGTAACTTTCTTTAATTTAAAATATACTTTCTTATAAATGTCCGAAGTTCATAAAGCAAAACACATTCAATATGTGCGCGCATTGTTGTGTTTAATAGTTCACTCACTACTAAAATAAACCGCTGTCAACCCAGGATGTTGAACGTATCCACAAATAAATCAAACACACACACACACACACAAATACACACTCTTCGTACACATACCAATTTCTTTTCTGCACTTTACAAACAAATATAAACAATTTAAGTGGCTTAACTTATGCACACAAATAGACAATCACACATATTACATCTTGTGACTTTGTAAATAAATTATCTTGTTCTGTTAACACAGTACTATTTTAATTGTTACTTATTAGGGTCAGAGTGTTCTACGTCTATCACATCTGTACGGCGGCTCACACAAAACATTGATACTTGAAAACACCTTCATAGAAAGATATGTTCTCAAAATTTTAGAGGTGAATAATAATTGTGTCTACTACATTTAAACCCGACTAAATTTTAAATAAGCAATAAGCATTTCATGTCGATATAAATGAAAATATATTACTCTAACATTTTCAGATATCGAATATTCTTCTACAGAAAGTTATTATATAGGTTTCGAGTTCTATATACACTCACGAATAATTTTCAGTTACTTACATGTTTATTTTCGAATAAACTCCATTAAGTGGGAGCTGTTGTTAAAACCTTATACACCTGAAACACACATGCGTGTCAAAGATACGTAAAATGGAAACGATATAGGTTGTCGTCAGTAATTTTATCTAACAGTGCTGGATTTTTAAAATCATGTTTAAATAGCAATGTACCTAGACCATTGATACTTTATTCAAAACTGCTTTTTTTCGAATATCCTTCTTACATTATATTTTCGCCTAGGATATGTTTTATTTTACTTAAGTGTTTATTAATAAACGTATTTTAGCTAAGATAACGATAACAGTGTATGTTTTAACAGTGGATGTGTTATTCTTAATCACCAACTATTCTTAAACATTAACACGAATGTAATCATATAGTAAGGTATTTCTATTTACTTCTGCAAAAATAAATACCTAAACACGTTATACTTTTAAACATTAATAGGAAGATTTCACATGAGTAAACGTTATTATTTGTTATCTACTATTAATCGATTTACTATAAGTATTAGTACATACTTACAAAAAACTGTTTGAAAAATTACATTAATTACGCTATCAAAGTCACACAAATTAATCCTTATTTATTTTAAATAAGGCAATCATTGTGTATCCCTGTCAAAAGTGTAGTATCTGTTCCGATGGATACTGCACGCCTGTCCTGTGCAGTTCTAGGAGGTCCACCCTCCCAGGCTTCGCCTCCCCTCTTTGGGGAGGAGTAAGTTTATTGCTTACTGTCTGAGGCGCCCCTACCGGGGAATGCCGACGGGGCTGCCCAGGCAATTTTTAAATGGCCAGAGTGCTCACCTCTCGAGCGCTGGCTTTTAACCCCACTTGCTCGACCCGATCTTGGGTCACATCTTACTTGTGAGAGTAAGATAAAATAGGCCTTGTGCCTAACTCCGCGAGGAGTAAATAAATATCCCTGTCAACGCTCTTCTCGGCCTTTTGGCTAAGATCAAAGTGTAGTATCTGTTCCGATGGATACTACACCCCATAAACTGGTATCGTCTTGGCCTTCGGGGCTTGATTTACGCCGGTCTATGGGTCTGATCTGTCCTGTGCAGTTCTAGGAGGTCCACCCTCCCAGGCTTTACCTTCCCTCTTTGGGGAGGAGTAAGTTAATTGCTTACTGCCTGAGGCGCCCCTACCGGGGAATGCCGACGGGGCTGCCCAGGCAATTTTTAATGGCCAGAGCGCTCACCTTCTCGGGCGCTGGCTTTTCAAATCCCACTTTCCGACCTTGTGTCACATACTCCTATTGTGGGTAGGTGTTAAATAACGGCCTTTTGGCTAAGATCAAAGTGTAGTATCTGTTCCGATGGATACTGCACGCCTGTCCTGTGCAGTTCTAGGAGGTCCACCCTCCCAGGCTTCGCCTCCCCTCTTTGGGGAGGAGTAAGTTTATTGCTTACTGTCTGAGGCGCCCCTACCGGGGAATGCCGACGGGGCTGCCCAGGCAATTTTTAAATGGCCAGAGTGCTTACCTCTCGAGCGCTGGCTTTTAACCCCACTTACTCGACCCAAGCTGTGGTCACATCTTACTTGTGGGAGTAAGATAAAACTGGCCTTGTGCCTAACTCCTGCAGAGGAGTAAATAAATATCCCTGTCAACGCTCGGTAGTTACAGCTAATATGAGAGGGACACCAGTCTGTGAATTCAAGCACGGTTGTTAATTCTCCCAGCCTAGCACTGCTAATATATTTAAGGTGAATGTTTAAAAATATAATATATCTAATACACTCTCGCGTGTCAAATATATATTTAAGGAAAAGGTCCTGGATTTTTGTCAATTATTTCTCGCGTGATATAAATATTATCTAGTGAGTTTATGCCCACTTGTTTTACTTTCTTCACATATTTATAAGATATTCAGATGGGCAGTTAACACAAATCATATCACTAAACTACACTGGGGTATCGAATACATCTCCAAGGAATTCCGCAGATCCGTTCTGAATAATTGTTGTTTGCTGACGTGACGTACGGGGGGAATCCCTACACTATAGTGAAGAACGTCTGTATTTATTTTAATATAAATAAATATAAATATACGCCGTCACACGAATGCTAGCGAGTAAACAAGTGACTATTTCTAGTCGACAGACGAAACCATTTCAATTGATGAATGGAATCTTGAAAGCAAATAGCAAGTCAGACAACCACTGTCGGCTAAAAATTATTCGGAACAAATATCCTTTGTTCTAAATGAATAACCAGCATTTGGTGGTATTTCTTTAAGTCATCAGCAATGAGAATAATTCATATATTAATAAGTTAATTAGTGATGTAAGTCTATATTTTATATGAATATTACTACGAACACTATCGAAGCATAGTTTGTTTCGTCTTCGTTGAAAAAGAATGTATTCAAGTAGATTTTTTTAATAATCATGGTAACATGCGAACACAGGCAGCTATTGTTTTGAAGGGGGTATTTGGATCTGTCTACTGAATTTTCGTAAGATATGATGAGGAATTATACGTTTGTCTCAATAGTAGAACAGTGTTGCTCTTAATACAAGAGACTTAAATATACCAAAGGAAAGACAACGATATTACTCATATTCACACCTAATTGAAATTTACTTAGCAAAAACGCCCGGAGTTATTTTCTATTTACGTATTTATGTGGATCGTTTTAGCGTGAATCAATTCGTCTATAAGTAAGTATACGGCAAAGAATGGCGACTTGTCTAGACTGTCAATTATCTCGACGTGTTAGAAATTATCCTAATTATCTACCTATATTGTAATTCTGTGTCAGTTCCAAACTATTTTCTAGCTGAAATCATGAGTAAGCAATGATTGTTTGCAGGGTTTCTTTACTGATATGTATGTGTACAGTTTCTCTCACAAGTGTAAAACAGCACTTTAAAAATAATCTCTGGACAGCCAATCAAGCATTACGATTATAACAGAAAAATGCCACTCATTAATTGAATCATTAAAGTAAGTTTGCAAAGCCAGTTTAATATGAAAAAAAATCCAATATTACTCTATTACATTATACCTCCATGTTACTCTCTACTACAACACGATTAAATAGCATTATTACTGTAGTGTTGGATGTGACGGTTTATAAGTGTTAACTACACGGACTGAACACCTGGGTGTGCCAGGTTCGAATCCAATTCGTTCCACATACTTGCACTTAGGTAGTTGGAAACCTGCACGTGATTCCCCGTTTCTGGAAACAGTTCTAACTAGAAATATATCGGGGACTCCAACGGGAATAATAGAATCATTTTATTCAGAGGAAATGAATAAATGAGCTGTAAGCTTACACATTTACTTGAAAATCACTTAATTCAATAGTTTAATAGTTTTCTAACGTTATCACCTTTGACTATTAATAAACAGGGAGGGGGAGCTAGAACTCAGCAAGAACGATAGATACTGTATAATTGTAATGAGTCAACCAATACACAGTGATGCAAGGTGAAACTGGTAAAAAACAGTAAGAGATCGGTTGCCTGAAGGTTAAATGAAAAGTATAGCAAATTTAACCAATTTTTTATTTATATAAAAAATAACTTAATCCACAAATGGATGAATAATTTAGCATGCATTTTCTTTTATTAATATACATATGTATTAGATTTTTTGAATGTGAGAGGATATATATAATTATCGTCACATTCAGACAACGCCGCAGCCCACAACCTATGAAAGAAACAAACCGGAAGTCGTAGACTCGAGTTTCAGTGCAACTCGAGTTTAGGACTATATATATATATATATATATATATATATATATATATATATATATATATATATATATATATATATATATATATATGAAACTAACTTCGGGAAAGACATATGTATCCATTCAGCTGTAAAATAATAGTAGTACAAAAAACATTAAACTAATAGTTTTCACGAATAGTAGGACCCTATACTAATACAATTATTTCTCGTTAAATAACATGTATATACATTTTAAAATTGGACTTAATTCACAGATCCACTAGATTGCATGTTACTCTAGTCGAGTATTGCGCACTATACAATAACGTGTTAGTAAATACTAATTGATTTTAAACCATTATTGTCTTCTTGCCAAAGTAGACTCTTAAAAGAGATCATATATAAATACACACACACACACACATATATATATATATATATATATATATATATATATATATATATATATATATATATATAGTAAGCAATGAAAATATATATGGCAATCAAGCTACACAGAGGCTCTTAAATGCATTTAGCCTGACGATTCCCCCCGGGGATGAAACACGGGAGCCTCTGTGTAGCTTGATTGCCATATATATTTCCATTGCTTACTACTTAGCTCTACTTACGTATCGAGCACTGTTGAAGTAAATACTGAAAACTGACACATAAAAAATTATATCTCCTTATAATATTTCATGTGGATACAGAAAGTACTTGTATATATATATATATATATATATATATATATATATATATATATATATAGTGCCTTGAGGAGATCGTACTTTCTAATGACTACCAATCGAAAAATCGTCATGTCAGTGTCGCTAATTTACAAGTGTGTATAAATAAAAAATATTAATATATATATATATATATATATATATATATATATATATATATATATATATATATATATATATATATTGGTTGTTGATATAATTCCCAAGTTTTTGACAAGTAATGTTTAAAGAACTAAAACAATAAGTTATATGAGTGAGTTCTCCAAACTGTGTGTATTTCTCCTGGTGATACTTTAATAATAAAGTATGAACAAATCTCTAGAGCGAAAGTTGTGTTTATACCACAGCAATGCAAATTACATCCTTTCAAAGTTCTATTAAAATGAATGACTCATTACACGCTTATTTTCTGATAGTTTGTTAGAATCATTTTGTAATTCAGTTTTCGAAATATTTAATTAAAGGTTTCTGTGGTATGGCGAAAGGACATTTTGTTCCGAAAGTTATTGCTTCCATGGTGTTTATATATTTGGTTGAATTCCTTATTTTCACATGAACAAATAGTGCTATTTATGTTATGGTATTATTATCTAAAGTCAAACCACTTATTATCTATAAAATACGTTCAGAACCCAGTATGCGTTAATTAGATTATAACAATCTCGTTATATATATATATATATATATATATATATATATATATATATATATATATATATATGAAGAAGAATGGAAAGGAATTAGAGAAGCAAAAGTCAAATCAAAATTCAATTCAATTGCTCAGAGCAAAGTATATTCCGCAAAAAGGCAATTTATTCAAGTTAAATTTTCCTTAAGCCAGGCTTTTCAAAGATCAAAATCTTATCATCAGAGGAAGTCGCTGGGATAGATAAGTTGGCAAAGGCCAAGATTTAAAATTTGATAAAATAAAAAAAAAGTTGTAGGGAAAGAAACACAGGGAAAGAACTTTACTTTATATATATATATATATATATATATATATATATATATATATATATATATATATATAAATCACCCTTTATCACTCTCTCTCTCTCTCTCTCTCTCTCTCTCTCTATATATATATATATATATATATATATATGTTATACAAGAATAACATCGTGTTGTTGTTTTGACGTCTAAACCTGTTTTTTGAATATTTCTTTATTTTCCCCGGCTTTTAAGCTAATTAAGTGTGTGTTACCTAAAGATGATTCGAATAAAATGTTTGCCTAAATTAATACATATATATATATATATATTTAGATATAGATATATATATACATATATATACATATACATATATATACATATACATATATATACATATACATATATATATATACATATATATATATACATAGACATATATATACATATATATATATACATATATATATACATATATATATATATATATATATATATATATATATATATATATATATATATATATATATATATATGTATATATATATATATAGGCAAAATGTCTAAGGAGCCACGAATAAGGTGCGAATATTTAGTGCCCCTTATATATATATATATATATATATATATATATATATATATATATATATATATATATAAAGAGAGATAGAGACACTGAAAGTTTGAGAGAAAGAGTGATAAAGCGAGAGACATACATACAGACACACAGCTTTTGTGTAGCTAGACAGCTAAGTGCTTACAACTGGAATAAAAGGGGATAATGCTATTCCACCTGATCCACAACCATCACACATTTCAAGGAAGGTTTGTTTAATTTTCTACTGCGCAATATTAAAGACAAGGTATATGTATTTATATACGAATATCTTCTAATAGCTATATCTATATCAATAACTATCGATCTATTTACATACATTTTCTTATATTTTTTTTTTAATGGGGATGTCAGCTATTCACCCGCTATTTTAGCCATACATTGTGTAATTTGTCTAAGCCAGTTATTTGTGGAATCGGTTCAACTTTCGTGTTATCATACCAGACGTTATTACTGGCTCTGGTATTTCTTGCTTTTTTTCATTACTTTGAGCTATATCGAATATCCACTTGTTTCTTGATTGCATCGTCTCTCCTTCCTAAATAGACGCTTCAAGTAGTGTTCGATCTCTTTCAATTTCGTGACATTTTCAGTGTGATTGTCTCTCCTATGAGAATTCTGTAAAACACTATTGCATTCTGTTTAAACTTTTCATTCTTAATATCATTTGTTTGGATTATTTTCAGAAAGTGTTTAAATCTTGCTATCAGGTACCTGTGCTATGGTGTTTACCTCCCCCATATGTGTCTTATACATCAAACTAAGCCTGCATATGATGTTCTGAAGCCGCCCCTGCACTGCACGGGTTGCACGGGGTTGTTTCATTTGAAACAATTACTTTCTGCGAAGGTTTAGTTGCTTTTAAAATCTAACGCTGCAAGCTGATGTCGTGTTTTGTGTTTTGGACTCCCATTTGTTTTGAAACTGAGGGAGTGAATTTCTAGTAATGTAGAGACATGCAGCATAGTTAACCCGACTCAGCACTGTGAGAGATGTGTTGGATCAGACCAGTTTTTTTGGAGAGCGTTTTTTTAACTTTTTATTACTGATTTGATAAGTTTACAGTGTGGATATATATATATATATATATATATATATATATATATATATACATATAAGATGTTTAATGGATCAGAACCTTCCTATTGTTCAAAGAATTAGAACAAAAAGTCTAGTATGGCGTACGGTCGTTTCCAAAACATTCTGGAAATACGTTAATTTTATTTTTTTAATTTTTCAATTAAATTTTTTTACATTTTTTTTTATTATCATTTTTTAAATTCTTTTTTTTTACAAAGCCACTCGAGATCGCGTCTTCATCAGCGCCTTTAGCAGGACATCTTACAGAAAATTAAAGGAAGAAAATTACAAGCTCGTCTTAGAGGAACATCTATTGACAGAAGGAGATGGAGGGACAACTATAAGAAAAAGGAATAATTTACAAGATAAAATAAGAATATAAAGATAAAGCGATAATAATAATAATAATGATAAAAAGACATTATAAACATTATCAAAATTATGAAGATAAAATGAAAATAAAAATATAAATAAAATTAAAAATAAAAATATATGCATATATATATTTATATATATATATGTATAGAGATACATATATATATAGATATACATATATATATTTATGTATTTATTTATATATATATATATATAAATACATATATATACATATATATATATATATGAATACATATGAATATATATACATATTATACATATAAATATATATATACATATATATGTATTTATATACATATATATATATATATATATATATATATATATATAAATACACAGATATATATATGCATATATATATATAAATACATATATATATATATATAAATACATATATATAAATATATAAATACATATATATAAATGCTTATATATATATATATATATATATTTAGATAGATAGATAGATAGATAGATAGATAGATAGATAGATATATTGTATTTGCATTCCGTAGACCATGGGAAATTAATCCAAGACCAACATTGGGTTTAACAAAATCTTTATTTCTTAACTTCGGTGCATTTTACGTCTATCATTTTACACACAAAGGTAATTTATTAAAACGTAATATCCTTTACGCGCGTGTCATAGCAAACATCGGATAAGTGTATTTTTGAGAAATTATTTCTAATTGTGTTAATGGTGAAAGTGTTACAGTATATATTGGTTAATAACGTTATAAAAAACAGGAGTGGAAAATATCGTGAATATCCAGGTTGATTTCTGATACAAATTTGAAAAACTACAGTATATAAAGGAAAAAAAAACTCACTGCGAAAAACGTGAACACTTCTGAAAAAAGTAAAAAGACAAATGTCATCCCCCAATAAAATGTTCACACCGGAGAAAACATACGAACTATTTTTTAAAGGATGGGCCCAAAGCAAAAATTTACGAAACAAACTGAAGTATTTCCTGCTTGTATATGGAATGTTCTCTATTAGAAGAAAAGACCGCCGAAGCCCCCGATTTGATTAGTAAATTATATTCCGCTGTTGTTTATTATTAATTATTACTGAAACATCTGAAAATGATGAAGTGCGAAGCTATGACAATGATCAGCCCTGCAGCAAGTCGAATGAAAATCTATAAAAAACATTACTATCTGGGATAAAATTCTTAAAATCAAATCTCTTATTATCATCTATTTTTTCTTAGGTGAAGATAAAATAAAATTATATGTAATTGGGTTCATAACGAGAGTTTGGTTAATTTATCGTTTTGAAACTATAGATGTTTAGCCACTCGGAGACATTGAGATAACTCTTTTATTTTTAAAATTCCTGTTAAACATGGAAGGATAAATACGGACTGTTTGCTAATTCGCTGAAGAGATAAATTACTTGTTACGAGCAGTGAACTTAATATTCCTATAGTAATCCAATGAATTCTAATGAAACTTAAATGGATTAAATTAACTTTTTAATTAAGGATGCAAAATAAACTGTGAAAACCTTTCTTAAGTTAACCTTCGATATCTCACAAAATGCATGGTTAACCGAGATGGAACATAAAGCGAACTCATCCCCCTCATTTATTTATATGAATTATTACCTATAAAGGTTGCCAAAGTATCAATAATTTTCCTAAACTCCCAACCCACTGAATAACTGAGTACCCAATGTATGAAGCTGACCTACTCAATTCTAAGAAATCTTTAATGCTTAAAGTCCCTTTAGATTTTATCTTTGTTTATATATATATATATATATATATATATATATATATATATATATATATATGATTAATTTTCTTATCCTTTAAAAAACAAAACAACCAATTATAAATATGCAAAGAAAACGACAAGCAAAATAAAATTTTAAAACACAAAACCTGAAATAAAATCAACAATAAACTCGATACTTTAATTTAAACTATTTAAACATAAAAAGAGACTTCAATACTACAACCTTTAAATGACGTAGTCACTCACCCAACCCCTTCGTAGTTTCACTTTCCACAACATCGTTATCTGCTACTATCTAAAAACCGCAGGTACAGTTACATAAAAATAAAACTACAAAACTTTAAGAGAATAAATAAATTACACACTTAGTAGGATAAAATAAAAACTATAAATAACAAGGAAAATAAAAATCAATCAATTCCAAACAATTTTTTCCTAAGAGACTTTCCGAAAATGTACCGGTTTTTTTATCTATATAACGTTATTTTTCATCGTGGTTTCACCTCATTTAGAAGACCGACGATACCATTAGGCTTTAAGAGTTGTTTAACAATGTAAAAGTCAGCCCATCTGGATTAAACCGCGGTACATTTTCTGAAATATGTAACATATAGTTTTTAAATAAATTATATTAGCCCTCACTCCTCTGAGATCGGTCATCTTATTAATTTATGTTCAATATAACCTAACACACTGTATATATTATATATATATATATATATATATATATATATATATATATATATATATATATGCGTGTGCGCGCGTGTGATGATAAAACATAATTATATATTACCGTCCAATTGTTATGGAAATTCATTTCACAAGAAAAAGTATGTTCTATAATCAATATTTAAACATTTAAATAGTAAATTTTCAAACTTAGAAATGCATCCACATTTTTTCTGAACATCAGCCTTTGATTGTGTTTATGTTGAAGTGTTGGCTTCTGTCGCTTTTAAATTGTAGTACATAGTCGTTAGTTTAATATAGAAATAATTGACGGATGAGCGGTTGGAATTGAACCTTTTGTTAACAGAAGTTGGTGAATCAACGGGCATTTTGGATGAGCGGCATATTCTCATTTCGGCTGAAAAATTAAGCAGGTGGATGCGAAACGATCTGTTGCTCAAGGGAAAATAAGGCGTGTCGAACAATATAGCTTTGGAGCACGCTATGTGGCTTGTATGTATTTTCCATTCTCTTTCTCTAGCGCGCAGCAAATCAATCACTTTATTTGTCTGCCTGCTTTTCTATGTTACTGTTTCTATTCCGTTAAAATGCATATTTAAATATATGAGATTCTGATCTAACCTAGGTTCCGAAAGGGTATTCAATAGTAAGTGAATTTAATAGGAGAACATGTATATAGGATATTATTTTCTCAATAACTAGTATACATGTGTTATTCCGAATAATAGTGTATATGCTTAGATCAAGTAAGCCATTCACTAAAGAAGGACATCATACACTCCACCGAATGGTAAGCGAGTTGTTTTTTTCTTCAGTGATCTTGGGTTATATTATTAGTATGGGAAGATTCCTCATAGTAATTGCTAACGACCATCACCCGTCAGGTGTCATATTATTTACAAGGCAAGTCTAAAAAGTATCTGACCGTTATTTTTTTCCGAGCGAATTTGGGACGATAAGACGGAACCACTCTATACAGTGAAACAAGACACCTGCATGCGCATGTGCGAATTTTATCAGCGCTTTCCTGCGTGTTAGTCGTTAACTTCCGGCCGCTGAGTGAGGTGCTACACAACGTGTTCGTCGGATTACCAATTATATCAAGATGACTGAACGTGCTACTGCATGAAATTTTGTCTAGAGCTTTGTGATTCTTAAAGAACAACAATGTTTAATATTCAGCAGGTGTTTGGAGAAGATGCCATTCGTGGAACGAAAATTAAGGAGTGGTTCAACCAATTCATAAATGGCCGCACATCAGCAGAGAGTGGCCATCGTTGTGGCACACCCAAACTGCTCGGAGTGCAACTGTTGTCTAGAGAGTGCGAAATTTGGCAACGTATGACTGTCTTTCAACCGTGTGGGAAATCGCCGAAGAGGTCGGGGTGAGTAAAGATTCCGCACCTGCAATTTTGCGTGAAGATTTGAACATGCACAGAGTTGCTGCGAAATATGTGCCCAGGTCGTTGTCGAAGGAGAAAAAGGACCTTCTTGTCAAGTTCCACAGGACCTTCTGGAAACCGCCAATACTGATCCTGGGTTTCTAAACACCGTAGTAACTGGGGATGAGTCATAAGTGTACGGATACGACCCAGGAACAAAAAGACAGTCGTCGCACTCTCTATGACCAAACAAAAGAGCGACATGTGCGAAGTAAAATCAAGGTGATGCTGACCGTCTTCTTTGATATCAGTGTAATTGTGCATTACGAATACCCACTGGAAAGACAAACAGTGACAAAGGAGTACTAACAAGATGGGCAAACGTGGAATTTTAGCTCTTCGCCAACCTCCTTACTCTGTAGACATAGCTCCTTGCGACTTCTGCTGATTTCTAAAATTGAAAACGCCACTGAAATGTTCCCGTTTTGAAACTAGAGAAGAGATAATGCAGAACGCGACGGCGGAGATGAACACTCTGCCAAAAGAAGACTTCCATGGGTGTTTTCAGCAGTGAATGGATCGGTGGGCTAAGTGTGTGCACACACAAAGGCCATACTATGACGGTAATTAGGGGTTAAACCCCGTCAGGTATTTGAAATATTTTTTTCTGGCCTAAGGTCAGATACTTTTAAGAGAGGCCCTGTATTTTGAGGAACACACAGGTTAATGCAGAAAAAAATAGTGCAGCCATGAAATTCTACAAATAGTATTCCGTTCTTACCTACCGCTACTTCTGCTGCTTCTACATTTTGTAGTTATTTTTATAAATGTCCCTTTTCTTTGATATTTATTCTTTTTTTTATTCTTAATCTTCTACTTCTTCGTTGCCTTTTTTCTGCGCCATTCTTATTCATTTCCTTTATACTATTAATTCATTATTTCTCTTTCTTATGTTTCTTTTGTTTATAATTGTTTCTCTTTTTTATTTTACCGTGTTCATATTTATTTAGTTCTTCTTCTTCTTCTTAGTATTTCTCCTTTCCTCAAATTATTCTTGTCTTTTCCCCCGTTTTATTTAATTCAACTGTTGCTTTCTGCAATTTATTATCACCATTCTCCTCCACGTTACTTTTCTATTACTAATTCTTCTTCAGTTTATTTTATTTTATTTTATCTACTTCAACTACTGATTGCTTTATATTCTGTTCTTTAAGTCCCTCTCTCTCTCTCTCTCTCTCTCTCATTGTACGTCTTTTTAATATCATTTTTATCCTAATAATTATTGTCCTTCTACTCCTTCTTTTTCTTCTTACTCTACTTATTTTATCTTCTTTACTCATTGCTTTGCTTTCATTCTTCTTCTTCTTCGTCTTCTTCTTCTCCTTATTATTATAATTATTATTATTACTATCATTATAATAATAATAATAATAATAATAATAATAATACTAATAATTATTATTATTATTATTATTATTATTATTATTATTATTTGCTCACTAGAAGTTATCACACTGGTCATCGTCAATGATCGCCTACTGCCAACAACCTGTGGTATTCCCTGGAGTCTGAGTGACAACAAGTCTCCTCAGACTTCCAGTATGCTCCACCTCTTTTCGTTCATCACCGCTGATGACCTTGTGGTATCGCAACAGCCACCTACCTACCACCGATTTTACGGTGATAAGGGGCATTGGTCCCCTCTAGGGCCCGGGTGGCAACAAGCCTCCCCAAGGTCCCAGAGCTGTCCGCGCTCTTCCAGTGGAGGTCGGGTTTGCGTTTTCCCTCCTCGACCCTCTGTCCATAATTTTCGTGATTATTAGTATTATTATTATTATTATTATTATTATTATTATTATTATTATTATTATTATTATTATTATTATTATTATTATTATTATGCTCTTATTAATAATACATCTTATTTGTTAACCTAACCTTCTCGTACAAATGATTCTTTTTTCTTTTATATTTTTCAACTCTTGCTTTCTTTCATATGCTATTATATTTCTCCTCTACGTCTGATTTGTTTACTTGATTTTTCTATTACTAATTCATATTCTTCTTTTTGTACTTCTTTTACTTCTTCGCCATTTCTCCTTATACAACGTATGATTATCATTCTCCGTCTTTCTAGTAACCTTATTCTTGAGAAGCAACATATTTTCAGAGCCATTCGAAAGGCCCACGGGGGAAACTGAATGTTTTCTTAGAATAAATTGGCAGCCTTCGTAGATTAATAAAAACTGAGACGGAGGCCGACCGAAATGATATCAATGAAATCGGTTTCTTCTTCAAAGTATTGTCCTTGCAACATGTCAAAATGACATCACATTGCATAGTAATAAGAATTTTATTCGATGCAAAGATGGACATATTCAACCAAACATCAAATAAAACCTAGAAACAACGGTTTAAACCAGATACTTAATAATTTTGATCAGAATGGGTTGTATACATTGGCTCCATAAACAGCAAAACACAACAGTGGGACATTTTAAAGAATTAATGTTCACCAGTTGTATAGAATGCCCTGCAAACACTTGCGGTATTCTTCCTTCAAACCTCCGTGTGTGTTAGTGCTACAAGCTTTGTGTATTAACCTCTCACCCTCATGTTAGAGCTGCCTCTCTAATTGGAATCATGTCAACTGAACATGATTCTAACTTACGGTATATGGTGATTACCAAAAAACCAGATTAATGGATCCGTAATTAATAGTACGAACTTGTTTCGGTAATCCAACCATAGTTAGTACAAACACACTTCAGTAGATGCCTTACGAGTGCATAAATAGTTGTTCTATTTATGTGCAACACATATCGGTGATAACCGCACTGGGTACGACGTGTACAATTAGTAATAACTCTGACACGACCTATCTTTGAGCTGCCTTCATTTGGTGTGTAATGGCGCACTTCAGTTCAGGAAAGGTCGTGAGATATGTTTGATATACATTATTTGTTTAAGAAAACCACGAATATTAAAATGTATGGGGGTTTATATCCGGTGAGTGTGAAGTCCTTTCAGAATCACAATTCTACCAGTGTTGCATCGCAGATAGTTAGACGGCTACTATACAAAGTCTATTTGACTTTCAGGACTTACACTTATTAGACGAGCTTTAACTGGTAACGAAATAACAATACTTTAAGAAAGTAGCATTTTAAATAGTAAGCAGTCAAGTCAGTTATTCAGTGACACAGCTGACGTCTATACGGATAAGAGACGTTGATTTTCCTTCCCCACTCTTTCGTTATTTTAATGGTAGGTGCTCGAGTGAACCCTAACATTGATTATCTCCTGTAAAATAGCAAGAACTCGTCTACATCAACCGCTGAAAAGGACTTCCCTGTCTCATCCTGTGTATCTAAAACCAAAAAAGGATTTCTATGAACAAAGTTTATTTCCACTATATCACCATCTATGGAATACAACACCACGGAACTGCTTCCTTTCCCGGCTACAACATAGACATGTAGTGTCCAATGTCAACAAATAATTTTCGAGTTATCCTTTTAAGTAATTAAATTCTGCCGTTTCTTACTATCGTTTTCAAGCATCTCATAGTGTTGTTTGTCATCCAATGTATGGTCCAATAAACGATTACCTTTGAGTGGCCTTTGAACTTGATAATTGGCGATCTATTAGTATTTAAAAACAACAACAACAAAAGAAACGTTATACCAGGATTAAGGTACTGTGAACTTTTTAAGCAACCTGATCGGTAATTATTACCTCCATCAAGGATTAATTTTGTTTTCGGTCGAATGTGTTTGTGTGCGTCAAGCGAATAGTTCACATCGATAGACCAATCGTTACAAAACTTGGTGGGCATGTCGATTATGATCTAACATAGACCTGCTTTACTTCTGGCATATTAAGGTGTATGGTCATAGTCACATCCACGGAAATGTTCACATTGTTGGCGATAACCGGTTCTTTTCATCGGAGAGACTCGATCCTTAATTCATATTGTAACTAATGACATCTCGCATCTGTTTTAATCTTCTTTTCGATCTTTGGGTTTGTCTTTATATGTTTCATATAAAATTCCAATCCTGTTTTATTCCAATAACATTTTAGTTCAGCTTCAATATTTTTCCATTTCAAATTATATCTTGCGTAATGTTATTTCAACTTATTCCTGATTGGTCAGTAAAGCGGTTTTAACCCTACATGATTGTATATAACACGAAAGCTGTTTTAATCAATGCTATGAATGTGATTCTTTTATTTGTTTTCTATTATTTTAATAAACTCTTCTTTTTTTCCAAGTGTATCGACACTGTTATTATTATTATTCCTACAATTATTGGTATTGCGCTAGTTCCAATATTCCTTTAGTTCTTGGGCAAGTGTGATGGATTAACTAAATCGCTTTACTCTTTCAACTGTGATCAGTTCAAAAGCCGAAATATATGAGTTTTCATATGCGGTTATTATTATCATATCTATTCTTCTAGTTTAGAGTAATGTATATGTTCGTATTTTAGAGCATGCGTTTTAAATGTGTGTCGTTTTCAGTTTCCGGTTGACTATCTTTCATAATCATGTATATGTTTGAATTGCTTTTAAGCTAGCGTTCTTAATTCGATGTTAGTATGCTTTAACGTTTCATCATTTTTTGTGATCTTAATCTACATTTGCTGTATTTTAGGACTTGCTCATCTCAACTGTTAAATAATTTATCATGATCTCGTTGTTTTATGTGGCTTTCAATGGCGATTCTCTTTCTCCATTTAAGTTTCGATTTCGTAGTCTGTTCATGTTTTTTCAAATAAAATTTAGTTGATCCTCGAGTAGTGTGTACATGCACTTCTTCTGTCTATTTTCTTTTCTCCTTGTTTGTTCCTTCATATTTACTCCAATTATGCTGTATTTTGTGTTAAGTGTTTACATATTCATTTAGTGCCGTCGTTTGCGCAATCTAAATCGCTTTTGAATCCACTTCCTCTTTCGTAAATGTTAATTTTAATTTTGTTTCCTTTTATCCAGATTTATTAGGTTAAATTTCTTCTAATTTATAAATATCCTACTAGGAGAATGTTCGTTTAAAATTATTTTTGCTATATTTCGGCTATATAGTTCATTTTTAAGAAAGTGTCCCGTACTTCTGAGAGATTCTCTATTGACTGTTTCTTTTATATTTGCGTATTTGATCGGTCTCATTTGGGGATTCTAACGTATTTGTGATTGATAATATCTAGTAGATAAATAGCTTGTAAATACGAGATACAAATGAACTATGTCAAATGGTGCAATCCAACGTGACTTATACCAACATATATGAAACGATCACACACATTAAGGTAATCTCATTGTATGAAGCATTTAAGTAAAAAATACAAGCTAGTATATTCTCTTGACCAAATGTCTACAGATTTGGATCTATATATTCTATATCAAAGATTTCTAAAACTATGTCGGATAAAAATAACGATTTACACAACTTTATTTAATGCAAGAAATACTTAATGCGCATAGTGTAAAATTCGTTAGGGGGTTGTAATATTCCTGACATTGAACAGTTGGAAGTGATTTGAAGTTGCAATTTCAGCGTGAAAAAAATGGTCACGTATAGCATAACGGAAAAGCCGTAATATGTAAAACGCTTTTTGTCAATCACTGTATATATATATATATATATATATATATATATATATATATATATATATATATATATATATACACTCGTGAACAAAAAAAATGGGCCATGATTAAAATTGGAACAAAAAAAATGGGCCATGATTGAAATTGGAAAGAAAACAATTTTTAAAATTTTTATCGCTTGTTTGCTAATAATTAGCTGTTATTTAGTATTTTTCAGATTATTAGTATTAAAGATGAGTCCAAGAAAAGTAAGACGACATCTTGACGAAAAAATTAAAAACCGAATTGCAGGATTACGACAGGCAAATTTGACTTACAAGCAGATTTTCGACATTTTGAAAGAAGAAAAGGTGGAAACATCTCTTTCAGCTGTGAAGGGAATTTGGCAAAGGTTCGAAATTGAAGGCACAGTGAGCAGGAAAGTTGGTTCTGGTCGCCCCAGAGCATCCACAATGAAAGACGATCACAGGCTTAAAATGACCGTTTTGAAGGATCGCAAAAAAACTTATGTTGACCATAGCAAACAATTCGAAACAGCAAAAGGAAATTCTCTTTCTAGAGTGACAATATCCAGAAGGATGAAGGAAATGGGATTTTCATCAAAAAGATGTGCAAAAAAACCTTTGTTAACTAAGAAGAACATCAGCGACAGAAAGACATTTGCATCATGTTATGGTACGAAAGATGCAGATTGGTTTAGAAATGTTTTCTTGTCGGACGAATCAAGATTTTGCCTTGCCAGTGATGCCCCTGAACGTTGCATCCGAAGATCCGGAGAAAGATTTTCACCGAATTGCATAAAAACCACAGTAAAACATGGAAACGGAGGAATAATGGTATGGGGGACCTTTTCTGCTGCAGGAGTTGGGGAAATTATCAGATGTGATGCGTCAATTAATGCCAAAGAATACATTCAAATATTAGAAAGAGGTCTATTACCAAGCATCCAGAAGTTAGAAATGAACAATGACATTATTTTTCAACATGATAATGCCCCTGCACACACAGCAAAAGTCACAAAGAAGTGGCTTACTGATAATTCAATTGATGTGATGTTTTGGCCTGGCCAAAGCCCAGATTTAAACCCAATGGAAAATATTTGGGCTATAATATCTCGTGCATTAGTTAGAAAAACTTTTTCCAACAAAGAAAAATTATGGGAAGCAGTACAAAGAAAATGGAATAACATCTCCTCTTCACAGTGCTCCAAGTTGGTTGAGAGCATTATAAAAAGAATTGATCTTTTAAAAAGATCTAAGGGCAATTCCATTCCATACTAAGTTTTTATGAAAGTAAATATCTTGCTCTTTATATTTTTTACTCATTTTCGTTTATTATTTAATTGCATTTTGTGTAATGCAGCTTTTTGTGCAATAAATTGTAAATTTCTTTCCTGGCCCATTTTTTTTGTTCATGAGTGTATATCTATTTAAAAAGAATACGCGGAAATCTCTCTAAGGCCCTTTCGACTATCATCTTGTCAGGAGAAAATCGATAGTTTTAATTAATAATAACGTCGACAGAAAGAGCAAACTGGGGAAATTGAGTGTGCCAAAATTAACGTTAAAGCGATTAAAATTCAATTTAATGATTTCGATTAAAAGTCGATTAAAAGGCACTACGTTAGGGGATAAAAAAAAAAATTGGGAAGGAGTTCAAAGTTCCCCAAAGAGATTAAGCGATCTTACAAATTCCTTCCGCCGGCACAAGGAAGGTTTTCGAATGGCAATAGAGACAGATTCCAATATTTTCAAATGGTTCTTGGAATCTGCTCGATGCAAGACCTCAAAACGGTCTATTTTATAGCCACTGGCACAGCTAGGGTTTTCAACCAAATGCTGGCCAATAGCAGAGTCCAAAGAATTAGAGGAGGGGTAACACAAAGGCCCTACCCTTCCCTGACGTATTTTTGATGGAATGTGCTGGTTTATGCGAGTCTGCAAATGCAAGGAAGTGCGCCCTATATAGCCAGCATCACATTGGCATTTAAATTGGTATACAATATTACTATAATTTGTATAGGGCACACTATCCTTGCGAAAGGAAGGAAAAGCAGGTCTAGTAGCATAAACTAATCGTAAGGAAACAGAGTAGAAGCAATTGTTAATGCTATCAACAATCTGTTTGTCTAGTTTAATACTATTTCCCCATATATATATATATATATATATATATATATATATATATATATATATATATATATATATATATATATATATATATATATATATAAATCAAGGCAATGTAAACATCCGCAGGATAGCGATTGATAACTCTCCCTAATAGGATCTCAGTCTATAACAGCTGTTGAACGATAACATCGACATGCCAGTGTCGCATATTTTGTACATGTCTGTATGAATAAAAATAATCAGAGACGAGAGAGAGGCTATCAAACACTTTATACACACTTCGAACGATTGTAAAATAGACGATTATACATTACGAAAAATATCGTTTTGTACCAACACAATAAAAGTAATGATTTTGGGGAATAATTAACAGACTGAATCTATTTATGGTAGCGCGACTTTTCTTTTTAATAACAGAAATATCTCTTTATATATACATGTATATAATGTTAACTATGTTTAACTATATATATATATATATATATATATATATATATATATATATATATATATATATATCCACACATTGTTTAAAATTACAGTACATGTCTGTTTAATTATACTTTTAATTTTTTTTTTCAATTTTTCTGATAGTCTTTTTTTGTATTAAATTAATAATAACAAAAAAAATGTCCATACGTTCCACAAACGTTTTCGATTCTTCGTTGAATCAGCGTCAGGCGTCAAAAGCAAACGAACAAATAGGCTGGAGAAAGAATAGACATTTTGAAAAAAGACGGCGGAGAAACGCGCATGGAACGTTTTTCGCATTGTTTCAGGAAGTAGTTGAGAGTTTCAATTCAACAACGCTTGGTGGCATTACAGAACAAAATCGCATTGATTACATGCGCGTTGCCTAAACACACACACTCATAATATATATATATATATATATATATATATATGTATTACAAGGCAATATTTATGTGTCCGTCTGTTGGAAGCTGATCTATACTATTATTTCTATTATAATATTGCATTATTTCTTTATATTAAATAAGGTTTACCCAACGTTTTCAGAGTAATTCACTATATTTTAATGCTTAATAAAGTATGTTTGAGTAGCATATTGTGTTAAGTATATGTTCGTTCGTCCGAATACCATCCTTTCACTAATCCCTTTCCCATTTTATGGTATTTTAGTATCTGTTTTCATGTCATATTTTCGCATAGTCATTATTTACACATGTAGAGGGTAGTATAGTCTCTATTCTCTTCTCATGCGATCCTACCCCATGAGTTTACTGTTACATTAGAGGAAGGGGGCTAGCGTACACCTAGTATAAATTAGCATCATGGACTTTTCATTAGCAAACACAACACACACATTGTATATGCAAGCAGCAATATGAGAACGAAGGGAGCATATTATTGCGAGTATACATACTTATATCATAAACTTGTTTTTGTAAATTTTACAATGTACGGCGTGCGCCCAATACTCCTAATCTCAAACTATTTTTAAACAGACGCGATAAAACATCTAATCGTGAAAATAGTTTTGAGTTATAATATTTAATAGCATGTTAACAGGATAAAAACTTATATAATTGTCAATAATCGTGAATAAACTTATCATTATGAATTATGGTATCATTATTCTAGCAAATACAATGAGTAAAGTTTGCGCATTATTTTTGTGAACTTTATTATTTAGGGAGTGCCCCCTATATTACATGTTTCCCTTAGTAAAATTAAATTACAAACTACTGCTGGAAAAATTGATTCTATCGTGATGGGACGGGTATTCTGCTTGTTCATTGTATAATTCTACTCCCAACGTGCTCATGAATACGGCCTTTGTTTTTATACCATTGTTACTGGTCTGCCTTACTTAAACTTTCCGTAGCAGTATGCCATGTATGAACGAAGACTTGCAATTGCTGCATTAAATTTTCAGCAAAATTACCCCCCCCCCCTCCACTACAATCTAAACGTAAATTATTCTCTATTGAGAATTTACTAAACATGTGCTTTGAAAGAAGACAAAATATCATTGAATATGCTCATGTGAATCCTCACGAAAACTGAAGCACATGTTTCGTACTATATAAGATTCCAATGTCTAAACTCGTCACCAATGTCTGGATCAACACCGCGTATATTGTGAGAGCATAAGATGGCAATGCCTTTTTGAAAATGAAATTAATTTTAAGAGGCACCTACTCTACAACAATTCACACTGTGTTTACATATTTACCATACAGCCTGTATATTTATACATATATCTAAATATATATACTTATTTAATAGATGTTCCTGATTTGTTTTAAATACATTTTATGCATCCAATTGTCAATGCCTATTTTTAAAACCTACATTTATCTTGATAATAAATTCAAGATATCTCCGTGTCCGACTCACAGCTGTCATCAGCATGCCTAACTTAAACAAAGGTTGAACCTTCTATATTGATGTCTATAGTCCAGCGTTGTTCTTACTATCGGACCAAGACACCCTGTCTAGAAATATGTACGATCTTTATCAGCTAAATAATTAATGTATTTTTATAAAATAATGTTTATTGGTGATCGCAGGGTTCGTTGTTTTTTTGCTCACTATTACTTCGACTGTCTCACTTTCTAAGTAGTTAAGATGCAGAAAATTGCAATCACCAATACAAATAATTACATAAAAATATATAGATTGTTATGTGAAAGGATCCACCCGATCCGAGAAATTCTTTTATTTACTTCAGGCTCATCTAGAAGTTTCGTCGCCCCCACTAATGTAAAAAATATATCTAGAATATAATATCAATGGGGTAATTTCCACCTGACAACACTATGGTCATTTGATATAAAAATAGGCAACACTCTCTTAGCCAACACTTGTCAACCCTGAAGAGCGACTAATATAATCCAATATAAATAAAATTAATAAAGCAAATACAATAAATAACATAACATCTTCTGGCACTAAATGTAACTGCCTTCATTAAGAAAAATGTATGTTAGGAAATGGCGGCATACCAGAGAGTGTTATATATAAATGATACATAAGTGCATTACAGTAATGAACACGGGAATTCCCCGCGTCTTGCATCGTTATATAATAGTGTTTTGCTTCCGTGCTGAAATATTTAAATAAGCAAAGATAACTATTCTACAAAAAATAATTCTACCTATTCAGCGTGGTATGGGTGTTTCTGTTAACATCAAGTTATTATACATGTATAGCTGAGTCAATTAAATGAACACTTTTTATGTAGATAACCAAACTACATTACATCCTAGCATGTTACACTGTGACTAGTTAGATGATAAAATATCAACATTTTTTAAAACATTATTAAACATTATAAAATATATGAATCGAATAATGTTAAAAATGTTGCTTTTCAACTCTAGTGAATACAAACAATAGTTTTGTTTATTCTATTTATTGTATACATTAAGTTTTCCCATATAAATAATTGGCTGTTGCCAAGCTTTTCCAATACATAGACGCGATTGAATGCGAAATTAAATCACTATAAGATGAAGTTTAATTTAAGCAGGTGAATAGTCTTTCTTACTACATATCCCAGTGAAGCTAGATCTTTACCACCTTTGTATTTAAAGTTCCGAATAAATTGTGAGATGCATGGCTGAAATTGATTTGAACGGTTCGAATAACAATATAAAATATAATTAATTGTGACTTCACGATGGAACTGTTTTTGGAATCCACCCCTACAGAGATATTTAAAATATGACTGTCTTATTTTTAAAAGTGTCGTCTTTTGAATAAGGTGTGTTTATGAAATAATCAAATGCCTACTGATTTTATAAGTATTGATAATTCTCTATACTTGATCCTACGCAATATTCTGCTTGTGCTTTTATCATGTTTAGCCCATTCACATTTTTGGTAACATGCGTTATTTGATCCCCCTTTATGTAACTGGTTGCGGATCCATCGAATAGATATATTATTTGAATTGTGATACATTAAAAAGATATAGGTGTCATTATATTATTGAGGGGGAGATGTAAGAAAACATTTACTATGCCTTGTCCAGGCAAATACTATGCACATGTTCTTATTTTTTTAGACATTCGACATGAGATAACTTGGCGGTGCCCGAGCATACCTTTTAACAAATATACATTTGACATATAAGATAAATGAGGCGAGAGGGCGTAAAGAAACTCGGCGTTGCCGTTAATAAATATTAACAAGTATATGTTTCATTATAGGGTTAAGAATAGGAGGGAGAAACAAAGAATCTCGGAATTGTCCGGGAATACCTTAAATAAATGTGTCTCATTGTAGTGTTGATAGAAAAAGAAGAAGATTAGAAACTAAATCTTTGTGTTGCGCAGAAAAAAATAACATAAACACGTCAAACTCAGGTGAATGAATTATTTTGTTTATTATTATTTCAACAGATTAAAACACGAGAGAGGAATCTACAAGTATAGGGAAACGAGGGTTGGAGAAAGAGAAATGACATAAAGAAACAGAGATAGAGTGAAGATAGAGGGAGAAGAGTGTAGCGATATAAAGATAGAAAAAATTAGAGAAATAAGTGTTTAAAAGAAATATGTTACACACGTGTTAACCTCTTGGATTTTGATATTCATCTTTTCGTGAAACGTCGGCTAGCCCTGCTACTATATGTATATATATATATATATATATATATATATATATATATAGAGAGAGATATATATATATATATATATATATATATATATAGATATATATATATATATATAGAGAGAGAGAGAGAGAGAGATAGAGAAAGATATATATATATATAGAGAGAGAGAGAGAGAGAAAGATATATATAGAGAGAGAGAGAGAGAAAGAGATAGATATATATAGAGAGAAAGAGATAGATATATATATATATAGAGAGAGAAAGATATATATATATAGGGAGAGAGAGAAAGATATATATATATAGAGAGAGAGAAAGATATATATATATATAGAGAGAGAGAAAGATATATATATATATATAGATAGAGAGAGAAAGATATATATATATATAGAGAGAGAGAGAAAGAGAGATATATATATATAGAGAGAAAGATATATATATAGAGAGAGAAATATATATATATAGAGAGAGAGAAAGAGATATATAGATAGAGAGAGGGAAAGAGATAGATAGATAGATAGATAGAGAGAAATAGATAGATAGATAGAGAGAAAGAAAGAGATAGATAGATATAGATATATATATAGAGAGAAATAGATAGATAGATAGATAGAGAGAGAAAGAGATAGATAGATAGAGAGAGAGAGAAAGAGATAGATAGAAAGATAGATAGAGATATATAGATAGAGAGAAAGAGATAGATAGATAGAGAGAGAGAGAAAAAGAAAGAGATAGATAGATAGATAGATAGATAGATAGATAGATAGATATCAGGGTGGGAAGAAAGTAATGTTGTTTTTGTCCAACACATTTATTTCATCTTAAACATTCACATTAAGGCATTTTTATTTTTTGCAATAATTCCCCAACGATTCTGTCCAACGATTTACTGCGTCTTGATGCGTTCTTCCAAAAAATTCTCTGATTTTTTAGAGAAAAACAAATTTAGCTTATTTTTCAGTTGGTCGTTATTTTCATAATTTTTATTAAGTGATGCGGCAACGACTGGAAAAGATTGTAGTCGAATGGAACAATGTAAGATGAATAAGGCGGATGAGGCAAAACTTCCCAATTGAAACTCATGACCTTTTCCTGAGTGTGTTTTGCTGATTGAGGGTTCGCGGTATCATGCTGAAGTACTAACCCCTTGCTATTTAGTAATGCTGGCGGTTTTTTTCATAGAACAATTCTTTGATCATCTAGTTGCTAACAATACTTTACTGCTGGGAGGGTTTAATTAGGCTCTAGCAACTCATAATCAATCAGTCTTCTCATGTTCTACCATAAAGAGACCATTACCTTTCTGCCGTGTAGTCCTTGTTTTAGAACAGGCTGTGTACTTTGGTTTCGGTCTAACCATTGTCTTTTGCGTTGGGTATTATGTAAAAAACCTATTTTTCATCTCCAGTCACAATTCTTTGCAAAAATGGTTCTCATTGATTCCTGGAAAGCAAAGATGTGCGAACAGTCAATCTTTGATTTCGTTGAACGTCGGTCAAATTGTGGGGAACCCAAAGTCCAAATTTTGAAACTTTTCCTAACTCGTGAAGGCATGACATAATTGTGGTGGAGGTTGTATTGAATTGTTGAGCTAATTCTCTTCTGGTTAACTTTGGATTGGCCTCAACAGCGCCTTTAATTGCGTCTTCATCAATTGATTTGGCTTTCCCGAACGTCCCCGATCTGACAAGTTAAAGTCTCCAGAAGAAAATGTTGCAAACCACCGTTGACCTTTTCGATTATTCCAAACATTTATCTCATAGAGACTTCCAATAGTCATTGTAGCTTCTGCAGCTGAGTTTCCTTTTTTGAAATCATAAGCACGCAATGTCTCAGATGTTCCTCACTGATATTCATTGTTTGACGGGTGAAACCGTTAAACTTAATATTTTCCAACTAATTACTATATCCAAAAGGCAAAGCAAGATATTAAGACACCGATCCACCAAAAAATCTAGAACTGTGTACAATTTAGGATGCTGCAAAGTGATGAAGTAAAAAATACGACATTACTTTCTTTCCCCCTGATACATAGATACATGTATTCGTATTGTATACATATATTTTCTTAAGTAAAAGACATATATATTGTAATACAACAACAACTGATACTTTGCAAGAGTATAAATCTTCTGATACTTTTACGATGATCATCACTACATCTCCATTTTCCACAATCTTTTTATAGTCTGATATATCAGGATTTACGCGCTTATCTTTGTATATTCAGTGTGGATTTTTAGGTTAAGATTTTGTCCAGGTTTTAAACCGACCGATGATTTATAGAGAAATAAATCCAATCCATTCAACAGATGAACGTAATCCGATTTTACTTTCCAAGAGTGTTTTTATTTGCGATAAATTTAAACGAACAAATGTAATGAATAGGCTTATCATGTTATATTTGGTTTTTCAGAAGAGGTCGACCCGCACAAATCAATAAAAAAAAATATAGGATATAATCTATTACATCAATGAACTTGGAAAGCAATATATATATATATACATATATATATATATATATATATATGTTATTGGTTAACCATTTCAACTTTTTTTCTCTCCCTCCTTCTCTCTTTATCTCTATCTCTATTTCTCTCTTCATATATATATATATATATATATATATATATATATATATAGTACTTCATGTATCCTCATAAAATAGTATAAAGAGATATCATTTTTATGTGTCAGTTTTCAGTATTTACTTCAACAGTGCTCGATACGTAAGTAGAGCTAGGTAGTAAGCAATTAAAATATATATGGCAATCAAGCTACACAGAGGCTCCCGTGTTTCATCCCCCGGGGGGGGGAATCGTTATCCTGACGATCCCCCCTCCCGGGGATGAAACACGGGAGCCTCTGTGTAGCTTGGTAGCCAAATATATTTTAATTGCTTACTATATATATATATATATATATATATATATATATATATATATATATATGTATATGTCTGTGTGTGTGTCAGAATGAAATTGAAAGAAGGAATATTGAAAATAGTAAAGTGGTATTTCAACGTTTCGCTTTACTGTTGCGAATGTTTTTCAAGAGTTACAACAAAATAGGATATAGTAGGAAAATATGCCTAGACTTTTAGTTTTGATGATATATCGAGGTAAGAAATATATATGTTTATATATATATATATATATATATATATATATATATATATATATATACATGTATGTATATATATATGTATATATATAATTTATTTAGATACTTTATATTACATATTTCAGCAATGTACCGCGGTTTTATCCAAAAGGGTACATTTTGACATCTTTAGTAAATCTCCGTGCCCAGTGGAACCATACGCAAGCTTAAATTATTGTAGACGCCCGACAGGGAATGGCGTCAACAATGAAAGAAAAACGGTGCGTCTCTTAGGGCGTCCCCGAAAAAATCCGGTGTGGGATTGTGGTAAACTAGGGCTCAAGGGAGGCCTTCATTTTATTCCCTAGCAAGTTTTATTAATTATTTATTTATCTGTTAGCAAGTTTTATTTATTTATTTATTCATCTGTTCTTTTGTAATGTTATTATACCTGAAAAATACGTTTAAGCCTGTGAAACTAGTGTGCTTTTTTGGTGTCGTTTTTGGGAATACAGTTATGTATCGGATTAATTGTTCGATATAGAGCTTAAAGAGATGATTCAAATATGTTTTTATCGACTTAACGTGTTTGTTTATTTTTGTTTATTGAATTGGTGTTTTTCTATTTTCTGTTCTTTTTGTAATGTTATTGTTATATCTGGTCTGAAAAAATACGAAAGGAGCGGCTATATAGTTTGCTGTTTGGTTTGTGGAATTAGTGTGTCCTTTTGTTACTGTTTTTGAGAATAAAAATATGTATCGCGTTAATTGTTCGATATAGTGTTAGAAAGCATGATTCAATAATGTTTTTTACGGACTTAACGTGTTTGTTAATTTTTGTTTATTAAATTGGTGTTTTCGTATTTTCTAAAATTAATAGGAAGCGGTGTTTCGTTAATATGCCCCGTTTATAACCAGTAGTGTTGAAAACAACAAAAAGAACGAAAAAAGAACAAAAAATGGTAATAAACGGAATGAGGGATACTATCTGTTATTTCCGTTTAAGAGCTATAAGTTTAGTCTCTTTATTTATGGTGTGTTTATTATATTTGTATTTATATTTATATTTAGTGTAATTCATTAAATTCCTTATCTTGTTATTTCGCTCGTATCTATGTCCATGCGCACCGGCAAACAATCTATATACACACACGAGCATGGAACCACAAGCATGCCTATAGACAACATCTGCACATGCGCGCATGTACACACATCTTCACTCACATGTACGGGGGTTATTAATTTAATTATTTTTTTTATTTTTTGTGTTTTAAATTTAATCTTTTATTTGTTTTTATTAATATTATTTTATAGTTTATATTTATTAATAATCTGCTCCTATACATACACACGCGCACTCGCACACATGCTTGTAACACCTCTGGACGTATATGTACGACTGTACATTCATCTTCATTTATACAGGGGTGGGCGGGTGATTTGAGAATCTATTACATGGATTGTATTAAGCGGGGGTGGTGGGGGGTTTAGGGGTTAAGCAAACTTTGTGGTGTATCTGTAATCCCGTGATAAGAGGGTCACATGGACATCGGGTATCTGCTGGTAAATGTATTACCGCTGTGGATGGGGTTAGTTTTAGTATTGATGATGGGATTATCTGTGGTGAAAGGGTGGGGTGTTTATTGATGAATGTTTTATCTGGGTTAGGACTAGGTTGTATCAGGGTAGGCAGGGTGTATGTAGTCGCGTCCGTGGTGTGTTTAACATATATCTTGGGGGGATGTTGTACGTAAAAGAAAGATAGGAATGTTGTTATGGGTTTAGGGAGGTCTTGGGGAGATTAGTTATTTTATATGTTTTTAAGAACTACTTTACTATCTTTTTAGAGGGGTATTTGGTTTAAAGGTATAATTGGTGGGGTATGTTATATTGTTATCAGACCATTAGGCTAGCAGGAATTTTCTTTCTGTGGGGGCATTTTCTGAAGACCTCGGTGTTTATGTTCATGCAGTTTATGGAAGGGTTGTTGATAGCTTGTATACTTCTTAATTTCTCAGTAGTGCACAAAGGGCAGGTCCTGGAGGTGGAGCTGTAGGTTTAAGGCTTGTCAGTAATTCTCTATTCTATGTTGTAGGGGGTGTTGGACTTCTTGAGATCCCATAGTGGGTTGCCAGTATGGTTATGTGGTATTTTTGGGGGTATTTGAAAGTGTTGTTGTGGGCGTAGAGTCTTTGTTTAAAAGATCCTTGGGTCATTCCGATGTATATATCCTCCCTTTTGGTATCCACCCCGGATATAACCTTGACTTCGTAAACAACGGAGCTGACTGTGCATCCTCCGTTCAAGTTACAGGTCTCACCTCTTTTGCAAGAGCAACGGGGGTTGGGTGAATTAGTTGGTGGTTTGGAGGTCAGAATGGATCCCACGGACTGAAAGCATTAATAGCTAGTTTTTACTGTATTTTTGTTAAAAAGTTTATGAAGATTATTTGATGGCGGGAAGTGCTTATCTATTAGTTTGAGAAATTGCTTACCTACGCTATATTTGACGCTGTTGGAAAAAGGCGGGGGGGGGGGCGAACCAGATAATATTTCTTTGTCTCTTGCGTCTGTGTTGGCTGGTGGATTGGTTGGGTATGTAGGATATTTTTCTCGTTATAACCGCTCTCAGTTAAGGCATAATTGTAATACGGGGAGGCTTGTTGGAAAATCTCAGGTGTGGATGAAAGGTTTCACATGCTTTTTACTAATATTAGGTATAAGGTTCTTAAATATGAGTGGGGTGGCAGGATTTGGTGTGGATGTACCGGAGTTGTTCAGTGGGTTTGTGGTATGGCCTAGTTTAAATGTTGGTCAGGTCTAGGGATACGTCTAAAAAATCTACGCTAGTCAGGTTATTGTTATGTTAAATCCGATTTCTTTTAGGAATGCGGTTAACTGAATCTGTCATATTCTTGCGCGTTGTTGTTGCGGGATAAGCATAGGCCGTCGTCTCGGTAGAGGCCAAACTCTTGGGCAGGGAATTTTTTTTGTAAGGAGTGTAGGATGAAATGCCCAATCAGGTCGCATATATCTGCACTGTCTTAGGCTCCCATGGGAACATCAAAAGGGTCTTCATGGTTGGTTTTTTTAACCCATGTTTGATTGTTGAAGAAAAGGAGTGAGCTTCTCACATGGAGGATGGTGTTAATTTCGAGGTCACTTATTTCCGCGAATGTTTTGGCAAATAATAGGGTCTTGTCAAGGACTTCCCTATTAATGCAGGGGTAGAAGTCAGCGATATCAAACTGTGTGAAACGTCATTGTTTTTTTTATCTGGGATGGCCTTGAACCAATCAATGGTTGTTTGTGAATTAGTCCAAAGGCGAAAGTCTGTATGTTTTTTAATATAATCATTAATATTTCTAAGTATACATTTACTGACTAAGCTCATTTCGCTTTTTGCGTGGGTCTGTTGTTGAAGTTTGGTTTGTGGTCTTTTAAGGTAACGAAGGCCCCATTTGGGGTTAACTGATTGGCTCTGTAATCAATTTTGAGATTTGCTGCTATGGTCATTGTTCATTTGTTGATGGCGTTGTGTGTGAGATTTGATGCTAATTGGTATTTGTTCGTGATGCTATCTTCTGCTTGTTGTTCATATATATATATATATATATATATATATATATATATATATATATATATATATATAACGTAATCCAACAAAAGATATAAGCGTCAACTAATATCTTATAATTAGTGAAACATCCGGATAAAAACTGAAGCTCAATATACTGGATAGAGCATTAATATTATAATATAAAATGAGGTAATACATTTTATTAGAATTCAAAGTTCAAGCAAAGTATTCTTAAGTCCTTAGCTCATGAGTTCATGAGTTTTCAAAGATAATTCTTCTCTTCAGATGACCATTACCGCAGTTATACTACTACAGGTAATAAAATTACGCTTTGAAAATATATAAAATCATATACACAAATACACAAAAATACATAACATCAAAACATATCAGCCCAAAAACATACTTTTAGTTGAATCGATATAGTCCATCCAGTTCATACATATTGAGAAACATAATCAGGAAAGAAATTACTCCAAGTTACAAACAGCAGTCCAAATACGTGTAATTGCTTGAACTTTGAATTCTAATAAAATTTGATTGACACCTTATTTTACTACCTCATTTTATATTATAATATATATATATATATATATATATATATATATATATATATATATATATATATATATATATATGCATAATTGAGTTTCACTACTAGAAAGGGACGGGGTAATAGAATTATATATAAAACTACTCCTAGTGTTTAATACATACTGTTATTAATGTATTCATCCGGGTAGAGTAAACGCTGGTCACGTGTGCGTTGTTAATAGATCCAATATTTTTACCTCGTAAAGCATCGTTAAATGAAAAATAATACATCATTTTAAAACAAAATTCAATGCTAGATGACTTTTTTCAATAAATGTAAACAATATAAATAAGGCATTCATCAGTAAATCATAAACATGATTCTATGTTTATTCATTGTCGAGCTATAACTACGATCCCCAAAGATAGTCGACTTGTCTGTGTATTAAATGGAAACTATGTTTAAGTGCAGAATTGTTTAATATAGATGTATTGACAACCTGTAATAGATTCGTTATATGAGTGGGGTTGTGTTCCCTGCTGTGAACATTCGACTCTCTCTAATTCTCCTGCTCTTTATTCTCTCGCGTCTCTTATTCTCTGCTGACTTTCTCTTTATTCGTCTATTTATCAATATTGATTTACATTGGAAAATAATTTCAGTAAAATTCTGAAGCGAGCCGAACAGTGGTAACAGGTGAATCGATAAAAAATACTTCATTTATCATGTATTTTTCCTTGACAACAGACAAGGTTTATATTATAATAAAGATCGTAAACTTTTTATTTTTTAAAATTTTTATATATTAGATTTATCTCGCATTCTAGGAACTGTGCTGCTTCTCACTTGTACTTGATACCAAAGTAAATATATAATTCTGGTATAATGATCTGATGTCCTTTGATGTCTTATTTGGCATTGAGTCAATCCTTTGAAAGTGAGTCTGCAGGAATGATCATTTAATCCTAAAGTCGCTTATTAAATACTAGCAGGGGTACCCATCGTTGCTCGGGGCTCTCCCTCCTCCTCTCCGCAATAAAAATAGGATATTGAGCATTTTTCTCCCAGACAACGCCGAGTATTTAGAAAATCAACACTGCCTCCAGAGCACTACTAAAAAAATCACTCTTACCGATCCCCCTCCTTTTCATCTGCACAATAGTCCGAAGAGAACCACTACAGTAGCTCTATCTAGGACATTTATCCCTTTTCTCCCGGACAACGCCGAAGCCTCCGGGCCATAAATTGACGAAGCCCCCCCCCAGTGCTGGGTCCTATACTGTAGAAGCACCTCCGGTGCTGGGTCCTATACTGTAGAAGCGCCCCGGTGGCTATATTGCAGAAGCACCCCCCACCCCTGTACTGCAGAAGCCTCTGGATTCTATACTGTAGAAGCACCCCTGGTCCTTATACTGCATAAGCCCCCATAGTCCCTATTCTGCAGAAGCACCCGGGTCTTATATTGTAGAAGCACCCCCGGTGCTGGGTCCTATACTGACATGCATCCAAGTGCCCTTTATATAATAGACTAGCAGAGGTACCCGGCGTTGCCCGAGGCTCTCCCTCCTCCTTTCCGCAAGCAAAATAGGATATTGACCACTTTTCTCCCGGACAACGCCGAGTATTTAGAAAATTAAGACGGCCTCCAGAGCACTACTAAGATCACTCTTACCGATCCCCCTCCTTTTCATCTGCACAATAGTCCGAAGAGAAACACTACAGTAGCTCTATCTAGGACAGTTAGCACTTTTCTCCCGGACAACGCCGAAGCCTCTGGGTCCTAAATTGACGTCGCTGGGTCCTATACTGTAGAAGCGCTCCGGTGGCTATACTGCAGAAGCACCCTCCGTCCTTGTACTAATGAAGCCTCTGGATCCTATACTGTAGAAGCACCCCGGGTGCCTAAACTGCATAAACACTTATGGTCCCTATTCTGTAGAAGCATTCGGGTCCTATATTGTAGAAGCACCCCCGGTGCTGGGTCCTATACTGTAGACGTACCCCTGGTCCCTATACTGTAGAAGCAGCCCTGGTCCCTATACTGCATAAGCACCCATGGCCCCTATTCTGCAGAAGCATCCGGGTCTTATATTGTAGAAGCACCACTGGTTCGTATACTGCAGAAGCCTTTGGGTCCTATACTGTAAAAGCGCCCCCCCCCCCTTGGTGCCTATACTGCAGAAGAACCCCCCGCCCAGGTCCATATACTTTAGAAGCCTCCGGGTCCTATATTGTATAAGCACCCCCGCGGGATGAAGATGTTGATAATTCCCCCCCAACACCCCCCCCAAAATATTATCCCGCCCCCCCAAAAAAATTCTTATTTTAAAAGATATAAGTTTAGATTGCTAGGTGCGGATGTGATTGAGCAACCCTTGTTTCACTGTTATTGATACATCCGGACAAAAGTTATGGAATGACTTGATACAACCGGACAGTGCATTTTTATCAAGTTGTGACATGAATACATTGGCTGATTTCAAAATCACCAGTAAATAACATTGAAAAAGTTTTTAAAAACCAGACCCGCTCCCGAAAACTGGCCCCGTTGACCCCCGGGGACATGTTTTTTGTTGTAATTTTGAGATATTATGCTCCCAGGTGTTGTCCGGTCCTAAAGATGTCAACTTGTAGACAGTTTGCCGAGTAGTTTTTTAGGAGTAGCTGGACATACAAACAGACAATTCCCGTTTATTCGATTTTAATAAAACACCCCTATTTCACTGTTTTCTTAGGATCATGTATTTGCTACAGACCTATTCCTCAACGACGCCTTGCTTTATATATATTAATGTATGTTAGTTGTTTTTACCTTCACAGAAGGTGATTAAGAAGATAAACTTGTAAATTGGATGTTTAAAAATATTTTGATAATGTTGTGTGTAGTTGTATTTTGAAGAGTGCTAATTCGAAATATCTTTGTTCTAAAATACTCTTGAGAATGATGGTGCATATTCGAATTTATATAGATAACTAATAAGGACCAAATTATATATGTATATGCATATATATATATATATATATATATATATATATATATATATATATATATATATATATATATATATATATATATATATGTATATCAGCAATGGTTTAAGTTACACCGATAGAAGAGATAAAGTCTGGGAGCTCTTGTAATAAATGTCGAATATTTGATCGACACAATAAGGACACGATAATGTCGAATCTTGACAAATCTGTTTTCCAAGTATGGGGAAGAAAGATATCAAGTACGTGTCTCACTCTGCATATACATAGAAGATAATGATGCAAACTGTAAACATCTATGAACGTTTTCTTTTCTTCTCCTTCTTTTTCTTTATGTGTCTACCTTCCTATGACTTCTCTCTTCATTATATGCCTCTTTTTCCACCTTATTTTTATATATTTAGTTATTCATTTATTTATTTATGTGTCCTGTTTGTTTAAGATTTTAGATTTTAGACTTTTAAGATGTTTTGTGTTTGTTTTTGTTTTTGTTTTATTTTTAGATGTTTTGTTTATAGATTTTTTAGATTTTTAATTCTTAATTTTTAACGGCCCTAATTTTTAAATGTTTCATTTCTTTTCTTCTTCTTCTCTTTCTTTATCCCTCCATTTCATTCTCTCCGAATATGATCTGAGATTAAGATCGGATTCTAACTCTGCCTGATGAGATCTCAGTTTATAGTAACTGTTGATCGATAACATCGACATGCCAGTGTCGCAGATTTTGTACATGTCTGTGTAAATAAAAGTATCATATATAAAGCTCTATTTTGATATTGAGCACTTTTTATAAACCCGGTTAAAATTCTCTGGATTACTACCCTGTGGATATTTTTAAACTGGATTATTACCATTATATATATATATATATATATATATATATATATATATATATATATATATATATATATATATATATATATATATATATATATATATATATGAAAAATCAATTCATCAGAATAGAATTAAGTTATACTAAGAAATCATTAATTGGGCATACTAATTCCACCTATATTCATTGACATAGAACCGTAATACAATGACAGATTATATATTAATAGTATATGTATTTTTCTTGTTCATCAGTTCTGTGCTTTATTTGTTAACAGGCTATTAAGTATACTACTACTATTCTCCTCTCGGTCATTTATTTCTTTATCCTCAACCTTTTCTGTTGTTTTTATTCAATTTTAAAAGTGAAATGGAACAGGTAATATTTATTTATTATAAATAACACATTACCGAATGTTATCCTTTGACGAGAATAGGTTTATCTTTGAAAAACATGGTTTAAGGATTAGTGTAACTCCTTGCATCTGAATTTTCGATGTAATAATATTTGTATCAATTTCATGTAATTTTTTTATCGTCATCTATCCTTTTTTAATATATATATATATATATATATATATATATATATATATATATATATATATATAGCAAGCAAGCTAGATAGACAGCACTAGTAATTATTATTATTATTAGTAGTAGTAGTAGTAGTAGTAGTAGTAGTATAAGTAGTAGTAGTGGTATTAGTATTAGTATTATTATTAGTATTAGTATTAGTATCCTGATTGGCCTAGCTCTTTGACATTTTAAACGCCGCTGAAATTAAATGCGATTCTACTCCGTTTTTGTTCTCAGCGTTCTCATCCATAGCGCCCCGTGTCGCTTTTGAATATCCTTGCAATCGTCGTGAACTTCTTCCGAGTGGTCGTTTCCGGTCGCTAGGGATACCACTTGACAAAGGCACGGTCAAGCTGTTGTTACTGAAATTCTGTTTCGCGCGATCACGTAATTCACACTGTTCCTTTCTCGGGTCACCACACGTAATATACCTCGTATCTCCATCATCACATACTTGTGCTTCATAAGCACACTCTTTTTTCGCCACGTATTTATTGCGTAGAGGCAGAAGGGGCTTTTTTAAATCTTGTATCAGCATGAATCTTTTCCACATTGCTATTTTTTATATGATTCCAGCCATATCTCTTTGAATATCTACCATTTGCAGGACACAAGAAAGGTGGAATTATGAATAGATGCGAAATTATACAAAAGAGTATCCACACATACACTCGCACAGGAATATATATATATATATATATATATATATATATATATATATATATATATATATATATATATATATATATATGTAAAAATAAAAATGGAATAAAGAATAAGCAATTTAACCACTAACAAAAACCCCCACAAAAACTCATGTTGTAAACTTCTACCGAGATATTTCAGCCGTCAAGATACGACCATTTTCGTTCGGTTAGTCAACTTTATTTCAAACGGAAAAAGTTTACTAACCGAACGAAAATGGTCGTATCTTGACGGCCGAAATATCTCGGTAGAACTTTACAACATGAGTTTTTGAGTTTATTTTTGTTAGTTGTTGAATTGCTTATTCTTTATTCCATTTTTATTTTTACATATTGTCTGAAACTTTGTTTCTTTTTTTCTCATAAATATATATATATATATGTCTTTTCTCACAGCCAACTTATCTATCTGTATATCTCATCTGATAATAAGATTTCGATCTTGGAAAAGCCTTGGCTTAAGGAAAAAAACATTAACATTAGTGTATTAAAGAATATACCTTGGATTGAACAACCTAAGTTTGAAATGAATCTGGACATTCGTACATGTTTATCACTCTTATTTCTTCTACCTTTATAATTGATCTATCTCGTATATTGAGCTTAAACCATTTCACTATAGGTTCTATCTACTAAAAGTTTACTTTTAGTTTATATTTGATTATATATATATATATATATATATATATATATATATATATATATATATATATATATATACTTTTTGGTAATTTAACGTCCATTTAAATCTAGTTTAGTGGAAAGAAAGATTCGTCTTAGCAAGATAAACAGAAATAAATGAAAAATTACTTACCTGAATCATCCTTTCAGAAATTGTATGTAAATTAATTTTCAATTCATAAACAATTTATTGACTGGTAAGGTATTAAGCTGTTTTATGCGAAAGTTGAAAACAAATCCGTATTATTTTTAGATTGAATTTATTTGATTTTTCATACAATCTATGTAATTATATATATGTATATATATATATATATATATATATGAAGCAATCCAACAAAAGATATAACTATCAACTAATACCTTATAATTAGTGATGATTTGGCCGGCTTTGAGAATGCCTTGTTCGACCTGGTCAGAAGAATTAAATTCAGAAAGCAGACTAAATATTGCAGTTCTATCGTCAAAAAAATAAATGGATTTACCAGGAGAGTTAACAAACATACGGATTTCATTGTTCCGGCAGACAAGACCAAAAACTACTACACATTGGAGTATACCTCTTACAGGAACTTAATATACCGTGAGTTGCATAAATCATATAAAATTGCACCACCCAATAAAATTATAGATATAAATTTAGAGGCTAAACACTACTTAAATATATGAATCTAACTAACTATGCAGAAATAGTAACGCCAGCTACACCTAGATTTTCCCTAAAAGACCATAAGACTAACTTTCAACAAAACCCATCAATAAGGTTAATTTGCCCATCAAAATCTGACTTAGGCATAATCAGTAAAATAATTCTTGATAGGGTCATTCCGACAATCAGAAATAAAATGTTCTTTTCGTTGTGGCAATCTTCAGATAGCGTAATTGAATGGTTTATGAACCTTAAGGATAAACATAGATTAAGTTTTATAACTTTTTGACATAGACAACTATTACCAATCTATTACCCCAATTCTTTAAATAAAGCCCTAAATTTAGCGAAAAATAATTCAGACCTTACTAATCTGGAAATTAAACTTATCACCTTAGCCAGAAGATCTATTCTCCAATTCGAAGGCAAATTATGGACCAGAAAAGACACCCCCAACGATTTCGATATTACTATGGGAGCTTCTGATCCTGCTCAGGTAACGGATCTAGTGGGTTTATTCCTCTTAAATGAAATGAAACATAGGTTTAAAAATATAAGAGGGGGCCTATATAGAGACAATGCCCTTTTTGTCTCGGATGAAAGACTTAGAAGATATAGCAAAACAATTGAAGATTTACATGTTTTTTTCAGAAATTTCGGCCTTTCCATAACAGTTGATCCTGCGAGAAACACTTATAACTTCCTTGATATCACCCTTAACCTCAATGACGCATCATATAGCCCTTTCCATAAACCCAATCTAACTTTTTTCTATGTACATAAACTATCTAACCACCCGAAAGCTATAATTAATTCAATAGTACCGTCTGTTTCCAATAGAATATCAAAGCTTTCTGCCAATAAAAACATTTTCAACCAAAACGCAAAATTTTATAACAATGCATTGCTCAACTCTGGATATTCCAAAAAAATAACTTATAACCAAAACAAAGAGAATGATAGAACTGTAAATATTACTACACACAATATGACAACTAGCAATAGGAACCGAACTAAAAGAAATGTAAATAACCAAAGACCTCTAAGGCACTCTATCATACCTGATAAAAATCACCAACATATAGATAGCCCTACACTTACAGCACGTAAACGCCTTAGAAGGAAAAATAATATTTGGTTTAACCCGCCTTTCAATAATAACGTTAAAACCAATATCCCGAAGGAATTATTTAAAATATTGAAAAACTCCTTTAAATACCCACAGAAATATAGCTCCATACTTAATCAAAATTCAATTAAAATTTCATACTCTACTATGTCAAATTTAGCCCAAACAATAATCTCAGCAAATAGCAAAAAAATAAAAAATATCCAATCTAATTCTAATTATTCCAATCCTATAAATACATGCAACTGCAGGCGCACCGGTGATTGCTCACTGGACAATAGATGCACTGATATTGTATATGCTTGTACTGTAACTGAACAAAATAATTCTATAATGAATCCTAGAGACCACATAAATACAGACCCTAATCAAATTCCACAATTGAGCACTTAAACTAATGTGCACCATACCTCTAGACCTAGCATTCTAATATCCATCCTCTACCTCAGCAAACCGGTAATGAGTTCCCAATGGAAGGTAACGATAACAATAATATACAATCAATCAACCAACCTAATCCACATCATGAAAATACAGTAAATAGAAATAGACCTGGGAAGAGGAATATAAATGGCGCGGGAGCAAGAGTAAATCCTAGGATACACACATATATTGGGGGCACAACAAATTTAATTAAATCTCGCATCTCCATGCATAATTACTCCTTCAATAACGATGTCGGTAACAACAAAACATACCTGACCAGTTTAGTTAAAAATTAAAGATCAAATAATATTCCACACAATATAAAATGGTCTATTCTAAAAAAATCAAACTCCTACAGCCCAGGATCCAGATCTTGTGGTCTATGCAATTCTGAAGCCGTAATGATAGCTATTGCACCTAAACATTTAAATCTGATAAATTAAATTGGAAACCACCACCAGTCTTGCCGTAGCTGTTCGGGCGAGCAATGAAACCGGGGTTGTCCAGTCTTCGAGATGGGTCCTTTTTAATCTTCTTTGCTTAAAGGATTTAGACTCTGAGGTTGTAAAGTTTATATACCTACATTTTCAGTTTCTAAATATCTTTACAATATCTTTACAACTTCTTAATTAGGAAAAATTAAACCTTAAATATATTTACAACTTCTTAATTAGGAAGAATTAAACTCTAATTTAGATTAAACTTCTTGATTGGGCAAACTAAACCTTGATTTAAACTTCCTAATCTGATAACATTAAATCTTAAATTAAACAATTAAATTATCAAGTTCTAATTATTTTGATAACTTCGTAATTGGGAAAATTAAATCTAAATTAGGAAAAATTAAACCTTAAATAAAGTTAAACTTTTTAATTGGGGAGAATTAAACCTTGAATTGGAATTCCTGGGCTGATAGGATTGAATCTTAAATTAAACTATTAAACACTTTAATAATTTCTAACCTGATAAAATTAAATCTTAAATCAAACTATAAAATTATTGGAATTTAATAACTTCGTAATTTGTGAATTTCATAAATTTTCTAGATTATTTGATAGGGCGAGATTTGTGAAATCGGTTTTTACTGTAAGCTAGATTTTAAGTAATAATTTTGGATGTGTACGTGATTACACGATCTGACCTATATTTCCTACTTCCCTTTTCTTTTTCTTTTAACTCCTTAACCCCTTTCCCTTTGACATAGAATATTCTCACTCGACCCAGACAGGTAGCATCCAATTTTGGTGGGGTGGATGGAGGGGTTGTATGTTGCTTTCTTCGTTTAGTTCATCAAGCGGGCTTATACAGGATGTAACACAGAGATGATTTCCGATATATTAAAGTCATTCAGAGATGTAGACAATTTAATATCGCCTTCTGTTCGTTAGGGATTTGTCATGTCTGGTTGAATCGCTGGGGAGAAGAAGATTACTTATTTTTTCGCTCTGCTGGCAAGATGCGACCGGGATTCAGTCTTGTTTTGCTCAGTTCGGATTTAACGGGTTTTCTAATTGAACAACGAACTTTGATTTGATTTTTGTTGCTCATATCGGGATTTTGAAATTTTAATTCAACTTTCTATATTATTTGATTTATTCATCATTAACATTGAATATTGACACATTTCGCGACTGGATAACTTTGTCAGCTCCTTCAATTTAACGTATATGGACTGCTGTTTATAACTTGGAGTAATGTCTTTCCTGATTATGTTTCTCAATTTGTATGACCTGGATGCATTGTATGGATTCAACAAAAAGTATGTTTTTGGGTTGACATGTTTGATGTTATGTATTTTTATGTATTTGTGTATATAATTTTATATATTTTAAAAGCGTAATTTTATTACCTGTAGTAGTATAACTGCGGTAATGGTCCTCTGAAGAGAAGAATTATCTTTGAAACTCATGAGCAAAGGACTTAAGGATATTTTGCTTGAACTTTTAATTCCAATAAAATTTGATTGACACCTTATATTATTACTTCATTTTATATTATAATATTATATATATATATATATATATATATATATATACATTTTGGGTTAGTTCATTTTCTTAAGCATCTTGAGTGTTAATATAAAGATAGAGGCAAAATGCCTTCATTGAGAAAAGTATGTGTTCGATGCAGATAATTTATTAAATCAAAATATTAAAAAAATCAAAACATTTTTTTTTCTTTTTTTTTTCTTCATCTTGACTTATACAACTGATATTTCGCTTGATAAAACAAGTCTCTTTGGAGTTCAGAAAGTAAACGATATTAACCTGTTGTTTTTTTTGTAATAATCCTTCCTGGTCTTGGAGAAGGTGTCCGATGCTTAAGAAAATTAACTTGCCCAACTGTATAACTACCGGCGACCATGCGCTATTTTAAGTTCGAATAAAACTGACATTTGCACCGTTAGTGCAGAACATCGGACACCTTCTAAAACACCAGGAAGGATTATTACAAAAAAAAGGTTACTACCTTTTACTTTTCTAAACTCCAAAGAGGCTTGTTTTATCAAGCGAAATATCAGTTATAAAAATGTTTTTTGTTGTTTTTTTTTATTTAATAAATTATCTGCATCTAACACATGGTTTTCTCAATGAAGGCATTTTGCCTCTATCTTTATATATATATATATATATATATATATATATATATATATATATATATATATATATATATATATAAGGAACGTTTATGTTTTTTGTCTTTTAAGGGAAGTGGGGTCTGATCAACTCTGCTGGGAAGTCATGAAATTAAATACTGTCTTGTATTTACATTCCCGAAACAGTTGTTCATGGTAAACAACTGATGATCCCTTAAAATAGTGTTAGAAACTAACTAATATAATAACTGTAAAAAATAAATTGACTTACATGAGTGATTTTCCACTGGAAAACTTGAGACTATAAGTTTTTTTTTTATATATAATTTTTTTTTTATATAGTTTTAATGGTTGAGAAACTTCCGAGACTATATATATATATATATATATATATATATATATATATATATATATATATATATATATATATATAACGTGCTACTGTTAGAGAGGCATTTAATACTTGAACTGCACATATTATTTATTTAGTTTAGTATTTATTTATAATTATTTAATTTATTTACTTATTATTTACTTAAATGTTTGTGTTTATTTGTTTAGTATGCTTCTCTCTTCTATATAAGAGAATGTGTTCATACAACAAATACGTAATACGCTCAGACGTAAAAAAAAACAAAAAATAAACAGACGAGACGTTGAGTCATCAAACGACACATGAGACGCTAAGTCGTTTAACAGTCAGTTGTTTTGATGTCATTGAACAGTTCATTTAATTTAAATACGATTCAGATAATGGGACCTCACATCCGTGAGGGGGCGGGTGATAAGTAAAACATCCATCAAGAGATAGGGCCCCGAAACTGTGCGTATTCTTTCCTGATGCCCAGACATTGTCAGGAGGTCGAAAGTGAGTATTCCACCAGTAAAACATCCAAGGAAAATATATATATATATATATATATATATATATATATATATATATATATATATATATATATATATATATATATTGAATCTGACAAGGTAACCTATTTCTTTCAAAAAACAATATTTTATAGCGAGTTTCATTCGGTAGGTAGTTTCATTCTATATACATATCTAACGTGCTACAGTTAGAACATCATTTATTACTTGCACTGCAAACATTGCGGTGGGGGTGGTTACGTCGGATAGTCTGGCATCTGTGTTGTTTAAGATTCAAGAAATCGATCGAATACACCTATCCAAACTCACCAGTGACAAGACATCACTACTAAGCAAACTACACGATAGACAACATGCAATCTATATTATTACAGGCAGATTCTCATTTTACACAGCACCGCAGAAAAAATGAAATGAAATGGATGCAGTAATAAAACACACATACCAATGAGATAAACTTGGATATCGAAATTTCAATCCTGACAATTTTTTTCATCCCACAACCAATTCATCTGTTTTTCAAAATACAATGATATAAGCACTATATTATCAATTGAATTTAAACACTGGTAATTTAACTTCGCGCGCACAACTCTCACATGCATACAGGTACATCCTAAAGTGACTAGATATAGGCAATTGTGCACCAAGCGATGTATATCTAAGTTGACAGATTGGTATATATTAATGTGCCTGCGTGTGTGTGTATATATTTAGTTTAATATCACTTCAGTCGAAGTTCTCATACATCAAGCAGCCACTACCTGGGGCTTACACTTGACCTATATGTGAGATAAATAGATATTCGAATATTCCATTAAAGGTCTATTTACCTGTCAAACGTTGAGTTAGTAAACAAGTGAAAACATTAATTTCCTACTCCCAAATTGACGATTTTACTATGTTGTAGTATATCTGCTTTGTGATCTCTTCTTCTTACCGGATTCCAGGACAGAAATGCATCTAGTTTAGGTGAATATCCAGCTATGTGCTGTTACTTTAAGTAACATTACTTGGAGAATGTGTCACCTTCTCTATATGTGCTAATGTATAGCCGTGTTGAGATCTTATTTTTGGCTTTTAATACTATGCTATTTTGAATATTTAGTCAGGGTTTACGTGTAGGATGAAGTACACTCATGTCATAGTGGTTAGGACAAACTCTTGTACGGAGATACCGAAAACCCCGAGGATGGTGTCTAGTAGGTAATCTAAACTCTCCTATCTATGTATACATAGGTGCACTTAAGAACAAATTGGCACTGGTAAAAGATGGTGGTAAGGCACATATATCAAAGCGTTCTATCGTAGCTATTAACGGTTAATTTGGTGGTGGATTGTTGTAAATCTGGTTTGGAAACAGTCTTGACCTGATCGTGGTTGGTCATGTAATACAAGACTTGAGGCAAGTGTGTTTGAAGAACCCACACCAAGAAATCAAAAAGGGTTGATTGGCAGAGTTCAATCAGAATGGAAAAAGAATAATGAGGAAACGACTTATCTAATAATCTCGCAGAATCATTTCCAGAAAGGATCATATTTTGTCTAGAATTAAAACGGTTGAGGACAAAGTATTTATTTGATAGTTGAACTTCGTTTAAAAACGCTAATTTATTTTGTTCATTTTACCCACGTTTTTTTAAAAATAAATTTCTACTGTTGTGCTAAAAAAAAATCTGAGTTAATTAGAACCTATCGATATTACAATCAATGTGTTAGAAAAAATTATATATATATATATAAAGTTATATACGTATATAAGTAAATGTGGTATATATGTGTTTAGGCTTAAATTGAGTTCTTTCTAAAAAGAAAACTGTATCATCTCCTCATTTATCCAAACCGTCCTTCCTCTTCTCTCTAATCTTTCTACTACCGTGGCACAAGTCCTATCTAATTCAATTATACTATTCCTGCAATATCTATTTACTGTAGCACATATCATTAGTTTGAGAATCTAGGTAAACGCTTTCAACATGTATCAAAACTCGTCTTTCAAACAGTTGGCGCTTCTTATAATTAGAGTCTTTAGATTACCATGAAGTGATATCTCTAACAAGCGAAAACTGCTAAATTCGTTTTTACGAAAAGTTTTGCATTTTCGATAATTGTATCTATCGATTTCATTGTTATCAAATACATATATTTACAAAAACATTACACGTTAGATGTATGATCTATCAATACTTGGTTTGTATAAATATTACAGACTGAGGTCCAGGGCTTAACAAAGTAACGTGTCCTTCAGTCGATGATTTAACACAGTGTTGTTGATAATTACGTCGGATGCGAAAACAAAAACAGTCAGGGACAAGATTGTAATTTATTTTGGCTTTTGTTCAGACGAACAACATATATACATAGATATAATATAGATAAGCTACACGTCATAACAAGAAATAATGCAAGAGAAGTCGGCTAAAAATGAAAAATATGTAGACACAAAATTAAATGATACTGCAGAGGAAGTTACACCGACTAAAAAAGTGTAATTAAATTTACATTACAATTTATGCTTTTGTGTTGTGTGTCTTCTTCATAATGGTACACTGTAACCTTCTCATTGTTAATCCACACATGTATACACACGAACACGAACACACACAAGATATATCTAACCGACAACAATCAGCTAAAATATAAAATAGTAAACAAATTAAATGTCAATAGAATATGTTTTGGTGTTTTAAACTAAATTGAAAGTAAAGGACATTTGTTATCCTTATAAAATAAATCTAAATAGATAACTGTGTGTTATGTAATGGTAATAAAGTACTTTTTCATTTTTTTTCTTGTTATGAATTAATTGTAAAGAAACATATTTGTTTATAGTGTTTGTGTTATGTAATATTAACCAGAAAAGGCAAGCTTAGTAAGAACACTAAAAAGGTGACTTCCGTAGAAGTTAATAATCTTAAGTCATTTTCGGCACATTTATAGGCAGGTTTCAAGTTGACGCAGAAACACGTGCTTCGTCCCAAAACCACTATAGAGGTGGGACGAGCAAACACTGTCATAACCTAATATAGAGACAACCAACTTCTCTTTCTGTCGCTCTCTTTATATATATATATATATATATATATATATATATATATATATATATATATATATATATATATATATATATATATATATATCCTTATGTGCTTTCCGTAAATGATATTTGAATACTTTCCTCGCGTGAATCAAAAACTATGTCAAAAACGAAGTACTTTGAATTAATGAAATATAAAGGCGAGATCACACAGTGTTTCAGGCAATAGGTTGTATAAAGAGTTATACACGCCTCAGCATCTCAGTATTTCACTAGTAACAACTCATGTAGTATATGTTCTTATACTACACAGTATATTGTGTATATTCGGTCAATTAAGTAATAACCCTCTCGACTGAAGCAGTTTTTATTTTTGTCCCAATCCAGAGTTCCCTTTTAGTGGAACAAGGCTTTCTCCACATTGAAAATTTACTTTGTTTGAAACGATCACCTATTGGGAAGCCAAGTAAATAGAAATTCTTTTCTTAGTCCATGAAATTAATTTTAAATAACAATTATTGTCTGAGTATGAAAAATGTACTAATACAAATAAAATATTTTCTTTGAGTGGTATCCTACACCTTAATGAAAGACGGGGGTCTTTAATTTGCTTTAATTTCACTCATGTAAATTTTATTTGATTAGCAAATAAAGATGTGCCTTATTAAAATAATTACTTATAATAACAAAGGAAATAATTGAAAAAAATCTCGGATGCTGATTGACCTTCATAAGAAAACGTGGGGCTTCACATTAATAATAATTGGTACTAACAACAAAGAAAAGAAAAATACCCTCACCATATAATATAGAGACAGACGTATCTTCCTCTTATTCTTATAATCTTATTAGCTTTCGTAGTAGTAGTATTAAGCATTCAAGGTATGCACAATGAAAGCCAGAGAGAAAGGCTGAGTCAGGGGCAGAAAAAGTACCTTTATATATAGTATATATGTAGAGGAGGTTAATAAGTATATATATATATATATATATATATTCCTCTCCAGAGCGTATACACAAGGTCGTGTGTGGGTTTAATGACAGTGTTTCTCTAGAACTTACTGGATTCGACCACAGAACACCCAGGTCCACGGTCCCCGACGTTAACCACTTCGCCACCGTCAGTTACGATTAAGGTATACAAAATTGTGAAGAATACAATATTTATTAAGTTGTCAGTTATTTAAAACAAGGGGTTATAAACAAATAAAATGTTATTATTCCTTCTTTAATCAATATTTCATGATAAATTTTGCATTTAACGTATGCATCATACCTTTATTTTCTTGTTCCTATATATATATATATATATATATATATATATATATACAGGGTAGGCAAAAATAAGGGTCCTATTTTTAAAAATTCATAACTTTTTTATTTATTGATTTTTTTTTTTTGTTTTTTAGAATAAGTAAAGGACCCCTTCCGAAGCAAGCATGAGCCGTATTAGCCCTAAGGAACGTACCCTCATTTAGAAAACATTATGTTTGCTTAAAAAACTCAAAACAGTGTAAAAAACAATACTTTAGTTTTTGTAAGTTTTAAGAAGTGTTTTTCAGATAAAATTTGTTTTGTTTATTTCAAAAAATCTCGGAACGGTCAGTCTACACACACATAAAGTTTGCTGTTTTTAACTTTTATTTTGTGGAAGTTATTCCAATTCAAGTTATTCAAATTTAAAGATAGGACCCTTATTTTGGCCCACCCTGTATATATATATATATATATATATATATATATATATATATATATATATATATATATATAGTAACACGTTATAATAATATGTAGTAATGTATAGTCGTACGTAGTAACACTACACATAACAAAAACAATATGTTTAAGGGTCTTAACATTTCGAATACAATTCTCCGAAAAAAACGTGCTAAGTAATACTCTGTTATAAGTCACATTATTCTGGATTTGGTAGGTTCAGTCGGATGTTACTAATAGTACAATTACGAATTACTTCAGACTTGTATCATACAAATGCTGCATATTACCACCTCTCATCTAAAATATCCGAAATCATTTGTTTTAATTGTTATAATTAATCACAAATTACCTTCAATTTGCAATTAACAACCCATAGCATTACTAAGTTTCTATTGATAACTTTCACTCTTTCATGCATGCTGTTGATCCCCTTCGCTTATTCTATACAGCATTACTCATTCTGTGTTCAGTCTTATTCTAGGTCTCCCTCACTATCTCTCTCTCTCTCTCGCTCTCTCTCTCTCTCTCTCTCTCTCTCTCTCTCTATATATATATATATATATATATATATATATATATATATATTTCTCTCTCTCTATCTATCTATCTATCTATTTATATATCTATCTATCTATCTATCTAGCTAGCTAGCTAGCTAGCTATTTATCTATCTATCTATCTATCTTTATTTTCGCTCATTAGTAGCCAAACGTTAATAAACTAAGAACAGAGTATAAACATAAATACTCAATTATTAATAATACATACTATCAACGTGGCAATAAAACTATTTAACCCGTAGAAAAAAATCGAACCATGTTGTGAGAAAAACGTTTGCTGTGTTTATTAATTAAGCAGACTTTTAACATATAATTAGTTCAATATCTTTTCAGATAGATATATTGCAAGTTATAGATTTGGCTTTTATAACAGTGCAGTTCCATTGTAAATTCAATTAATATAGTAATTATTGCTATTAAAATTTCTCTTCTATCATATCATTATTTATATAAATAGATTAAAAATTTATAAGTATAACAATGTCCATGTCCACTCATGAAAGTACGTGATTACTTTGTATGCGATAATACCTATTCAAACTTTAATAATTGTTAAAAATGATACGGACATATATTGACGTTAGTGTACAATATATTTTACAGATAAAAGGTTAAATCCACTTTCTGCTATATTTTCTGGAATACACATATATCATACAATTCCATTATCGGATTTTCTTGAAACCAAGATCAAAGAATCTCCGAGCTATTATTTGCGAAACATGCAGAACTGAAGGAATATATTATATGTATCAAAGAACAAATACCCTTTCCAGAAAATAGATTAAACAGTATGATATTTCTTTTAAAACTTGTCCATCGCCACATCACACGCAACTTACTTGATAAACTCTCTGATATGTGTATAATATTTTTAGCACACAACATCATAAAATGCTGGTTGAACATCATAAAGCGCTGAAACAATGTAATGCAAATCAATGTGAGGGTTTATCTGTGATGACTGATAACGTTCTTTACTTATTAGCCTTTTAAATCCAACAACCTGAAGTTGGTCGTAAATGTACAACATTTAGGTGATTTGTTACATACCGTCAAATATTTTGCTATAAATGATTCCCCGACCCTCTCCCAACAATTGGTGTGTACACCTGACAAATGTTACCAGCGTGACAGTATAATTTAATCGACAAATTAAAATTAATGTAGATGTAGGGTAACTCTTTGAGAATCTTTCAGATATATACTTTTTGGACAATGAAAACATTAATATAAAAATTCATTAATAACACCAGTATCTATGATGAATGGACGTATACTACAATGTATATTTTAAATGGAGGAACAAAGGCTTAGTAGGACGATACTCTGACGATAGAAAATATACTACACTACTCCTCAAATGTTTAGAAAAATGGTTTTATGACAATATGAAAAGTAACTACACAACACTCCAATGCCTGCAAGAATGGATTCATGACAACAAAATAAATACTCCACTTACAGCCTCATTCTGAAATTGCACATTAAACTGAATTGTGCATTAAAATATAGTACTAGTATTCTTTCGGTTTCAGATATAGAAATAACGGTATGATTTCGGCTTCAGACACAGCTTTACAATTGTTTTATGAGTAAAAGATTAGATGAAATACTGAAATATTTGTAATAAGTCATAATCCACTGAGATGATTTACTTCGTCACATTCATGTGTGGTTTTAATTGAATTATCACAGGAGCTGACTCAAATAAATTTTTCCGTAGAACATATTTTTTTGGATGTTTGTTTTCACACTCCATGCATATTTACAGGAAGTAATAGATAAATAAATACATGTTAGTACAATTTTATTCAATGTCGACCATAGCATGATAGAGGTTGTACCCATTTTCTAAGGAATGAACAAACATAAAATTCAATATAAAAAACACATACATACATATATATATATATATATATATATATATATATATATATATATAAATATATATATATATATATATTGTGTGTGTATTTACGTAGCATATTTTCATTCAGGCAAACATTATTAAATAACGAGGAGTGTTTTTGCGTGATGAGACTTTTATTTTCATTTTTGTCAATTTTCCGAATAGTCCGTTAAGAATGTTTGTCAAATTGTTGTATGTATGTTCCATGGGTTTCTTGTTTAATTTTCCTCTTCCCAATTGACTAATTAACTATGCTATAGTATATATTTTAGTGTTGTCTCTTGCGTATACGGCAGTCCAGGACAAAAATTCATCTAGTCTGGGTTAGTGTCCATCTAAGCGTTGTCATTACTTAGACAAAGTGCACTATTCTTCATGTATGCATGTTCATAGCCGCGTCAAGGGGATGTTATTTGAGCTTCGAATACTGTCTTATTTTTAATATTTAGTCCGTGTTTACATGTAGGGGTGAATATCCTCATTCCAGATTGTCCTGACAAACCCTTGTACAGAAATACCTTAGACGCTTAATGGCAGTGTCTAGTAGGCATTCAAGTCCTCACTTATATGTGTGTGTGTGTTTGTGAGCACAAAAAACAGTGTCCACAACTTATAATATCGAAGTACACACATGAAGTCGGAAATGGTTTTACTCTCACACTCACACTTACTACGACTGTCACCTATGTGATGCTGTTTTTTATAGATAAACTCTGTTATCTTAGAACTGTTCTAGATTGTAGTTTTTGATCGTGTTATTACCTGTTTTTTACTACACGTGTTCTATTGTAATTGAGGATGCTCGTTTCACATGCACATGTTATTTGCAATTTCACATAATTTCTTTCACCTTCTAATATGATGGACTAACCGATAAGCATAATAGCAGATGAGCCTATTTGCTCGTTACCTCCAGCTTCCTTACTTTTATTTTAACATCTTTATTTACTACTAATGTATATACATCTTCATGAATTCACCTATTGGTGAAGGTAGATTTTATGTATTTGACAGTTGTACATTTTAGAAGCATTTAAAGTAACTAATTTCTGTAAAATACAAAGATGATGTTTTAATGTACAATTGGGGGATGCGAGTGATAGAGACATACATAAATTAATATAAGAAGACAGTGACTTGTATCATCATGCGCCCAGCCGTATTTAATAATGTAGACATTTTAGCATCAGCTCAAAGCTCTGTTTGGATTTGCTGAGAAGGATGTGCATCAGAGTGGCGACTATAAAAAATATGCTGCATGAAGATTTCTCATACAATAGTCTCAATCGCCCATTACTTACGGACAACATTTTGGAGCCCTGGATTACGAAATAGAAAACAATTCTGAAAAGGTTAAAAAAAACAAGTCTAAATCAGGTGCCAAACATGTAGCTTGCCTACCGTACGCACACATGGATTGTCGTCGTGAAGACCAGATTCCCACAATTTTAAAATTTTCTTTGAATATTTTAACGGCGAATGTAATGTCATTCCGCTCCAAAATTGTTGAAAAGGAATTCAGACTCAATTTAGTGGTGATATTGAGTTGTTGCCCACTGTTGTGAAACACTGGATGTAAAAGCTGGCAACGCAAGGCAATACATCAGGCACCGGATCACACGTCCCTGAAAACAAGAAGTGATCGTCCGAGAAAATTAACGACTTCACCAGTCACAACATATGTCTAACTCGCCTGAGTACAATCCTATGGACTATTATGATAGAGGGGCAGTTGTGAAACATGCCAACCTTCTCGCCTACAACGCAAATGAAAACATGGTCTATATGATTACACTGGTGTTAAAATGTTTCTCGAAATATATCGTCAAACCCGCGTTCTCTAGGTTCATATCCTGCCTGGGGGGGGCGTGGTGAGGAATCTGAGCGGTTTCTTTAATTACGCTTATTCTGCAAAAGGTCTTCCAAGGGATGACTTTTGAATGTTTGACATCAATTATTAGTTAAGATATGGCGTTGTTTTCCCCCTCAGTATTCTATGTATTTAGTTTTTCCTTTTACAGTACTGGTGTTCAGATGTTCTTAAATGCCTCGGTGAAAAGTTCCTTTTTATTTAATTCTGCCAATTGCAGGACGCACATTTTCAAATTTGGTAACACAATGTCTCACCAATGGTTGTTTCGATCATTGTATCATCTACAATCCTTTCTTCTTTCATTATATATTGATACATCTTACATACTACTTTCAAAATAATTATACTATTACTAATATTCGACTAACGCTAGTTATACTGAACGGTTAATTTTAGTTTTCACGGGGTTAAAACATCGTGTTTTAACATGTAAGTTAACACCAGAAAAAGCATTGTTGCATATTCTTATTGAGCTAGTATTATTATTACTTTTCAAACTAGATAGTCCTTTTTAGTGTACATAATTCAATTAATTATTTTCTAAATAATTTGTGTATATAAAGACAGAGGCAGTTGTCTGGACCAAGCATCCTCCCCCGCATTACCATCTATATTTTCGGCGGAAGAAGATTGCTTGTCGCATTAGTCGCTCTCATTCGTGGGAGACTGCCGATAGGACCAAGCAGGGCATTTCTCAGGCAACATTTCCTACTATCGGTCTCTGAGCATACACATTGACTATCATACTTCTGGGTCGCCTACTGCGTACGCACCGTTTCCGTCTTTCTTTTTTCACAACCCGGGTAAGTGCTAGAAGATACAGTAACACAGCGTTGTTTTTGTTATGTAGAATTCTACACAGCTCTTTAAGAAAACCGAGATTATCCTCACACTAATAATCACCTCTTTCAGAGAGAGGATATGCGTATTGCCTGTCACCTGATGCTCTTTATTTAATTTCTATTTTAGTTGAGTAAAAATAAAGTAAAAATTAGTCATCAATAAGAAACCATAAACGAGTAGAGAAGATTTTTTAAATAATTGATACAATATTATAAATCAGATATTTCGACCTTATAAAGCATGCTAAGTGAGATATAGACAATTTTATTTGATTTTTTAAAATAATTGATACAATATTATAAATCAGATATTTCGACCTTATCAATCATGCTAAGTGAGATATAGACAATTTTATTTGATTTTTAAAAATAATTGATACAATATTATAAATCAGATATTTCGACCTTATCAATCATGCTAAGTGAGATATAGACAATTTTATTTGATTTTTTTAAATAATTGATACAATATTATAAATCAGATATTTCGACCTTATCAATCATACTAAGTGAGATATAGACAATTTTATTTGATTTTTTAAAATAATTGATACAATATTATAAATCAGATATTTCTACCTTATCAATCATGCTAAGTGAGATATAGAAAATGTTATTTGATTTTTTAAAATAATTGATACAATATTATAAATCAGATATTTCGACCTTATGAATCATGCTAAGTGAGATATAGACAATTTTATTTGATTTTTTTAAATAATTGATACAATATTATAAATCAGATATTTCGACCTTATCAATCATGCTAAGTGAGATATAGACAATTTTATTTGATTTTTTTGTCTTCATTGTCGAGATATAACGACATCCCGCTGTAGACATTTGACTTCTTCCGGTGTTATTTGAGACTGTTTGTTAATTTCCTGATCTTTGTAGAAAAACGCTAGACACGTTTGTACAGTTAATATATTCAATATATCTACATTAAAAGTATCGGTTAATGAAAATACGAGAAATCACTTAGAAACAAAATACAATGCCAGAAGATTCTTTTCAATAATCGTAAACGATATCATAAATCAGATATTTCGGCAGTATCAAACATTTTAGGGGAATTACATTTCTTGGTCTTCCATTTTCCAAGGTACCGCCCGATTATATCTTTATTAAATAAGAACCACTTACTTAACAGCCGGGGCAAGTGAAACTTTGATTCTAACATGTAGAACAGCAAAAAACGAATTATTTTTTCATAGACAACGACTGTGAAATAATCGTCTATATTATAAAAGTTACAAAATAATGTGTATTTAAATAATCGGCCAAAAAACGATTACACGACTGATCAAAGACAATTAATATGATTTTTGCTGAATAAACTGAAAGTACATTAAACCTGGTATGTATTTCATTATAGTGTAAGAGGAGGGAGGAAGAATAAGAGGCATACAAACATCCAGGTGTTCCTCTAGAATACATACAACTCAATATGTTTAATTATATTGTTAAAGCAAACACGGGTAATGAAAAATATCGGTGTTGCGCGGAAAAATTAAAAAATAATATGTGTTTCAGTATAAGATTGAGGAAAAAGGGAGAAGAGCAGACAGTAGGCGTTCCCGTAATACCTTAAAACAAACTGTGCTTTATTAGAGTGGCGAGGCGAAGCGATGAATTTGAGAAACACTGCGTTGTCGGGACTGCATTAGGATAGGCAGGTGTTTAAGTATAATGTGTTAGGTGAGAGGGATACATAAAACAGGGTGTTCCATTGAATTGCTGAGGAGAGGGGGGTGGAGCAAGACAGTCAAATTAATCGTGGCACAAAATATGTGTCTCATTGAGGAGAGTGATAACCTAATAAACTCGGTTTTGACCGGGATTACATTAAAATGATAATCTGTTTCATCATACTGTAAGTAGGGAGGTAAAAGACAAAGAAATTCTGCAGGAGCACGTGAGATTATTTGTTAGGGAAGGAAAAATCTCGGTATGGAACGGTTGTGTTAACTTTCAAACTGAAACTTCTGTGGAATTATTGCATATTTTTATTTTTAATATGTATACACAGAAATGTGCTTCGTTATAGTGTTGATGTGGAGTAAAGTATTTTGTGTCCAGAAGCATGACTAAAAAAATAAAGATTTCTCGCGGTATTTTTTGAAGTTTCACTATTATTTTTAATACATATAAACATAAGTACATTTAATTATACGGAAGAAGAGATAAACAAACTCAGCGTTATACAAGAGTAATAAAATTAACACACAGAGAGTGGGTTAAATTTTGCAATTATTGTAATACGTTAAAATAAGAAAGAAAAGGGCACGAAGTGAGGAGATAGGTAAAGAAGTGGGTTGGCGGCTGTTTAATAAGGGAAAAGGGGAGGATAAATAATATATATATATATATATATATATATATATAGTTTTGCACTCATATACATATTTCCATGTATTGCTATTTAAAGTATATACATACATAACATATTAGGTATACATATATAATTCCAGTATATACTTAAATATTGCGTCTTACTTGAGTAGATTTTAGACGTAGTATTATACTGTACTCCTGCTAAGTAGGCTACAGTAAGCTGATTGGAAAATTGTATGTTCACTTATTAGTCATAGCTATAGTTTCATAAAACTACGCACACACATAAATAAACATACAATATATATATATATACATATATATATTAAATTATAAATACCTACAGTCGTTCGCGCTTCAAGCTTATTGTTCTCATCAGTAACAATTTAAGACAGTCGGGATGCTCAGCCTAGAATCTGCAAGCAGTCGCCATATCCACTCGGTCAAAGGAAACTGTCACGTAATTAAGGAGAATTAATATTTGAGGAGATTGAGAGAGAGAGAGATACAGAGAGATATAGACGGTAAGTATGAAAGGCAGCAGCAATGCAATGTTGAATACCGGACACTGGAATATATGATGAAAAAATTGATGACAACAGACGGTGAATCTCAGATCTATCTATTTATATATATTTTTTTTTAATTAAATATTAAGTCAGTAAATTATAAAATAGGGGATTTACTGCAAAATATTTAAAGGAACGGAATGGTAGACACTTTAATCATTTCGAGAGTAACAAAAACTGTTGCTCCTCACCTGATACAACCGGTCTAATTTGTTTTACCAATTTTCATTTTGGTGTATATATATATATATATATATATATATTTACATATATATATATATATATTTACATATATATATATATATATATATTTACATATATATATATATATATATATATATTTACATATATATATATATATATTTACATACATATATATGTATATATATACACATATGTATGTATATATATGTGTATATATGTATAATTTGCGTTTACTACTAGTTCATTTTATTTCAAAATGCTGAATGGAAAATAGAAGAAAGAAAACAGTTAGATGTTTTTCTTTGTTCATCGATGTTATGACAGTGTTTCACGTGTTTGCTTAATTTTTCTTCGGTTGAAGTTCTCAGAAATCAAGGGGTCACTTCCTTGGGATAACAGTTGATATCTATTATAGATACATACACATTCAGATATTCTATTAAATTTCTCATTTACCTATAAAACGTTAAGTTAGTAAAAAGTTAAGAACATTAATTTTCCTCTCTCCAATTGATCAGCTAAATATGTTATAGTATGTCTTTCTTGATGTCTCTTAGTCTTACCGGATTGCAGGATAAGACTTTATCAAGTCTGATTGAGTATCTAGCTTAGTGATGTTATTTTAGCTGATATTACTTTGAGAACGTGTACCATTCCTCGTTAAATAAGTGTATAGCCGTGTCGAGGGATCTTATCTGGGTTTCAGATAATATTTTATTTTGAATATTTAGTGATGCTTTACTTATAGAGCGAAGTATTCTCATGGCAGGTTGCCCTGGCAAAACCTTGTACAGATAGACCGAACACACTCGGGGATTGTGTCTAGTAGGTAATTGTAACTGTCTAGTAGGTCATTACTACTCTCCGTTTTGCTGTTTATTTGCGCTTTTGAATGAGACATAAAATAAATTTAAAAAATGTTTAACTATCAAAAAAGTAACAAATTAAATAAGATATATAGTTAGTATTGCGGTCTCTCTCTCTCTCTTTCTCTCTCTCTTTCTCTATCGCTCTCTCTCTCGACGCACTCTCTCTTCCACTCCACTATATATATATATATATATATATATATATATATATATATATATATATATATATATATATATATGGAGAGAGAGAGAGAGAGAGAGAGAGAGAGAGTGAAAGAAAGAGAAAAAGAGAGAGAAAGAGAGGTGGAGAGAGAGTTAAAGAGAGAGACATAGAGAGATATATAACTATTCATGAAATATCATATTCTAGTCTTTAACCTGGGTCAAGGCCTTGATGTATTCTCTGAGGGTATACCACCGAGGCAAATTGCCATTTTGAAAAGCATTCCTTCAGAGTCCGTAACTAATTTTTTCTCTTGAACGTGCTTCGTTACGCTCGTCAGTGGTGAAGGGTTTTACCAATCGTGACTCTTCGTTTATTTGGCTACTAAGAAGGCAAATAATGAATAGTATAACTATCATAATAGCTGTCGTTTTGTCACTGAAACTCCATGTTTCTAATGAGAGATGCCGGCCTACCTCCATTGTCCGCTAGTGTAGGAAAAGAGGCAGGCGCTGATTATCTTATTATCAATAAGAATCGGATCTCTATTGAATGTTAATTTCAGAATGCAGAGAACAGTTCAATCTTAGATTATACTTAGCATAACTAAACATAACGTGGATTATTTCGATGTATGCCAATAAAATGAGTGTCACACACAGGTGTATTTGATATTATGTCACTGCGTTCGGGTTTTCGGACGGATTAATGTGAGATGAATGGTGTAAGGATTCATTACCAATAAAAAGAGGTCGACTTTTAGAAGACATGCAGGTCAATTGTATTATAAAGAATTGACTACATCTTGGTCTGCAACCCATCATTACATAAGTGCTGACATCCCCACTATTTGATTTCAAATCCCACACTACGCCCAATAGACAAATAAAACATGTAAACAAATGAATAAAGAAATCTGAGATTAGTTAAATAAATTACAACAAACCAAGCCAATTAGCAGAATTTCCTTTATAACGTGATATCAAATATACCAGAATTGTCCCCCTTTTACTATTAGATCGATCAACCTTCCTACCCAAAACGAAAGACACTTAAGAGGTAAATTAAAACCAATAAATAAGGATTACGCTTAACCAGCCATAACTAAATGATAATATACTGAACCAATAACAAACTAAATAACTTTCTACAATATGTATAACATATAATGCCGGAAGCAGCCGGTTAACAAACATATATAGTATAAATAAAACCTACACGTTATATACAATAAAAAATAAAAAATAATAACAATAGTAAATATAAAAATAATTAAATAAATAAAACAGCAAACAATTGAATAATTAAAACATAATAATAATGATATAAGATATAATATTTTATTACATTTACACAACACTCATCCAGAACTTATTACGATCTATTTCATTTCGCTCTAAATACTTTATCCTGAACACTTCCGGTTTAACCCTCCAGTGCTCCTGACATTTTCTCGGAATCCGGGATTTTTCTTTTATTTATTTTTTACAAGGAGAGGATAAGACTCTCTAAATATATCAAATTGATCCCTGATCATCCGGACAATTACAGATTAACACTCGTGCTGTCTTATAAGTTCGTCTAGAAAAATAAACAATGTATCATGCAAACAGTTTCGTGTCTTAGATACCTGCAGTCGGTGTTTTACTGTAAGTGTGCTTCTTCAGTGGAAAAGAGATATCCCCATTGCGATGATACTATGAAGCTACATTAGAAAACTCGCTTTGGTAAGTGTATCGAATTTTGTAAATCGTGAGGTCTTCGTTTGCGCCTGACATCCAAATAAATGAACTAAGACTTTATACTTGATTTATAACTAGCCATTTATTAAAATCTAAATGATGAGAATACAAATGGTTATAAGGGTTAAAGGGATTATAGCAGAATGTATGTTCGATTCACGAAAATGTTTGGTGCATCTCGAGGAAGTACAGTCTGTTAATTTATATCACTAAGTTTTACCTAAATTTAACACCCTAATTTGGATATACAAATATAAGTCGAAAGGTCGGTAATATTGGTTGCGTTTACTCTAATTAAGTTTTATGCAAAGTCTTCAAAGAGAGTGTCGATATTCCCTGTGAAAACTAAGATAGGTTCGATAGTTAGGAGACATCTATAAATATTTTTCCCAAGATTAAAGTAGATTTAATGTATTTAAAGGGGTTTTAGTAGACATAATATGAGTACAAACTTTTATTAGAACATTAAAATATTTCAGATTTGAATAAAATTCGAATTATAGTAATTAGACACTAATGAAACATGTTCCTCTTCGATTTCAATATCTTTCTAAGACCCTTGAAGCTTAAGCCGTTAGAATTTAATCATGTGAATGTGATCAAAATGTAATAGAGTGATTCCGGGCATAAGGTTTCGTAGCGTGATATCTTGATTTTATTTTTCGTACGGGGACGTAAATGTGGGTAAACCTGTTCTTTAGAAGATAGATTTTACATGAATTGTGACGGAAATTGCTTTAGTTTAATTCTAGATGTAAGTGTATTTATATGTTAATATATTTGTATGTTAATGGTTCACTCCTATATAAATTCTCTAAGCATTATACATTTTCAAACACCAGATCGAGACATACTGGGTTAAATGGGGCCTATATTATTTTAATTTGGTTTTATACTAAATGCGGAAAATGCTATGGAAAGCATTCGTGAATATTAAGATGCACTCAATTGTTGAAAAAGTTAATCAATATTGGTGTAAAAATAGGAATATATATATATATATATACATATATATATATATATATATGGTACGTCAATGAAAATTAGTGAGACCTGCAAATGGAAGCAAATCGGTATTTTCAGTTGTTCAAAATAAGGAGTAGTTTAGCTAATAAAAACATTTATTTTTCATCTCTTTCTTTCCTTTAAGTTATAATTTACATATATATATATATATATATATATATATATACATATATATATATATATACATATATATATATATATACATATATATACGTATATATTCCTATATATATATATATATATATATGTGTGTGTGTGTGTGTGTGTTGGTGTGTGTTCGTGAATGTGTATATATATTTATATGCATATATATATATATATATGTTTATTTAAATATCTATACATATATATATATATATATATATATATGCATATAACAATATCCCCAACAAAATTGTCCACCAGCAAATGAAACTATATTTAACTTCCCTACACCAAAAAATCAGACAAATAAGCACAACAAAAAAAAACAGTCTTGTACTATGAAAACCAAATGCATTTTAATTACAAACTCGACGAAAAAGCTATAATCAACATAATAAAGCGACACACTAAACCCACCGACCAACAACAAAAAATAAAACTAATAATTTACTACACTAAATTCAAAACTTCTAACTTAATAATCAAAAATAATAACACTACTAACTCCCCCGAAAACAAACAAAGTACTATATTTGTTGCAATGCCCATTCGGGAAAAGTTTCCCCAAGACCCAAACAGACAAACATAGTACTTATATTGGCCATACCACTACAACCCTCTCCCGACGCCTTACGTATCACTTAAATGACACTAGTACCATCTAGCGACACATTATCACACATAAAAAAGCTTAAAATCAACCGAACTGACACTAAGATCATACATAAAAAAACAACTGCACCAACAGACTAAAAATCTTCGAAGCCCTACACATTAAACAAATTACAACCCACAATTAATAAAATAGAATTAACCACCGGTACTAACGCCTTATCAGTCTTCAACAATTAATACACAATAATAATAATAATAATAATAATAATAATAATAATAATAATAATAATAATAATAATAATAATAACAATAATAACAATAATAATAATGCTGCTGCTGCTGCTGCTGCTGCTGCTGCTGATGATGATGATGATGATGATGATGATGATGATGATGATGATGATGATGATGATGATGATGATGATGATGATGATGATATATAAAAATAAAATGAATAAAACAAATTAATACTCTTGTGTTATTGGGTGTCTTGCTCCTCTTAATCGTAACTTCAGGGGCAATACTTCCACCACTATATTTACCTTGTCGTCTCTCAGTCTATTCTAGAGTAGGGATGACTATATTTCCTTCTCCTTCTCCAACTCACTCATCAACTGACTCGACAATCGAGTTTTATTAGGACCCCTCTTTCTAAAAGGAAGTGCATTGCGTCGAGGTCTTTTATGAAACGGGCAGCAAAACCTAACTCCTCTTCCTCCCTTTCAGATTCACTACCATTCACTTGATGTGTCATTATAGAGACCATCCTTCCTTTTACTTCTTGCGGAGTGGCCTCATTATATTTCTGTCGTTCTTTAAATCAGCGTACTGTAGCCTTCCAAGATTCGGCCATCCAACTGAAAACCTCAGATGTCCCGCTACTGTGCATCACCGACCTATTATCACAACTGACCGTATATCGTGCAATTCGGCCTCAACGAGGAAGGTGATACTCCATAGTGTGTGGGACAGTTTTCCGACTGATGCCCTTCGCACTTTTATGCCCAGCGACTCTATCCGCACCTGCATGGAGTGGGCCAATAGAACCCATGCCGAATATCCCATGGACCTTTTCTACGATCGCCTTCCGCCTCCCAATTCTATTCACCCCACCTAACTTAGATCGGGGCTTCGGACTATATTTTCTCCCAGCCATCTTTTCTTGATTTAGTCTCTTTATTTTACTCTAGCGCTTCTTCACACGTTCCCACAACTTTATGCTGTATTTTGCTAAGTCTTGCGCTCTCAGCGTGATGAGTCGGCGACTCGTCAAGACCTCTCTACGGGTCTCGTTGTTGCCCAACGTATCAATGAAGGCGTCCACCAGGATCCTCTGTTTCGGACCGACATATCAGGAAACGCAAGTACCGCTAGACCCATGATTCTCTCGACAAAATCGTTGAGACCTTCTCCTTCGTTCAGCCTCAGTCGGATTTACTTTCGTACGACGACAATCGTGGTTCGCTCTTTAGCTATATTTCACAAGCAGTCCCCCCCCGTTAATACCTCCAATAGACTTTGACACTGACCCTGCAGCTCCATCGGTAGCCAGCAGTATGATGGCATAATCTGCCTAAAAATAAACTACACTCTTTTTTATTACCGCCAGCGGATGGTATCTCCCTTATATGGAGACATCCTTATTCCCCTTATCTGTCTTTCTAATTTTCTGATTATATCGAAGGTGCTATTTTCTGCCCCGTCCGCGTTTTAACTCCAAACAATATCTTTCTCAGATCTTATTTTTCTAACTGTATTTTATTGGGCTCACTTTACGGAGGTTAGCCACAAGGACAGGTGTGTGTTTTGATGAAAGTGTGTCTGTGACACACCCAGGTTTTCAGTCCACGTCGTAAACAAATTACCCACCGTGCCACCTCTATTATTCTTACTGTATAGCTACCACTCTAACAATAGAACCAATCTCCAGAGTTGAAACAAAACTATCCAATGACACAGTACACAAATTGGACTAAAACAAAGATAACAAAATATCTAAACAGTGATTTAGCATTTCTTCTGGTGTACCCTCTTTCTGCTATCATATGATGTCGGGTCGTCGTTTTAACAAGATTGCCTAGCCTTTATAGTCGACTTACTTAAGTCCGTGATATGGATATGCTCCTAAAGTTCTTTCTTTACTTTTTCGGACGGTCTATTTTCTCCCCGAGCCCAATATCATACGAAAAACCGCAAAGTTCTGCTCATCAAAAAAAATCAGTGTGTCCCGGCTAAGACTTACCACGATATGTGGTATCCTGGAGTCATCGGCACAATTAAAATGTACCCAGCACCTCGACTATGTGACGTCACCAATTAAGCCGTTCTGTAGTTAACCTAGCACTTCTGGTAAAATGTTGCTGTAGTGATGAAAGGCAAATATGTCGAAGGGCCCTTGTCGGTAAATAACAGTTCTCCAACGTTGTGATTAAAATATTAGAAGACAACTGTCCGACTCTGGAACCCATGACGGGCAAAAGTTTATTTAAAAGTTCACAGTATAAGAAACGTAATTAAAATATCCGCCGGTGGGCGTTTGTATACTAATAATACTTGTGGGTAAAGAACTCGTCAAGTTACAAGCCGTGTACTTTCAGACTTTTATATTCTACTTCTGTGTTTCGGACGGGCAAATCTTTACATGTTCTAATCGATTTTTTATCAACCATAAGTTTTAGTTTTGTCTTTAATTCGGTGGGAAAGCAAATGTGAGTCACACCCTCTCTATTTGCGCTGGCGTATATTGGTATTCATATGTTTTGAGACGAGGCGTGACTCTGCTAATATCTCAATGGAATTACTTACGTAATAAAAAAAAAACATATTCTCAATATTATATCTTGTCATATTGATTATGTTATTAGCTATATGCCGTTTTCCTTCTTTTCTTCATATGTTTCTAGCTCCTACTGTTACTTCAGTCTGGGGGCAGTTCTATCCTCCCTCGAAACTTATTAATTAACCAAAATGTATTTCAATTAACTACGATCACGACAGGGAAGTGTCATTTAGCACATGCTCAACTTCCCCATTCCCATCATCGCCACGCCAACCCCAGTGATGTATAGGATCCTAGCAAAAGCAATGTAATTGTCATTTCTTGCAAAGATTGGATTTTATGTACGCATGTAATCTCGACATTTAAACGTTTGTTTTAACGCCGAAAATGTAAACAGTTCTACAATGTCCGTGACATTGTGAACATTTAGTGGGTGACTCATTTCTGACTCACACTTCTAAACTCGAGACAAAGAAAGACAAAGTTTTCTTTCTCATATCAATTTTCGTTTAGCTCTTCTTGTGCGAAACTACCCTTTTAATTCTTTTTTTGCTTTCATAAATTTAGAAAACAAGACCATTCTCATTTTAATCTTTTTTCAATATGTCAATATTGTCAGTATCGCCATTACCTTGGCAGAAAAAGGCTATTGCCTCTGCGAATGCCACTGCTTTATTTGTTTATGTTTTATCTACCAAAATATCGAGAGAAAGAAAACCACTTCTTCTTCTTCTTTCTAAATTTATTTCTCTTTTGTGATAAATAAGCTGAAAACCTTCTTAAGAAAAAATGGGTTCGGTTTTGAATCAACCCTATTATGTTTGATCATATCGTTACACTTTTCTAGAAGCCGGTTTTTTATTTACTCCTCGCGGAGTTAGGCACAAGGCCAGTTTTATCTTACTCCCACAAGTAAGATGTGACCCAAGATCGGGTCGAGCAAGTAGGTTAAAAGCCAGCGCTCAAGAGGTGAGCACTCTGGCCATTTAAAAATTGCCTGGGCAGCCCCCGTCGGCATTCCCCGGTATGGGCGCCTCAGACAGTAAGCAATAAACTTACTCCTCCCCAAAGAGGGGAGGCGAAGCCTGGGAGGGTGGACCTCCTAGAACTGCACAGGACAGGCGTGCAGTATCCATCGGAACAGATACTACACTTTGATCTTAGCCAAAAGGCCAAGAAGCCGGTTTGGGAGTGAATTTCTACACTCGTTAATGTAAACTGGCAAGCGTGTCGATTACACGAAATACTGGACGAAAAGATAAAACACGAATTAATCGTTAAACCGTAAACCATGTATTGTTGTTTTTAAATTAGTTTAAATTGAAGATTCCTATAAACTAACTTTGACTCATGCAATACATCTGATTTATCTTTTACATTTCTTCGTAGTATTCGTTATTTGATTTGTAGATCGTTTGATCTTGGAGCCTTCGTAAGTTTTAGTGAAGAATTACTACGTCTCTGAAGAAATATCAACTTAAGCTAATATATATTCTGTCATATTTTATAAAAACTAATAAGTCTCTTTAAGTCTTTGTTATCATTATTATTATTTCGAATTATTTATATTCCTATATAGGATATAATTAAGTTATTTTCCCAATCTTATATAGATCGCTATAGTGTGCAAAGTCACATCTATGTAAATGAAAAAAAAAACAATAACTGTTTCTCTAATTGTATACAGAAATATACAAAGTTATTTTCGATTGGTTGAATCAATATAGAGTAGAAGAAGATAAGTTGATATATAGAGAAGTGAGAGATGTGTAAGTAAATCAGTTAATTATCAATAACGGCTAATAACAATTAAAACAATTGTTTTTAATATAACTCGACCCTAGCACTAAGGCGTATGCCAGAATGTATTTGTTAATATTAACGTAAATAGGGATGGCAATCGTGAATTAACTTACTTTAGTAAAATGCACACACACACACACACACACACACACACACACACACACACACACATATATATATATATATATATATATATATACATATATATATATATATATATATATATAGAGAGAGAGAGAGAGAGAGAGGGAAAGAGAAAAAAAGAAAGATTTACTCATGTTATACCTACATAAAAGTAATCCATGGGCACATGTGTCTGGCTTGCAGACGCCACCAGAATTACAATCTTATATACGTTTCCATCGATTACTTTTATGTACGTATAAAATAACTTAACATATATATATATAAATTTAATACGTACACAAAAGTAATCCATGGGCACGTGTTTCTTACTCACATCCGTCATAAGTATAGCTAACTTAGACAAGGGTCGAACCGTCGATATTGATATCTATAGTCTAGCGTCTTACTATTGGGCCGCGACTCCTTTCCCAGAACCATGCACGATTTTTATCACCTAAATATTGTAATGTATTTTCATGTAGTTGTTTTTATTGGTCATTGCAGCGTGCTTTGTTTTTTGCTTACTACTACAATTTCGATTGGTTCACTTCTTAATGGAGTAAAATGAAGAAAATGACATTATTAGTCGGCCTTAACTGTCTTACATGTACGTATAAAATTATTGAAAATAGATATATCAACGAAAAATAGTTCCCAGTCCTTTTTAAACTCGCTTTTACTTAACATAGTAGCAAGGCTTATGAACTGCTCAAGTCCTCTCTACCAGCAACCTTCATTTATATGACCCAACATTACAGCCAGTATAATGCTCCTAAATATTGAACGTAGGAAATAATCCTTAATAAACACACAACTTGCATGCACCGCATCAATAGTTATCTTACGATGTTATGCATGTTAAGTATAACATATTTTACCGATACCAAAAAAAGAAGGCGACTTGGTTGAGCAAACCTACACGTGTATTACAGGGATTATTCGAACTACTATTCTCATCTTAGTTTATATTTTAACCAGAGAACAGGTACTACACTTGTAAATTATCCAGATTGCCAAAAGACAATGAAAATAATATCTGATACAAGACGTTTATAAATGAATGAAATGTAAATAAAAATTCAGTTGCATCGGAATATATTTTTTGATGGGGTGGGTAGTGTAGTATCCGTTCTGTTTTCATAAGACCGTCCGCCCAAGAAGCGCCTTCTCTGTGAGAGCTAAACATCTTTTCGTGAAAAATTACTAATATACACATAGTATGAAATTGAAACATAGTTCACTTAAAGTTCAAACCAATAAAATTGAAGTTTCTGTTTAATCGTAAGTTTTTTTAAAAGTTTTCTCTCACTTCTTAATATACTCTATTCTAATTTAAAAAAAAAACTATTTTGACTTTTGTTTTCTTCTTTGAGGGGTATTCCTATTTCAAATGGGAGGTGACGGTGGTTGAGTGGATATCGATACGGACTGACGGCCTGGGTGTTCAAAGTTCGAAGGCAGTCGGTTCCACAGTGCTACTTTAACTTAGGGAGTTTGGCAACCTTCTCGTGTTCCTTGCCGTAAGTACTCAATGTCTTTCCAGAAAGATGTCTAACATCGGGGAAACAAATGCTAACACCAGAATCATCTGATTCACACGAGAGAAGACGTCTCTGAAATGATTAAGAGTGAAATATGGTTCGGCATCATGCAACACAGTTGTTTTAACTTGAACCATGTTTTAGTAAAAAGAACAAGAACTTAATGCGTTTAATGTTTTGGTCATGCCAAGTTTCACCGTATACATGTAACGGTGAAAAAAATAGGGTCGAAATAATATAGTCGTCATCTAAACAAGTCGAGAAAGAGGCCAACAAAGAAAACACTATGATTCAAGTTTATAAACATGTATTTTCACTAGAGATTATAATGAAAGGAATTTATCGTTTTCCTGCGTAAGCATATTTCTATATTTTAATATAAATGGCGACTATATTTTGCAGCCCAATATTTATTTAGGTATTTCACGTAGATAACGAAACTTGCCATTGTTTTATTGACATCTAAATGAATAATATGCGAAAGATTTATCCACCTAATTTTATTAACATTAAAGGTGTTTATGCTTGTTTAATTGTGTGTTGTATATTTTAATTATTTATGCTACATACCTCCCATGCATCACCTTTTCTTTTTGGAGGTAGGACACTAGAGTATGTGTTCGTTCCTCACGATACCATCCTCCCAGGACTATCTCTTTGTTTGTGTGTCTGGGGGAGGTAGGGCACTCTTTATTCTGTTGTCATGATATAATGCCGCCAAGCATGAACTCCTTCGTGTATTTGGGGGGGGGGGGGGGTTCGTCATGATACCACCATCTCGGTCTTTTTCCCCCACAAAGAAACCCCCTCCTATAAGTTTTTGAGATTTACAAAAGCTTTAATCTTTTTTAAAAAAATCATATATTTTGTTAAATCGTTATTAAGTTCTGTTTTCGTTTTCTGTCTTAACTAATAAAAGCGGAAAACGTAAAGTAACCATGTCAACTTAGTCACCAATATATACTTATTTTAGTTAACCAATTGCTTTTCCTCTTCTTGCGATTATCAAGAATAGTAAATAGAAAAAATGGTGCGCAAAAAAAACAAATAGTCAAACAATAACTGTTACCGAAGGAATAACCCTTACTTTATTACTTACCTGCGCATATTGTTGCGTGTTAAAGTATTTATTCTTTTTAATTTCAATTAAAAGTTCGGTCGAATAAATTACATTAGACTGAAAACTAACATTCCTTCACGTTAGCATTTTTATTTGTATTTTTCTTTCAATTTGCTTGAAATTACATTTGTAGTTTTTTGAAACAGTTATTTGTTTAGAAAAACAAACTTCAAATCTTACGCCATCGTGTAAACGGTAACGCGATCGGTTGTGTACGAATTATTACAAAGCAAGCTAAACCTATTAAAATGTTTAAAACAAAGAGACAAGCGTGGAAGTAGAAAAGTAACTGTATTGCCTTTGGTAACAGTTATTGCTTGAGTATGTATTATTTATTTCACCCTTTTTTGTTCGTTATACTTGACAATCGCCCCGAATTTTCCGTGTATTATTTTCATTATAATCAATTCCTTTTTTACTTTAACAACATCGAATCTCAACATTGGAATATATCAAATAACACCATGACAATAAGCTTTTTGTTGTTGTCCAATTACTAAAATGTGGAAAAAAAAACAACGTTCATTTTTTGGACAGTAGATTAGGTTGTAGTTATGTATTGCTGCCAGGGGGACATGTAGTTTTTGATAGTTATTTAATGAACAATCGTAGATTGTAATCGAATCGTCAGCAATGATTTAATAAAAGTGTTTATATTTGCCATGTTATTCTTAGTGGTTATCGCTTATAGTAAAGATTGGACTTTCAAGCTGATGTAGACTGCCAGAAATTATTGATCAATTACACTTTGATATATTGCGTCAAGATTTTAGTTTGAAATTAATCTTAGGTTCCCCAGTTCGCCATGAACTTTGAAAAGATGCACTTGAAAAAGTTAAGATATTACTTCGACCAAACTACTGTGACAATAACAAACAAGATGTGTAGTAGTCCGAAGACTACACGGGTGTGTTTGTACAATGTACAGGTTGTCTCGGCTGTCTCCTTCAAGCTAGACATTTCTAGGGTATATTAAATTCAAAGCGTTTCCCAGTCGTTAAATGATTTTCACCACGTTAGTTTTTCGCAGTTATTGGCAAAGGTATCCCCATACTACAACTGATATTCCCAAATTGGGGCCCCTCTATACTAGTAAATCTCAATGTTGCTTTACGTTGAAGATATAATGACAACCGCGATGTCAATGTAATTAAGTTGTATAGGATGTTTAATAAATATGAATATGTTTTGAAATGAAACGGTCAAGCCTTATAAATGTATGTGTCGATTATGAGAAGTGTCTGAAATGGGTGCTAAACGTGCGTTTTATAACTTAAGCGTATTTATTTACTCCTCTCCAGGAGGTAGACACAAAGCCAGTTTTTATCTTACTCCCACAAGTAAGATGTGACCCAAGGTCGTATCGGAAAGTGGGATTTGAAAAGCCAGCGCCCGAGAGGTGAAAACTCTGGCCATTAAAAATTGCCTGGGAAGCCCCGTCGGCATTCCCCGGTAGGGGCGCCTCCGGCAGTGAGCAATAAAATTACTCCTCCCCAAAGAGGGGAGGCGAAGCCTGGGAGGTGAACCTCCTAGAACTGCACAGGACAGACTCAAAGACCGGCGTAAATCAAGCCCCGAAGGCCAAGAAAATCCAAGTCTATGGGGTGCAGTATCCATCGGAACAGATACTACACTTTGATCTTATCCAAAAGGCCAAGAGCCTTGAAGTTATTTAAAACATTATATTTGTTAGTCTGTCATACTTTTGTTATAAATTACATTTTCATCAGACTCTCACACCTAAATCCGGAATAGACTTTTCGTCAGTCTGTACTGCTTATTTTTCAAATAAACTTTACAAATGGACGCATCTTGAAAATGGCTGTTCTTGTTTTTATTCTAAGTACATTTTAAATGTCATTTTGGTTTCTGGCATTTGATTTTTGTGCTAAAAAATCGCTTTTAAACAAATGCATTTTGGAAGGAAACTATAACATACAAAATTAGATGAAATAGAAAAACTTGTAAGATTTTTTCCTGCTCTCGTACAATAAAACATGCAAACATATACAAATGTTTATTTATTTTATTTGCTTTTACTATATATTTACGCTAGAAAGTAATTTATTTACTTAAGCAGAGAGAGAAAGAGAGAGAGAGAGTGAACAGTTTTACATCAACTAAAAGCTTTATTTTATGAAACTGACTTTTGCAAGGTTTTAAAGGAAAAGCTACAAAAAACGAATGTTGACATGCACACTCAAGTTATTTCTGAAGATTTGAAAATACTTTTAAAAATCACTCGATAAAAGTCTTCTGATTTCATTGACGAAGAAACATTATTGTCCATCCTAACATGTCAGCATCCATGTGAAAAGAATGGAAGACCTGGGAAAAAACAATGCTGGTATTGTTTCAGGTACGTTATCGTTATTTATAAGCCGTGCTGTAAATGAAACAAACTTAACTAACGGGGTTGATGCTAAGATTATATTCAAATAAAATTACTGGTAGATCAGCCAGTTAAAAATGTTACTTTAAATGTTCAACTACACTGATTTATTGGAAACGTATCATCTCCTCATTTATTAATTAACGCCACCAAACATTTGATAAACATACGTAACATCGCCTTTATTTATTTCTTAAATAGATTCAGCATGTAATCTGTAATAAAACTGATCGTAACTGTACGTAGTGTACAATTGATTCAGATCTTAATGCGTGACGTTTCTCTTATTTTCTAAAGGAGTCTCGAATATAAATATGTGTAATGCTTTTCAAATGATAATGTGTGATGTTGTCAATTTTGTGGTTAAGATCGATGATAACTCGTCAATATGCCGCGTATCAAAATAGACTGCAAATCGGCATTTACTTTATTCCGGGATAACTCGCAAGAAAAGGATGTTACGCTGTTTAAATGATATCGATTTTCTCACATCATAGTTAAGATATAGCAATGTTAAAACCATTACAATCATATTTTTTTAAGTAATTAAGTTTTTATTTATGATAAACATGTATAACACAAATATTTTAGTATAATCAGTATAAGCATCGCTCTTTTTTACATGATACGTGGCGTGGGTTTTTGGTGGCTCTATTAGTATTATGCGCTTTGCCTATCCTGATGATTGAAAAACAAGTTACCCTGATATCAAAGTATAGGTGTTTTTCCGAATATATCCAATGAATGTTATCAGAAGTATAATTGATAAATGCTATATTTTGATGAGGAAAATCATAAATGTTATTGAAGATATACTCTTATGTGATACTTAAAGTAACGTGATTTTTATTTAAATGTGCGTACATATAGATAAATATTGTTAAATGTTTATATTCGGAGCTTGAGTATAATATTGAAAATGTAATTAATTATATAAAATATAATATAAGATAACGCAATATAGTTATCTGGTCAAACACCTCCCTCCCCCCTCTTCCTCCACTCCCTCTCTGCCATCCACTTTACCCCTGTTCATCCCCCCCTCTTTCTCTTACCACCAGCCACAGTAGTCCTTGCTCACTCCATCCTTCCATTTTTTCCCCACTCATTTTCTTTCAACATTCATTTTTATTCTCCAACAAGTACGGACGTCCACCCAGTAGTGGCCATTATTTCATTTTATTTTTCCTCCCAGTATGTCTACCCTACATCTATCTGTACTTGCATGACATTTTTTCTCTATATTATCATCCTGATGAAGTCTTATAAATAAAGACGAAACGTTGATGTACACATAAAAAACATCCATTTTTTGGTTTTCCTTTTTCATTTTCCCATATATATATAAATGTATATATATATATGTATATATATATGTATATATATATATATATATATATATATATATATATATATATATGTATATATATATATATATATATATATATATATATATATATATATATATATAATACGGTATGTTAAAAGATGTTTGAAATATTTTATTATATTTTCAGTACAATAGTCAAGTTCCGAAAATAAACAATGTTGAGCGACGTTGAGCATGGTCAGTAGAAGATTGGTGATCATTTGGATATACTAGGCGCTGCATGTGGACACCTAATTATGGGCAAATAGCGCCCCCAACCAACAGTGCCTAGCGTGACGGCTCCAGCAAAACCAACTTGAACGAAAGTCACTAATAAGGTGAACAGATACCAGAGAGGAGTTTATTTTTCAATGAATGATCAAACCCCCTGATGACAGTATATATATATATATATATATATATATATATATATATATATATATATATATATATATATTTATAGTCTTAGCCTTGTGTGAGGAAGAGGAGTCCCGTAGGAAGACGTCTGCCCAGAGCTTCGCTACGCTGCTAAGTAACTCCTAGTGTATCGTTTACTTTGTGTCATGTACCAGATGTTTCTGCACCACCGTGTATACTTAGATATTAATATTTATTTTACCATATGCAGAAATATTTCGCAATTCTATCCGTCTGAAAGTTGGAAATTATATAGCTGCATGTGAGGATATTATAATTTGTTTTATATATATTCGAAAAATTATTTACATAAATTATACACCTCTTAATATATATATATATATATATATATATATATATATATATAAACATATACATATACCTATCTATCTCTCTCTCTCTATATATATATATATACATATACATATATATATATATATATATATATATATATATATATATATATATATATATATATATATATATGTATATATATATATAATACGCGTATATGCTACGAGATATATGTTGCTATTTTAATATATTTGATAGGACCGGCATCCAGCGCCTACGCGGTGCCACCGCACGCTAGCATTAATAGAAATGCCGACAGTCTATGTGCGATATGATTGCAGCACGTGTCGAGTAAAATACGTCAACATTATAAGGAAAGCAATCATACACACGTGTTTATAATAAATCGGCGTGAGAAAGAATTATTTAAATAAAAAGTGTGAATATATAATATTAGATAAGATTTGAATCTCTTTTCTTTTATTTTTAAACTGTAATATTCTTTATTTAACCAGCTATACTTGGACATTATTTGTCTAACTTTTTTTACCAGCCAAATGAATAATGTAGTGTTGTTAAACTATTCAACATAAAAACTTTGGCTCACTTTTCTCTCATAACGTCAAAAGTTGGCAGTCAGATATAAATAAACAAAAATACCAAAGTTGTTTTAATTTTATACATACAGAAAAAACATAAAAATGTTGAAATATTCATCAACGGTTCATCTTTATTTCAAAACATTCCCAAGATAACTGATTTGAAGGAAAACATGGAAGTAAATATTTGAAAATCCAGTGACTCACTACTTAAGTGCTTGTGAAAGTTTCCTTCGTTCGTGGGGAGACATGTAATAGACAATCATTGAAAGGAATACACTAATAAACGGAGATACGACTGCCATTCTGATATCTAATATTTATGTAGCAAGTGTACAACCTCCGTGAAATATGACGGAGTAAATATGCTTTGACAGTGTTCGCACTAATATTCACATGAAATAACGTTCACTTTGTAAATTTAAGAAAAATGAGAAAGAATGTATAAGCCTCAAACTGGATAGTTTTTAAAATGGAAAAAAAAAACTGAAAATATTACTCTTAATAAAAAGAAGAGATAAAAGAAAATAGTGTGAATAATTTCTTCCAAATTTATTTAAGACAAAGGATTTGTCATTTGCTGTTTACCTACACACTTGAAATGGCTTCAACAGACACGTTTTTTACTCGCGGGGGTTAGGGAAGTACACTTGTTCATATATATATATATATATATATATATATATATATATATATATATATATATATATATATATATATATATATATATACACGGAACAATCACATTGACACACCGGTTCCCGTTATATCACCGAAGTTAAGAGGCGCGAGCCAGGCCAGTACAAAATAGGTGACCATTTAGGTATACTAGGTGCTGTATGTGCTCTCTGCTTATCTCGGCATTGTTTCCAGTCGTCTTGTATTAGTACTTGCAATTTGAATCAAGCAGTGCCGATTTGCAATTAAACAAATTCACGCGCAGGCAGCCCCTGGCGGGGCACTCATACGTCTAAAAATCGACGGGAGAGTCCATATATATATATATATATATATATATATATATATATATATATATACCATTTACTCATATTTATATCTATATTAGCTCACCCATAAACGGGAATATAGATATATATTTTTCCAACCACATCACTATAATTTAAACCTAATAATAAGTATTCGCTTGATATAGAAAAGCCAGTATCTATGTGATGAATTTCATAGTATCAGGATATTGCATAAATCTTTAACATACTCCAGATATTTTAATCTGCATGCTAAAATGTAAAATAAACATTAACATATATAACAAAAGAAACACATACACACCAAACGCATTCACTCTCGTCGCTACACCTAGCAACATACGCAATACACAGATCTACACACCTCTATCCACATTTGGGTCACCTATCATACATATCTCTTCACAGAAGAAGAGTAGAAAGTGAAACGCGTTGCATTCAAGAATTATAGCAGATACGCAATATACAGATCTACACCATTCTATCAACATTTATGTTATCTATCGTACATATTTCTTCGCAGAAGAAGAATAGAAAGTGAACCTCGTTGCCTCCAGGAATAATAGCAACATACGCACTAAACAGATCTACACCATTCTATCCAAAGTTGAGTTGTCTATGATACATATCTCGTCAGAGAAGAGTAGAAAGTGAACCTCGTTGCCTCCAGGAATAATAGCAACATACGCACTAAACAGATCTACACCATTCTATCCAAAGTTGAGTTGTCTATGATACATATCTCGTCAGAGAAGAGTAGAAAGTGAACCTCGTTGCCTCCAGGAATAATAGCAACATACGCACTAAACAGATCTACACCATTCTATCCAAAGTTGAGTTTTCTATGATACATATCTCGTCAGAGAAGAGTAGAAAGTGAACCTCGTTGCCTCCAGGAATAATAGCAACATACGCACTAAACAGATCTACACCATTATATCCAAAGTTGAGTTGTCTATGATACATATCTCGTCAGTGAAGAGTAGAAAGTGAACCTCGTTGCCTCCAGGAATAATAGCAACATACGCAATAAACAGATCTACACCATTCTATCTAAAGTTGAGTTGTCTATGATACATATCTCGTCAGAGAAGAGTAGAAAGTGAACCTCGTTGCCTCCAGGAATAATAGCTACCTATGCAATAAACAGATCTACACCATTCTATCTAAAGTTGAGTTGTCTATGATACATATCTCGTCAGAGAAGAGTAGAAAGTGAACCTCGTTGCCTCCAGGAATAATAGCAACATACGCAATAAACAGATCTACATCATTCTATCCAATATTGAGTTGGCTATGATACATATCTCGTCAGAGAAAAGTAGAAAGTGAACCTCGTTGCCTCCGGGAATAATAGCAACATACGCAATAAACAGATCTACACCATTCTATCCTAAGTTGAGTTGTCTATGATACATATCTCGTCAGAGAAGAGTAGAAAGTGAACCTCGTTGCCTCCAGGAATAATAGCAACATACGCAATAAACAGATCTACACCATTCTATCCAAAGTTGAGTTGGCTATGATACATATCTCGTCAGAGAAGAGTAGAAAGTGAACCTCGTTGCCTCCAGGAATAATAGCAACATACGCAATAAACAGATCTACACCATTCTATCCAAAATTGAGTTGTCTATGATACATATCTCGTCAGAGAAGAGTAGAAAGTGAACCTCGTTGCCTCCAGGAATAATAGCAACATACGCCATAAACAGATTTACCCCATTCTATCCAAAGTTGAGTTGTCTATGATACATATCTCGTCAGAGAAGAGTAGAAAGTGAACCTCGTTGCCTCCAGGAATAATAGCAACATACGCACTAAACAGATCTACACCATTCTATCCAAAGTTGAGTTGTCTATGATACATATCTCGTCAGAGAAGAGTAGAAAGTGAACCTCGTTGCCTCCAGGAATAATAGCAACATACGCACTAAACAGATCTACACCATTCTATCCAAAGTTGAGTTTTCTATGATACATATCTCGTCAGAGAAGAGTAGAAAGTGAACCTCGTTGCCTCCAGGAATAATAGCAACATACGCACTAAACAGATCTACACCATTATATCCAAAGTTGAGTTGTCTATGATACATATCTCGTCAGTGAAGAGTAGAAAGTGAACCTCGTTGCCTCCAGGAATAATAGCAACATACGCAATAAACAGATCTACACCATTCTATCTAAAGTTGAGTTGTCTATGATACATATCTCGTCAGAGAAGAGTAGAAAGTGAACCTCGTTGCCTCCAGGAATAATAGCTACCTATGCAATACACAGATCTACACCATTCTATCCAAAGTTGAGTTGTCTATGATACATATCTCGTCAGAGAAGAGTAGAAAGTGAACCTCGTTGCCTCCAGGAATAATAGCAAGATACGCAATAAACAGATCTACACCATTCTATCCAAAGTTGAGTTGTCTATGATACATATCTCGTCAGAGAAGAGTAGAAAGTGAACCTCGTTGCCTCCAGGAATAATAGCAACATACGCAATAAACAGATCTACACCATTCTATCTAAAGTTGAGTTGTCTATGATACATATCTCGTCAGAGAAGAGTAGAAAGTGAACCTCGTTGCCTCCAGGAATAATAGCTACCTATGCAATACACAGATCTACACCATTCTATCCAAAGTTGAGTTGTCTATGATACATATCTCGTCAGAGAAGAGTAGAAAGTGAACCTCGTTGCCTCCAGGAATAATAGCAAGATACGCAATAAACAGATCTACACCATTCTATCCAAAGTTGAGTTGTCTATGATACATATCTCGTCAGAGAAGAGTAGAAAGTGAACCTCGTTGCCTCCAGGAATAATAGCAACATACGCAATAAACAGATCTACACCATTCTATCGAAAGTTGAGTGGTCTATGATACATATCTCGTCAGAGAAGAGTAGAAAGTGAACCTCGTTGCTTCCAGGAATAATAGCAACATACGCAATAAACAGATCTACACCATTCTATCGAAAGTTGAGTTGTCTATGATACATATCTCGTCAGAGAAGAGTAGAAAGTGAACCTCGTTGCTTCCAGGAATAATAGCAACATACGCAATAAACAGATCTACACCATTCTATCTAAAGTTGAGTTGTCTATGATACATATCTCGTCAGAGAAGAGTAGAAAGTGAACCTCGTTGCCTCCAGGAATAATAGCAACATACGCAATAAACAGATCTACACCATTCTATCCAAAGTTGAGTTGTCTATGATACATACATCTTCAAAGAAGAAGAGTAGAAAGGGAAACACTTTGCCTAAGCAATAATAGCAAATAAAAAAAATTTTTTTTCAGACCATGGTAATCTTAGTGAAAAGGGGTCATTAAACCATTTGTTATTGCTTTGAATACAGTTTTTATTCTCGAGAAATATTGACTTGCATACTCACTTTCTATTCTATTTTCCATTCCTATTTCTCTTCAAAATATGTTTACATTTTCGAATCATTCATTGCCTTTATTCATATCGTTTATCAACACATCTATATATAAATCAGCGACTATAATTGCTACCGTTATTTTACGAATTCATATAAATTTTCTTTCCTTCTCCATCTGTCATGGTTACTTAATGTATGCTTACTCATCAGCTGTTTCTTTTTCATCCGACGGCATCAGTATCTGTATCACTCATCTTCTAGTTCACCAGTTACTTATATTTATAACTATATACAAGTGCGTGCATTAATTCAGCGTGTATATGTAGTTAAAGTAGTAAAATATTAGTCTACAACAAGGTTTTTATTTGATAGTTTTCCTACATTTGTGTGGTTCGTCATTCATACATTTTATTTAATCTCTGTACACACATACACCGTGCACACATACACATGTATGAATCTATCTATCTGTCTATCTATCTATCTATCTATCTCTATCTCTTCTACTCTCTCTCTCTCTCTCTCTCTCTCTCTCTCTCTATATATATATATATATATATATATATATATATATAAATGGCCTGTTTTCCTCTTCTCAACCTCTTTTAAGTGCATCTGGACTTTCCTACTTTTTGAGCACCTTCTCCAATCTGCTCCCATGCAAAGAGTTTTTCTTCACTTTCTACAATTTCACCGGACTTTTTCAACGGAAATTTACCACCCGGACAATTTGCATATCTTTTTCACGGAATTTTTCTTTTCATTCAATACGTTTTTTTAACAAAAATTATTTTAATAATTTTTGATAATAATTCTCATATTTTTCAAATATTTGAACTTTGGTTTTTTCGAAAGCTAACTTATCCATCTGTATTTCTCCTCTGATGATAAGATTTCGATCTTTGAAAAGCCTTGGCTTAAGGAAAGAAAAATAAACACTAGTTTATTACTGATTACACCTTGCATTGAACAATTGAAATTTGAAATAAATTTGCACAATCGTCGCATATTTATCACTGTTTTTTCTTCTATCTCTCTCTCTATATATATATATTAAGAAAGTATCAAAATAGTGGATAACTAGTTGGAACTTTTTAGACTTGGATCAAATAACGACAGATTAGAACAAAATACATGTTACTCTAAAAGTTGCCAACTAGTTCAACCAAACCAACTTGATCTCTATAAAATCAACTATATTTTAATAGAGAGCTATTCTACGGCCACACATGAACGAAAAAAAATAAACAAAATAGATGTCAAATAAAAAAAGGCGTCTGGCAGAATTGGAGAAGGAGTAACGTCATTGCCAGAAGCGACTTTCACTTCATATCTCGCTTACTTTTTCACTGTGTGTGTGTCTCTCTCTCTTTTATTTTGTACTAGCGGGGCTACCCGGCGTTGCTCGGGGTAAAAAAAAACACATAATTGTAGAAAAATCGCTTGTGTAAGATCTTTATATTCCAACTTCTATTTCTCTCCCTCTCTCTATAGCCGTCTCTTTATCTTTCTATTTTTCTCTTCCCTGGTCGCCCCATTTCACAGCTTTCTCCCTTTGCCTTTTGCGAAAGCTTTCACTTCCTCACTTCCCCACCATTCCTCCTCCGTAGACCAGTGCAAAAGTATGACATATTTCTATAAAAAGTACTGCCTCTATATGCGCCTTCTATATAAGTACATATTCCGTCCCGGTTCGCATAATATATACGTACCAGTTGCCGCCCCCGTGTGCATACTATATACGCACCTATTGCCGCTCTGGTGCACATACTATATATGTACCTATCGCCGCCCCGGGTCGCGTGCTATATATGTACCTATCACCGCCCCGGTGCACATACTATATATGTACCTATCGCCGCCCCGGTTCGCATACTATATACGTACATATCGCCGCCCCGGGCTGCGTGCTATATATGAACCTATCACCGCCCCGGTGCACATACTATATATGTACCTATCGCCGCCCCGGTTTGCATACTATATACGTACCTATAGCCGCCCCGGGCTGCGTGCTATATATGTACCTATCACCGCCCCGGTGCACATACTATATATGTACTTATCGCCGCCCCGGTGCGCATACTATATACGTACCTATCGCCGCCCCGGGTCGCGTGCTATATATGTACCTATCACCGCCCCGGTGCGCATACTATATACGTACCTATCGGTGTTGCACATGGATCACTCTTCTCCAGTCGCCCTCCTTCACCCCATTAGACACTACACCCGTTGCCCTCAGCCAAAGCTGTCTCGTCTGTGTTGCCCTCGTCAGGTTCACCTCTTCTACATTTGCCAGGGTCAAAAGATGTCACGTACCTGGTTGCCAATTCACCCTGGCTACACTACATTCGGCCTCCCCTAAACTCTGCATAACTTCTCCATTCCCTGGAGAACAAATGTAACATTTCTATTTAAAGTCCCATATTTGTCTTCATTATTAATGTTAATAAGGGTGTTTATTTACTTTTTCATGTCTGTGTATGTTAGATAAAATAACCTACACATATTTCGTCAGGTCGAAGGGTACCCACACATATTTCGTCAGGTCGAAGGGTACCCAAACATATTTCGTCAGGTCGAAGGGTACCCAAACATACTTCGTCCGGTCGTAGGGTACCCACACATACTTTTTCCGGGCGCAGGGTACTCACACATACTTCGTGCGGTCGCAGGGTACCCACACATACTTCGTCCGGTCGCAGGGTACCCACACATACTTCGTCAGGTCGAAGGGTACCCACACATACTTCGTCAGGTCGAAGGGTACCAACACATACTTTTTCCGGGCGCAGGGTACCCACACATACTTTTCCGGGCGCAGGGTACCCACACATACTTTTTCCGAGCGCAGGGTACCCACACATACTTTGTCCGGTCGTAGGGTACCCACACATACTTTTTCCGGGCGCAGGGTACTCACACATGCTTTTTCCGGGCGCAGGGTACCCACACATACTTCTTGCGGTCGCAGGGTACACACACATACTTCGTCCGGTCGAAGGGTACCCACACATACTTCGTCCGGTCGCAGGGTACCCACACATACTTCGTCCGGTCGCAGGGTACCCACACATACTTCGTCCGGTCGCAGGGTACCCACACATACTTCGTCCGGTCGCAGGGTACCCACACATACTTCGTCCGGTCGCAGGGTACCTACACATACTTCGTCCGGTCGCAGGGTACCCACACATACTTCGTCAAGTCGCAAGGTACCCACACATACCTTTTCCCGGCGTAGGGTACACACACATACCTTTTCCCGGCGCAGGTTACCAACACATACTTCGTCCGGTCGCAGGGTACCCAAACATACTTCGTTAGGTCGCAGGGTACCCACACATACTTAGTCCCGTCGCAGGGTACCCACACATACTTCGTCAAGTCGCAAGGTACCCACACATACCTTTTCCGGGCGTAGGGTACCCACACATACCTTTTCCCGGCGCAGGGTACCCACACATACCTTTTCCCGGCGCAGGGTACCCACACATACCTTTTCCCGGCGCAGGGTACCCACACATACTTCTTGCATTCGCAGGGTACCCACACATACTTCGTCCGGTTTCAGGGTACCCACACATACTTCGTCCGGTTGTAGGGTACCCACACATACTTCGTCAGGTCGAAGGGTACCCACACATACTTCGTCAGGTTGAAGGGTACCCACACATACTTCGTCAGGTCGAAGAGTACCCACACATACTTCGTCAGGTCGAAGGGTACCCACACATACTTCGTCAGGTTAAAGGGTACCCACCCATACTTTTTCCGGGCGCAGGGTACCCACACATACTTTTTCCGGGCGCAGGGTACATACACATACTTTTTCCAGGCGCAGGGTACCCACACATATTTTTTCCAGGCGCAGGGTACCCACACATATTTCGTGCGGTCGCAGGGTACCCACACATATTTTTTCCGGGCGCAGGGTACCCACACATACTTCGTCCGGTCGCAGGGTACCCACACATACTTTGTCCAGTCGCAGGGTACCCACACATACTTCGTCCGCTCGCAGGGTACCCACACATACTTCGTCCGCTCGCAGGGTACCCACGCATACTTTGGCTGGTCGCAAGGTTCCCACACATATTTCGTCAGGTCGAAGGGTACCCACACATACTTCATCCGGTCGAAGGGTACCCACACATACTATTTCCGGGCGCAGGGTACCCACACATACTTCGTGCGGTCGCAGGGTACCGACACATACTTCGTCCGGTCGCAGGGTACCCACACATACTTCGTCCGGTCGCAGGGTACCCACACATACTTCGTCCGGTCGCAGGGTACCCACACATACTTCGTCCCGTCGCAGGGTACCCACACATACTTTGGCTGGTCGCAGGGTACCCACACATACTTTTTCCGGGCGCAAGGTACCCACACATACTTTTTTCCGGGCGCAGGGTACCCACACATACTTCGTGCGGTCGCAGGGTACCCACACATACTTCGTCCGGTCGCAGGGTACCCACACATACTTCTTGCGGTTGCAGGGTACTCACACTTACTTCGTCAGGTCGAAGGGTACCCACACATACTTCTCAAAAAAGGAGGAGGTAATGCATGGGATGAGCGCATCATGACAACGGAACCGATACTACCCTACCTCTACACTTCTCAAAAAAGGAGGAGGTAATGCATGGGATGAGTGCATCATGACAACGGAACCTATCCTACCATTCCTCTACACTTCTCAAAAAAGGAGGAGGTAATGCATGGGATGAGGTCATCATGACAACGGAACCGATACTACCCTACCTCAACACTTCTCAAGAAAGGAGGAGATAATGCATGGGATGAGTGCATCATGACAACGGAACCGATACGATCCTACCTCAACACTTCTCAAAAAAGGAGGAGATAATGAATGGGATGAGGGCATCATGACAACGCAACCGATACTACCCTACCTCAACACTTCTCAAAAAAGGAGGAGATAATGCATGGGATGAGGGCATCATGACAACGGAACAAATACGACCCTACCTCAACACTTCTCAAAAAAGGAGGAGGTAATGCATGGGATGGGGGCATCATGACAACGGAACCGATACTACCCTACTTTTACACTTCTCAAAAAAGGAGGAGATAATGCATGGGATGAGGGCATTATGACAACGGAACCGATACGACCCTACCTCAACACTTCTCAAAAAAGGAGGAGGTAATGCATGGGATGAGGGCATCATGACAACGGAACCGATACGACCCTACCTCAACACTTCTCAAAAAAGGAGGAGATAATGCATGGAATGAGGGCATTATGACAACGGAACCGATACGACCCTACCTCAACACTTCTCAAAAAAGGAGGAGATAATGCATGGAATGAGGGCATTATGACAACGGAACCGATACGACCCTACCTCAACACTTCTCAAAAAAGGAGGAGATAATGCATGGGATGAGTGCATCATGACAACAGAACCGATACGACCCTACCTCAACACTTCTCAAAAAAGGAGGAGATAATGCATGGAATGAGGGCATTATGACAACGGAACCGATACGACCCTACCTCAACACTTCTCAAAAAAGGAGGAGATAATGCATGGGATGAGGGCATTATGACAACGGAACCGATACGACCCTACCTCAACACTTCTCAAAAAAGGAGGAGGTAATGCATGGGATGAGGGCATCATGACAACGGAACCGATACGACCCTACCTCAACACTTCTCAAAAAAGGAGGAGATAATGCATGGAATGAGGGCATTATGACAACGGAACCGATACGACCCTACCTCAACACTTCTCAAAGAAGGAGGAGATAATGCATGGAATGAGGGCATTATGACAACGGAACCGATACGACCCTACCTCAACACTTCTCAAAAAAGGAGGAGATAATGCATGGGATGAGTGCATCATGACAACAGAACCGATACGACCCTACCTCAACACTTCTCAAAAAAGGAGGAGATAATGCATGGAATGAGGGCATTATGACAACGGAACCGATACGACCCTACCTCAACACTTCTCAAAAAAGGAGGAGGTAATGCATGGGATGAGGGCATCATGACAACGGAACCGATACGACCCTACCGCAACACTTCTAAAAAAAGGAGGAGGTAATGCTCACACCGGCGAATACCGTAACCCCCACCCCCAATTTGGCCTGAAAGGAGGAGGTAATTCCTATCATGATAACAGAACGGGCACAGGGAGGGAGGGGGGGGGGGAATATTAGCGTCTATTAATAATTAAGAAAGAAAGTGTGAGAGGGAAAAATGACAGAAAGGAAAACTGCCACTCTCTGACGTCATGATGACTTATATAACCGGACACAATTTAGGTCAAGACCGGGTACATCCGGCAAGGGATTATGGGACAGGTGTGGATGTGATTGAGCAACCCTTGTTTCACTACACACTCTTAACGTAGGATTCCTATGTTGTTATTGATGCATCCGGACAGAAGTTATTGGATGATCTGATAGAACCGGACACAATTTAGGGCAAGACCGGGTACATCCGGCAAGGGATTATGGGATGTTTACAGTGACTCTGCATTTTTATCGGATTAGTACATAAATACATTAGATTATTTCGAATTTAGTACATAATAACGTTGAAAAAGTCGTGTAAAATACGAAAAAACTGCTACCTTTTGTCGGAAAGTGGTCCGGTTGACTGTCACCGAGTGAATCGTTATTTGCGATTTTGAGATATTATGATCCCAGGATATGTACGGTGGTGAAGATATAAACTTTTTGACATGTCGCCGCTTAGTTTTTGAGGAGAAGCTTCACATACAGACATACATACATACAGACAACTGCCCTTTATATAAGAGACTAGCGGGGCTACCCGGCGTTGCTCGGGGTCATAAAAACATAATTGAAGAAAAATCGCGTGTGTAACATCTTTATATTAAAACTTCTATTTCTCTCCCTCTCTCTCTATAGCTGTCTCTTTATCTTTCTACTTTTATCTACCCTGGTCGCTACTTTTAAATTTTGCCTTTTGCGAAAGCTGTTTCTTCCCCACCATTTCATCCTACGTTTCACAGGGCAATAGTATGACTTATTTCTATAAAAAGTACCACCACTGTCTGCGCCTTCTATATAAGTACTTATAACCGCCCCGGTGTTCATACTATATATTTTGAATCCCCTCATGATATCCTTCATCATTTTAACTCCCCTCGTTGTATTCATCATTTTCGATCTCCTCATACTATTAATCATTTTCAATCCCCTCATAATATTCTTCATCATTTTCAATCTCCTCATACTATTAATCATTTTCAATCCTCTCATGACATTCTTCATCATTTTAAATCCCCTCATGATAGTCTTCATCATTTTCAATTCCCTCATGATAGTCTTCATCATTTTCAATCCTCTCATGATAGTCTTCATCATTTTCAATCCTCTCATGATAGTCTTCATCATTTTCAATCCTCTCATGATAGTCTTCATCATTTTCAATCCTCTCATGATAGTCTTCATCATTTTTAAGCCTCTCATGATAGTCTTCATCATTTTTAATCCTCTCATGATAGTCTTCATCATGTTTAATCCTCTCATGATAGTCTTTATCATTTTCAATCCTCTCATGATAGTCTTCATCATTTTCAAACCTCTCATGATATTCTTCATCATTTTCAATCCCCTCATGATATTATTCATCATTTTAAATCCCCTCATGGTATTCTTCATCATTTCCAATCCTGTCAGTCTATTCTTCCTCATTTTCAATCCTCTCATGATATTCTTCGTCATTTTCAATCCTCTCATGATATTCTTCATCATTTTCAATCCTCTCATGATATTCTTCATCATTTTCAATCCTCTCATTATATTCTTCATCATTTTAAATTCTCTCATGGTATTCTTCATCATTTTCAATCCTCTCATGGTATTGTTCATCATTTCTAATCCCCTCATGGTATTTTTCATCATTTTACAGACTCTCATGGTATTCTTCATCATTTTCAATCCTCTCATAATATTCTTCATCATTTTCAATCATCTCATAATATTCTTCATCATTTTTAATCCTCTCATTATGTTCTTCATCATTTTCAATCCCCTCATGGTATTCTTCAGCAGTTTCAATCCTCTCATGATATTCTTCATCATTTTCAATCCTCTCATGGTATTCTTCATCATTTTCTATCCTCTCATGATATTCTTCATCATTTTCAATCCTCTCATGGTATTCTTCATCATTTTCAATCCTCTCATTGTATTCTTCATCATTTTCAATCCTCTCATGATATTCTTCATCATTTTCAATTCTCTCATGATATACTTCCTCATTTTCAATCCTCTCATGATGTTCTTCATCATTTTAAATCCTCTCATGGTATTCTTCAGCATTTTCCATCCTCTCATAATATACTACATCATATTCAATCCTCTCATGTTATTCTTCAGCATTTTCAATCCTCTCATGATGTTCTTCATCATTTTCAATCCTCTCATGATATTATTCATCATGTTCAATCCTCTCATGATATTCTTAATCATTTTCAATCACTTCATGATATTCTTCATCATTTACAATCCCCTCATTATTTTTTTTATCATTTTCAATCCACTAATGATATTCTTCATCATTTTCAATCCTCTTACCCTATTATTCATCATTTTCAATCACTTCATGATATTCTTCATCATTTTTTATCACCTTATGATATTATTAATCATTTTCAATCCTCTCACGGCATTCTTCATTATATTAAATCCCACTATGATATTCTTCATCATTTTCAATCCTTTCATGATATTCTTCATCATTTTACATCCTCTCATGGTATTCGTCATCATTTTCAATCCTCTCATGATATTCTTGATCATTTACAATCCCCTCATGATATTCTTAATCGTTTTCAATCCACTCATGATATTCTTCATCATTTTCAATCCTCTCATGATGTTCTTAATCATTTGACATCCTCTCGTGATCTTCTTAATCATTTTACATCCTCTCATGGTATTCTTCATCATTTTCAATCCTCTCATGATATTCTTCATCAGTTTACATCCTCTCATGGTATTCTTCATAATTTTCAATCCTCTCATGACATTCTTCATCATTTTAAATCTTCTCATGATATTCTTCATCATGTTCAATCCTCTCATAATATTGTTCATCATTTTTAATCCTCTCATCGTAGTCTTCATCATTTTCAATCCTCTCATGATATTCTTCATCATTTTCAATCCTCTCATGGTATTCTTCATCATTTTCAATCCTCTCATGATATTCTTCATCATTTTCAATCATCTCATAATATTCTTCATCATTTTCAATCCTCTCATTATGTTCTTCATCATTTTCAATCCCCTCATGGTATTCTTCAGCAGTTTCAATCCTCTCATGATATTCTTCATCATTTTCAATCCTCTCATGGTATTCTGCATCATTTTCTATCCTCTCATGATATTCTTCATCATTTTCAATCCTCTCATGGTATTCTTCATCATTTCCAATCCTCTCATTGTATTCTTCATCATGTTCAATCCTCTCATAATATTCTTCATCATTTTCAATTCTCTCATGATATACTTCCTCATTTTCAATCCTCTCATGATGTTCTTCATCATTTTAAATCCTCTCATGTTATTCTTCAGCATTTTCAATCCTCTCATGATGTTCTTCATCATTTTCAATCCTCTCATGATATTATTCATCATGTTCAATCCTCTAATGATATTCTTAATCATTTTCAATCACTTCATGATATTCTTCATCATTTACAATCCCCTCATTATTTTTTTATCATTTTCAATCCACTCATGATATTCTTCATCATTTTCAATCCTCTTACCCTATTATTCATCATTTTCAATCCCTTCATGATATTCTTCATCATTTTTTATCACCTTATGATATTATTAATCATTTTCAATCCTCTCACGGCATTCTTCATTATATTAAATCCCACTATGATATTCTTCATCATTTTCAATCCTTTCATGATATTCTTCATCATTTTACATCCTCTCGTGGTATTCGTCATCATTTTCAATCCTCTCATGATATTCTTGATCATTTACAATCCCCTCATGATATTCTTAATCGTTTTCAATCCACTCATGATATTCTTCATCATTTTCAATCCTCTCATTATGTTCTTAATCATTTGACATCCTCTCGTGATCTTCTTAATCATTTTACATCCTCTCATGGTATCCTTCATCATTTTCAATCCTCTCATAATATTCTTCATCAGTTTACATCCTCTCATGGTATTCTTCATAATTTTCAATCCTCTCATGACATTCTTCATCATTTTAAATCTTCTCATGATATTCTTCATCATGTTCAATCCTCTCATAATATTGTTCATCATTTTTAATCCTCTCATCGTAGTCTTCATCATTTTCAATCCTCTCATGATATTCTTCATCATTTTCAATCATCTCATAATATTCTTCATCATTTTCAATCCTCTCATAATGTTCTTCATCATTTTCAATCCCCTCATGGTATTCTTCAGCAGTTTAAATCCTCTCATGATATTCTTCATCATTTTCAATCCTCTCATGGTATTCTTCATCATTTTCTATCCTCTCATGATATTCTTCATCATTTTCAATCCTCTCATGGTATTCTTCATCATTTTCAATCCTCTCATTGTATTCTTCATCATTTTCAATCCTCTCATGATATTCTTCATCATTTTCAATTCTCTCATGATATACTTCCTCATTTTCAATCCTCTCATGATGTTCTTCATCATTTTAAATCCTCTCATGGTATTCTTCAGCATTTTCAATCCTCTCATAATATACTACATCATATTCAATCCTCTCATGTTATTCTTCAGCATTTTCAATCCTCTCATGATGTTCTTCATCATTTTCAATCCTCTCATGATATTATTCATCATGTTCAATCCTCTCATGATATTCTTAATCATTTTCAATCACTTCATGATATTCTTCATCATTTACAATCCCCTCATTATTTTTTTTATCATTTTCAATCCACTCATGATATTCTTCATCATTTTCAATCCTCTTACCCTATTATTCATCATTTTCAATCACTTCATGATATTCTTCATCATTTTTTATCACCTTATGATATTATTAATCATTTTCAATCCTCTCACGGCATTCTTCATGGTATTAAATCCCACTATGATATTCTTCATCATTTTCAATCCTTTCATGATATTCTTCATCATTTTACATCCTCTCATGGTATTCGTCATCATTTTCAATCCTCTCATGATATTCTTGATCATTTACAATCCCCTCATGATATTCTTAATCGTTTTCAATCCACTCATGATATTCTTCATCATTTTCAATCCTCTCATGATGTTCTTAATCATTTGACATCCTCTCGTGATCTTCTTAATCATTTTACATCCTCTCATGGTATTCTTCATCATTTTCAATCCTCTCATGACATTCTTCATCATTTTAAATCTTCTCATGATATTCTTCATCATGTTCAATCCTCTCATAATATTGTTCATCATTTTTAATCCTCTCATCGTTGTCGTCATCATTTTCAATCCTCTCATGGTATTCTTCATCATTTTCAATCCCCTCATGGTATTCTTCATAATTTTCAATCCTCTCATGATATTCTTCATCATTTTCAATCCTCTCATGATGTTCTTCATCATTTTCAATCCTCTCATGATATTCTTCATCATTTTCAATCCTCTCAAGATCTCCTTCATCATTTTCAATCCTCTCATGATATCTTGATCATTTACAATCCCCTCATGGTATTCTTCAGCAGTTTCAATCCTCTCATGATATTCTTCATCATTTTCGTCCTCTCATTATATTCTTCATCATTTTAAATTCTCTCATGGTATTCTTAATCATTTTCAATCCTCTCATGGTATTGTTCATCATTTCTAATCCCCTCATGGTATGTTTCATCATTTTCAAGACTCTCATGGTATTCTTCATCATTTTCAATCCTCTCATGATATTCTTCATCATTTTCAATCCTCTCATAATGTTCTTCATCATTTTCAATCCCCTCATGGTATTCTTCAGCAGTTTCAATCCTCTCATGATATTCTTCATCATTTTCAATCCTCTAATGGGATTCTTCATCATTTTCAATCCTCTCATAGTATTCTTCATCATTTTCTATCCTCTCATGGTATTCTTCATCATTTTCAATCCTCTCATTGTATTCTTCATCATTGTCAATCCTCTCATGATATTCTTCATCATTTTCAATCCTCTCATGATGTTCTTCATCATTTTCAATCCCCTCATGGTATTCTTCAGCATTTTCAATCCTCTCATAATATACTACATCATATTCAATCCTCTCATGATATTCTTCATCATTTTAAATCCTCTCATGATGTTCTTAATCATTTTCAATCCTCTCATGATAGTCTTCATCATTGTCAATCCTCTCATGATATTCTTCATCATTTTCAATCCCCTCATTTTTTTCTTCATCATTTTCAATCCTTTCATGATATTATTCATCATGTTCAATCCTCTCATGATATACTTCATCATTTTCAATCACTTCATGATATTCTTCATCATTTACAATCCCCTCATTATATTCTTTACAATTTTCAATCCACTCATGATATTCTTCATCATTATCAATCCTCTTACCCTATTATTCATCATTTTCAATCACTTCATGATATTCTTCATCATTTTTTATTCCCTTTATGACATTATTAATCATTTTCAATCCTCTCACGGCATTCTACATTATTTTCAATCCCATCATGATATTCTTCATCATTTTCAATCCCCAAATACAAGGAGGCCTTTAGAGCTATACTAAAATAACACTCGCTTATTCCCCTCCCTTTTATCAGGGCAATAGTCCGAAGAAAAATGCAAAAAAAACAATAATAACGTGACGATAGCATAAAATAATATCCGAACCTATCACTATGACGTCATGTACCTATCTATGTGACGTCATGTGCACAAGATAACATTAAAAATCGTGATCACATTAAACGAAAAAATGGCTATTTGACCCCTTAAAAATGAATCTTTTTTTTTAATTTTTCGATATTATTTTCTCGAGGTTATGCCGGTTAAAATAATACTTAATTCGGAGGTGTTTGTTTTGTATTTAACAAGCCTTAGCGTTACATACATATCACAGATGTTTGCCTTATATATATTGAGATTCCAATGGTAATGGTCGCGTTCTAGACCGTTGTAGAGAGCACACATTAAGGGACATTTAAAATCTATGACTCATTGTTTTCCTTTTCTTGACAATTATAATAACGGCTTGAAAAATTTGAACAGGTGTAATTGTTTCTTAAAATGCATTACCGTTCAGATAGAAGGAGGTTGTCTGGAAAAATCAAATGTCCACTAGACTATTATCATCACACTCCTCATACGAAAACAGAGTCGATTAAGAGCGTGTGGAAAACTTATGCACGATTAGCCGGGCTATATAGCACGTAATCAAAACAACGGTGTAACATTCGTGTGATAGCTTTTGTAATGGAGATGAAAACCTCGATGTGAAATATGGTGTCTGTCGGTTTGCAGCATACACTGACAGATTTAAGGTTTTAATTGATCACAATACATGGAAATCTATGCGACAATTTAAGTAATTTTCACCGACAATTCTTAACAATTTCAAGCAACTCTACAAATAAAACTCGACACATTGATGCCGTACAAATGGCTTGATGTGTAGTGAAAGCTTCATTTTCACGAGAATAAAGCCCTTGAGAGCACCACATCACAAACATCAAAATAAGAGAACAGCTATTGCTTAATCATATATCGTGGCATTAAGCTAACCTGCATTCTTACATTCGGGAAACAAAAGAAATGTCTACAAATCAACGAAATACAACAAGAACTGCAACGTATGTGGCAGGTATTCGTACACAGATAGTTTGATCATGGTGCACGGGAATGCTCGACACACCATATTACATGAGAAACGAAATTCGTATGAACCAGCATTGTAAAACATTTTATGGCGGACTTTATTCTGTTGTTGTCAGTGGACTTTGGGATTACTTTCGGCATATTTGTAACTCTCGCTTCCCTTATTTTATCTTTTAGTCCTACCATCTCATGAGCAATGTTTCTGACAAAGGAGGAATAATTGATGTTTTATGGGTCGGGATCTATCCATCTAACACTCATCGTTGGGTGGTCTTTTCCCTTGAGGTAGTATTTTATTTAGCTACTTGCATCAAATCAAGTGGCTTCGTGATTGTCTCAGGCGACTTCCATAAAAAAATAGTCTCTCGATTCTTTAAAAAATCAGGTGTGTACAAGTGAAATCACGTATAGTCTTTCAACGTTAACTTGAAAGTAGTGTTATAATTAGACAGCTTGAATTGGATATGACACACTCAAGTCGTCAACCGGTGTCTTTATCCACTTCATCAGTCACCTCCTAACATATTACATATCGTTATGCTACGAAATGCTGCATTTACCACATATTTTGTCACATCTGTAGCCAAATGATCACAACTTCTTCAAACATCTTGACAATAGCTTATTTGAGAAAGTGTTCCCAAACTAAGATACTGCGAAAATGTATTTTCTGAATGTTTTCCAAAGCGTGTTATGCAACAGGTGTAGATACACGTCTTACTGTGTTTAGAAAAAAACATGTTGATTGTGCTGGATTTGTGTTAGATTATTAAAGTTGAGTTCAACCTGAATTATACAGAGTTTAGTATAGAGGTAACTTGTTATTTTAAGATGCGTCCATTCAATATGATCGGAAAAATTTATATTCCAAATATAAAAGTTACATATCGATGAGACAAACGATAGTTTGACAAATCCTCTTATAGACACGATAATGCACATGTAAATGTGTTATTATAGCCTTACAGAAAATATATTTCAAACCTCAGCAGTACAAACTGAAGAAAAAGCGTGTATCTTATCTCCATGTTTGTTGATGAAAAATAATACATTAGAATAGAGCATAATAACACGACCGAGCGAGGTTCATAACCGGTCATAGAGATACACAAACCTCTCTAAGATAAAAGACAATGTTATATAGGAGGTAACCCTAAAAATTAGTAACATGAAATCTGTAATAAAGATCAAAAACTTTCTTAAATTGAAATACGAATTGCTTCAATAAACGTGTCCACTAAGTTTAAAACATGAATATTGAAGACTCCTTGTTTTATCTCTGTTTAATGACAGAGGAACCATATACGACGTTTAAGATTGGAATTATATTTGTGATAATACCACGATAAAAATATGAAGGGACTTTAGTTCCTGTAAATGTGAAGGTTATACATAATCACATCTACTCATCATACGGTCTACAAAGTTACCACGCATATCATAGAAAGTCGAAATTACAAAGACTGTCTGGTGCACACGACTGAAAATCGGTGGGTAATTAATTTGTATGTTTTTTCATACACATTTATGTATTTATTTATATACCTAGTACATTATGTATACAATGCTTGCTATGAATCTACTTTATCGCCAGTATGCACTCTTATAATATATTAAAGATGTGTCTACCAGTCTATATATATATATATATATATATATATATATATATATATATGTATTGAATAAAGAGTATAGGTAAGATATACAAACTTTTCGGAGACAACCGGTCATTTTATCCGTTAGTGAATAAAAGTTGGTGAAATATATCAGTGAAGTATTTCACGAATCGTTTAAGAAAATAAAAAAATAGAAAATATGAACATAGAATTAAGGACATTGCATTTGAAATGAAAAATATAGATTATCTTGTGGTGAAAGTTGCTCTATTGGTCATCATTGTCTGAAAAGAAAGGGTAACTGATTACAGGGCATCAGAACACGTGTGGTACCATCGACACTCGTACATGTTATTAGTAGACTTCGATTAGCACCAACATTGTCCAGTGCAAATATTGTGCTTTCATTGAAATGCAAAAAAAGCAGACATTGGGGATCCAATATTCAAGATTATTGTTCGCTGGGCAAGTTCTAGGGTAAGTAAAGCCTATTCAACGTAACAAATTGTATTTATTTAACCCCCTATGTGCGTATATATAGCGTAGTATGTAGACACGCTGTTTCATTGGTGAGCGATAATCATAGTTTCTGAGAGGACACATTCACACTCGTATATAATAATCATAGTTTCTGAGAAGACACATTCACACGCGTATATAATAATCATAGTTTCTGAGAAGACACATTCACACTCGTATATAATAATCATAGTTTCTGAGAAAACACATTCAAACTCGTATATAATAATCATAGTTTCTGAGAAGACACATTCACACTCGTATATAATAATCATAGTTTCTGAGAAGACACATTCACACTCGTATATAATAATCATAGTTTCTGAGAAGACACATTCACACTCGTATATAATAATCATAGTTACTGAGAAGACGCATTCACACTCGTATAATAAACAGCCACACATACACACTTAAATGAATTCATTATTAATCTATGACAAATATTCAATAAATAACTACAAAGAAAATAATACATTCAACACAAGGTTAGCAAAAACAATATTTGTTATCTATCTAAAGTACAATTGGACAATTCTGTTCACTGCACCAGTATTTGACAACAGATGTTTAAGGAAATACATTACATTTACAATTACTATGTTTGCTATCATTATTCTAGTTACTCCTAAAAATGATAAAACCACTTCTTTGAGAACGGTAAGTTAATAAGCTTAAAGCGCGAGGACGGATGGTAAGAAAACATTTAAACAAGAAAAATGTATATATATATATATATATATATATACATATATATATATATACATATATATATATATATATATATATACATATATATATATATATACATATATATATATATATATATATATATATATATATATATATATATATATATATATATATATATAAGGGCCTTTCAAGTAAAATGTAAAGTAGAGGACTATCGTAGATATTATAAATAGCCATTAATCTGAGACCCCAGTGTAATACTTGGATTATGTCGTTGAGTTCTATCGTATGTCTAGATATTTATATTCGGCAGTGTCAGTGTAAATATCACTTCCTGTATAGGTAACCACGTGATACACTCTCTTAACCCCACGGACTAAGTTAACGCTACAGATTCAAAATGTCTCTGTGAACCGGGTTCGCGCCGTGTGACGGTCTAAGATTATTCCTCTGCGCTGATGATAGCCATTAGCTCGAAACGACGTCGTACGTGAGTTAAATATTAAAACGAAAATGAATAGTTTAATTATAATATATATATATATATATATATATATATATATATATATATATATTGTGTGTATTTAGGCAGCATTTTTTCATTAAGGCATGTGTTATTGAAGACGACAGAAATCTTCTGTTTAGTGATTCCTTTTTTTTATTTTTTCCATTCGTCGAATGATCTTTTTGACGTGTAGATGAAATGAATTGATGAAGGATCCATGTGTTTGACTAACGTTTTCGATTCTCTCCGAAATCATCTTCAGGTCTTTAATGGCAAAAATGAATACAAAGCGAGTGAAAGAATGGAATTTCTTAAAAAATACGCCGGCAAACCGTTCGCGTAAAATACGGACGTCTACATTTTAAAATGCGACAATTGAAACAGTTCTTCGTTTATTTATTAATTTTATTTATTATTCTTCTTATTATTTTTAATTTAAAATAGTGGCTGATTTAATTTTGTCTCGTCTAATTATTATGGAGAAGGAAAATGGGGGAGATAGGCAGTAAGTCATTTTAATAAGATTCCCCTATTTTTTTAATAAAATTAGGCGACACCGGTTGATATCACTAAACTAGGCTAAGCATTTTAAAATAGTTTTACTTGTCTCGTATGAAATGTTATTGATTTTAGGTTGCTGCGTGTTTATGTATACGGCCTCAAGTATTTTTAATTTTTTTAAATTAGTTTCGGAATGTATTATTTTTGTGTTCATTACTAATATCTGTCTCAACTCAGATGTAGGGCAGTTGTGCGTTTGTAGGTGTTTGTATATTGAACTAGTGTTTGCGAGGTGCATAGTGAGGCGGCGGGATAGAGTGGTTGTTGTAAAACCAATATACCTATTATTATTTTGGGAAGAACATCCTCCTAAAGGGAATTTAAATTTATAAACTACATTGGTTCTTTCTTGTGTTTTGGAGGTTTAAGAGGGGTTGTTTTTTACTACACCGTTATAAAATAGCTATCATAAAAAATTTACTAAACCGAGCAAAATTGATTTCCTCCTCTAAAAAAACACTATTCATCGAACTAAAAAAATATAAAACAAGTATTTATTAACAATGAATTTCCCAACTACCTCGTCGACGAACTAATTAAATCAATGATAAAAAAAACTTACACACACCAATATAATTAATAATACACAACATAACTCCAATTACATCAACATATATTACCGCAACTAAATGCAACCAAATTTCAAACTAGAAGAAAAAGCTATAAAGAATATTACACATCGATATATATCTTCAACATATAAAGAAAACAAAATTAAATTAATTATTTATTATAAAAGATTCACAACGCAAAACCTTGTAGTAAAAAACAATAATATATATATATATATATATATATATATGTGTGTGTGTATGTGTGTGTGTGTGTGTGTGTGTGTAAATATATATGTGAGAATTCCGAAGCAGGAGCCATGCAATGTTGACATCCGAAGGGTGGAATAAGAATGAACAAAAATAAATGACGGTAAATCTCTGATCAATTGATTTATATTTAAAAATTTAAATATAATCACAGTAAATTGTAAAATAGGTGGGCTTACTGTTTAATACGTAATAGTCTGGAATGGTAGACACTTTAATCATTTCGAGAGTAACACCCACTGTGTTTTTAAAGAAAACAAAAGTTGGACTGGCTGTGTCAGTTGAGGAGAGTCAAGTTGACGCTGCTATTCAAAAAATAAAACCATGATATTCGCAGAAAGATAGACAAGTCCTGCAGAAAATTCAATCGTTAAGACATGTAATAGATTACTAAGATTAATTAATTTAGTTAATCTTAAATTATAATATTTAGATTTGATTTAATTTATTTTGCTGTTGTTTTTTTTAATTTTTATTATTAATTTGTTTTTTTAATTTATAATCTACATTTTGTTTCTTTTTTATATTAAATATTTAATATGAATGTTAAGTGTTGCAATTGTAAATATAGGTTCGAATAGTCCGGTAAAAATTCAGCCAGATAATTAGGGATCAGCATTAAGATGTTTAAAGTTGAATAATTACGTATAGTTAAGTAAAATAATGCATGGTTAAATATAATAATTCTATCTTAAGCCTTAATCTATATATGATATTCAACCAGGAGTGTCAGAACAGAAGGGAAAAGAAGGGGAAATGGTCCATATATGATTAACAATTCAAAATAACATTTTATTATTGCATAGTGAACGAATTATTGTACAGTGAACGAAACTAATTAAGTGTAAGTACAATATATGGGAATTAAGTGTAAATGGTGTGGGTGGCTTATTCTATGAATATGAAGTTGTAGGAGTTGTGGGCGAGTGTATCAACAAGAAAGGTATATAAGGAAATAAACGTATGGAAAGATGATTGTCGGTTAAGCAGAGGGATATAGAGAAATAGAAGGGTTAAAGAAGAACACAGAAAATATGAGTGTGGATAGGGGAGATCTAGAAGGGTAAGGTGGATAGATGGTTGAGATCATTGGGATCAGGTAGAGACAAAGGAGCAAGGAGTATAATGCATGGTCCAAGGTGAGTAGAGTTCGAATGATCGAGGAAGAGGAGTGGGGTAAAAGAATGAAGGGAGAACAAAGCCCAGATCTGCTATTTAAAGAGGGTCTAGGTTTAGAGAAAAGAATGGCCTTCGGATATCCTTAGATTACCGATGTTTCTAACTGAGGCAAGGATACGGATATCGATAATGCGTTGTGTGTTGCCACATAGTCAGATTTGTTTATAGAAAGAAGAAATGCGGGTGTATAAGTGGTCTTTGATGCGGTGCTGTCGAGGACTAACAGTGCTACCGATGTAGAAATTCTGGCACTTTACACTACATAGCATGCAAACCGTATGCAGAGCCCAGAGTTGGGAATGGAGTAATTAGTTGGGGAGCAGGGTAAAGAGGTGTAGTTACTGTGTTTTTTAGTTAAATGTAGTCGAAGGGTAGTGTCTGTGTGGGTAAGTTTCATGTCAAGGTTCTCCTTACGTATTGCTTTACGGATCTTGGATGTAATCGTATCGTTAATGAAAAGGAGTTTGAGGAAGCAGGTCTTAGTAAGATGGGTGTGTCTGCGATTGTGGGTGTTACTGAGGCTGGCTAAGATAGAAGGAGGGATGCGTTGGTGAATAGTGTCTGGTGGAAGGTCTAAGTGTATGTAGTTCTTTCAGTAGTAGAAGAGCATTTACTTGTATACGGGTAATCTCTGTGTGTGCATTACTTAATTTTGCTTTAAGGGATAAGAAGGATTTAAAGTACATGAAGTGTTTTCTGTAGGCGGGTTTTCTGTAAATGGCAGAGTGTACATATATATATATATATATATATATATATATATATATATATATACGACTCATGTCTAAAAAGTATCCGACCGTAGGCCAGAAAAATATTTCAAAGAACTGACGCCGTTAGGGCCCTAATCCCTTTAAACAAGGCATCTTGTGCATGCACACACTTTGCCCACCGATCCATTTACTGCCGGAAAATACCTCCGGAAATCTTTATTTTGAATAGTAGTCATATCCGCCGTCGTGTTGCGCATCACAGCTTCTTCCAATCTCAAAACGGGAGCCATTCAGATGCGTCTTAAATGTTCGAAACAACGAGCAGTCGCAAGGAGCCAGGTCTGAGGAATGGGGAGGTTGGCGAACGACTGGAATTCCATGTTTGGCCAATACATGTGACATCAATTAGGATGAATGTGCGGGGAGCTTTGTCGTGATGCAGTTGACAAATTTCTGGTCTTTTGCGCCGAACTGCGCTACGGAGACGCCAGACAACATCTTGATAGTACTCCATTGCCACTGTTTGCCCTGCCTGTGCTATTCGTGACGCACAATTCCACGGATAGCAAAGAAGACAGTAAGATTACCTTGATTTTCTTATGCACCTGTCGCGGTTTCTTTTTTTTTTGGGGGGGGGGTGAGACTCGGAATGCTTCCATTTCGACGACAGTCGTTTTGTTTCTGGGTCGTACCGGTACACCCATGACTCATCTCAATGTATCACGGTGTTCAGAAACCCAGGATCAGCATTGGCGGTTTCCCGCAGGTTTTGTGCAACTTGAAAGCTGTGGGCCTTCTACTCCTGTTACAACAACTTGGGAACACATTTCGCAGCCACTCTGTGCATGTTTAAATCACCACGCAAAATTGCATCTGCGAATCTTTACTGACTCAGACCCGCACGGTTGAACGGTCATCTTGTGAGAATCGGTGATCCGACGAACACGTTGTGTAGCACCTTACTCAGCGACAGACAGGCAACGACTAATGTGCACAAAGGCGGTGATAAAATTCACGCACGGACATGACAGGGTCTTCCTTCACTATGTAAAGTGGCGCCGCCTTATCGTCTTGTATTTCGCACGGAAAAAAATAAAGGTCGTATACTTTTTAGACAGGCCTCGTATATAATTATTTCCACAATCAGACAAGGACACAGTTGACACAAACCATAAAGGCAACAGAGCGGATGCCTCAGACACGAGTTTCGACCTCCTTTGGGCTAATCAGTAGGAGACAATCAATTTAGAATTCGAAACCTGAGTAAGTTGCATGCGAAGAGAGTACTTTCACCCCTGAGGCACAACGCCACATACAAGAAAGTGTATTGTCAAACATATCACGTACACCGCAGGGACGGCTTACTGTTAAATATACTTACTCTTCTCAACAAGGAGGGTGTTATCCAAGTGCAAAGAACCCAGGCCGATGTCAAAAAATGTGTTTTCACTCGCTAGGACGATGCAATCTAACAAGCTAATTCATCGAATATATTAATATTAGTATATTATGTTAGATGATATATATATTTCCACAATCTTACAACGCAACAGTCCACAAACAAACGTGAAAGCCACAGACTAGAACCTCGATACTGAATATTCATCCTCCTTTATGCGAGTCTTGAACTTTAGGACTGTGTCTTTCATGGTTCCTGTGAACTGCGGCGTTGTCTGATTTTGGAAACAATAGTATATCATCTCAAACAGAATAAATACTTGTAATCAAGGGTTTCAAATCGTGTGACCGGTAGTGAATAGTCGTACTTCTATGCTGATGAGTCTTGATTGAAAAGAGACGAAACGTATACGTCCATAGATAAATAAACAATAACAAATATTTATATTTGAAGCTCCTCGTTAAAAAAGTAGAGCACTGTAAATGGTAGTAATAACACAGCGTGACGTCACTTGCTTTATATGCATCATTCCTTCACTTATAGAAGTTGAATGCCTGTATGTTTCGCCGCCTTTAAATGTGTTAAAATTATCATTGTTTATAAGCTGTTCAGAACTGGCCTATCAGTTAGCGACGTTGGATTGGGGTTGAAAAATACTTGTAATCTAGGGTTTCGAATCGTGTGACCGGTAGTGAATAGTCGTACTTCTATGCTGATGAGTCTTGATTGTATACGTTGATAGATAAATAAACAATCACAAATATACATATATATATATATATATATATATATATATATATATATATATATATATATATATATATATATATATGAGAATAGAAAACACGATATATCGTAAAATATAATACCGTGAAGACAGGGCTGTCTGAAAAATGCAAAGATAACAACTATTAGATGCAGGAATATATAACCAGAAAACGAAACAACATCACCTATTTCATTTGGATCAACGAACGTTTT
>OY744517.1:15616521-15619021 GCA_963556195.1 Sepiola atlantica | reverse complement strand
CGATCAGTTCTTTGACTGCGTTTTCTGATTGTTGTTATTTAAATATTATCTTATTCCCTGCTTTTTATTCATTTGCTTTTGTCACCTGACGTTTATTCAGGAAAGAAGCCGAATTGCTCGTGATACTTATGGAACAGTAATTATATTGGAATCTCGCATTAAGCCATAGTAGTACTGCTCGTTATTAAATTCTCTCAGAGTGCATCAATCCTTGTAAAGGGGGCTATAATGATATGTTTATATACGTTATAGTACATATTACTTGTTGTCTCTTTGTCGAACCGGATGTCAGAATAATAATTCATCTAGTCCGGTTGAGTATACAGCTAAGTACGTTTACTTGAGACATCATCATAAAGAAAAGGTGCACCATTCATCGTATGAGCTAGTGTATAGCCGGATCGAGGGGATCTTATGTGGGCTTCGAATACTATGTTATGTTGAATATATGGGCAGTATTTACTTGTAGGGGGAAGTATCCTCATGTCATGTTACCCTGACAAACCTTTGTACAGAGAGACTGAAGACACTCAAGGATGTTGTCTAGTAGGTAATTACAACTCTCCTGTTATTCAAACACTTATATATATATATATATATATATATATATATATATATATATATATATATATATATATATATATAATCCAGGTTAAACATACAAAGGGTAGAAATCCAAAGAATTTTAACCGGGTTTATAAAAGAATGCTAAATATAAAATAGAGCTTTTATATATAAGTATTTTTATTTACACAGACATGTACAAAATCTGCGACACTGGCATGTCGATGTTAGCGATCAACAGCTATCATAAACTGAGATCTCATCAGACAGATTTAGAATCCGATCTAAACCTATGATCATATTTGGAAAGAACCAACTATGATCTAAGGTTAAGAACGGATTCTAACTCTGCTCAGTTTATAATAGCGGTTGATCGATAACATCTACATGCCAGTGTCGCAGATTTTGTACATGGCTGTGTAAATAAGAATAATCATATATATATATATGTATATGTATATATATATATATATATATATATATATATATATATATATATATATATATATATATAAAATAGAAAAAGAACACCAAAAAATATCAATCATGTATTCACCGTTTCGTCTTTATTTCAAGACTTTGCAGAATGATTGTTTAAAGACAATAACACACAAGTACGAAATATTTGAAACAATGGTAGTAGAAAGAGTGGATCTTAAAAGGTCGCTTATGAAAATAATAAATTATTAGATACAACTAGAGGGTAGCAGTGAGCAATTGAGTTAACAGTAGAAAGTGTGGGGGAATGGTTACGGTTAGAGATCTACTATCATTAGGAAGTGGGAGGGATCTTATAACTCCAACCGTCACCCTTCTACTGTGAACAAAAACGAAGTAATCGGCAGAAGTCTGACTTTTCTATTTCCGTGATCCTCACCATGACTTTGACTTTAACCTTTGAATTAGATATCCTAAAATGTAATCAGCTCTATGTGAGACAGTGACTGATATTTTCATCAAGTGGTGATACTCGATTTGGGGAGCCATGCCTTATACGAGAAAAAATTGAAACAATTGAACAACTGTAGTTACAAACTTGACAGAATACGTACTCTGATTGATAGAGGTAATCCTTATAATGGTATTTACTTGTATAGTATATACATGCTGATATAGAAATAAAGAACTTATTTAATGTGTTATTTTATTTCATTATAAAAACGTTATATGTTGTCAATTCATTTACTTACATGTTTACGGTATGTATGTAATAAGATGGCGAAATTTAAAAAAAAAGCACAAACATATGAGTCATTCTGTTCTAAATCCCTACGTATTATTGAGTTTCTGAATATTAATGCTGTGTTGGAGGATGAGTTAAATAGATACACTGCTAAATGTGAGTTAGGTGAATTATTTAGTTAATTAAAAAATAGGGCAAATTGGAATAATAAACTAGGCTATTTCAAAACTTAACTAAAAGAAATGGCATGAGGAAACAAGCAGTAGAAATGCATACAACACAATCGGATCCTTACTATAATGACTTCAAAGAAGAACTATTGCTAAAAAGAAATACATGAAAAGTTAAACACTTTTTTTTCAATAAAGTTTGCTTGGATAACGACTGGTTGCTCTATATAAATCTATAAGATTAAACATCGAGTTGATTGTCCAGTGATACGTGCTGTTCGCAGAAATACGGTATACCAAGCGCATAATAAATAACATTATCAAATGTGACTGTTGTTCAGTTGACAGTTTCAAAGTGATTATTTTACACATAATTCTTAACTAAGCAGTAGTAAATTATTGCATCGCTTTTCATCAATAAGTCAATATTTTAAATGACACTATATATGTCTCCATTGTTGGATGAGACGTCGGTCTTATGCCAATGGGTATTCATGTATCGTTCGGTCTGTCGTTCTATTACTCATTATTTTGAAATAGAAATGTAATTGTTTCTTGTCATAATCAACTAAATTGAACACGG